>CM062808.1:369707995-370145130 GCA_031772625.1 Pinus tabuliformis | reverse complement strand
GATGATCAACGCTAATGGTCGACTAGCGAATCTGTCAAATAAGTGGTTGAAGGAGTCAACTGAATGGTCAAATTAATTTTCTAAATGATTGAGTAAAACATAGGGAGTTGATTAACCGACAATAATTGATTGACTAGATAATAAACTAGATAATAATTTAAAAATGTGTATTTCATGGAAAAATTTGAAACTATCGATGCAAGGAATTTGGTTATATTTGGATACTATAAATAAATGACCTATATGGTTCGAATATTATATACATGGATGAAGAACATGATTATTTTCAAATCATCATTGTTTTGTTTTAATCACAATGCACTATGCTTAAGTGTTGCAACGATGTCCTTAGATACCACTCACCATCTCAAAGCATCATTGCTCTTTGGCTTATTTCTTATATTATGTTTCTATTACCTGTTATTGATTTCCCTCAATCCCCAAAATATATATTTTTAGTAGGTGGTTTCATGTTGTAAATAAGGACAAGAAGAGCATTAATGATTTATTTTCACATGACGAATTCTTATTAATGTTCACGGAGATATTCAATAAGAGAAGGTAATTGCTAATTGTAAGCATAATTTCATCAATGTTAACTTGGCTAAAAGGTTGCAAGTTTCCACAAAAAAATATTTCAAGTACACAATTTGAGGGTAAAAGTGTTCAAAATTTTAAAGACTTCAAGGTTGCCATGGATAAATAAGTGTTACATACATATGTCATAATATGTGTGTGTATGTGTGTGTGTGGAGGATATGGATATTGTGTCAGAATGTCATTGTATGTGTGTGTGTGTGTGTGTGTGTGTGTGTGTTTATGGATGATGTGGATATTGTGTCAAAATGCCCTTGTATGGACTCAATTAATACACTTAATATTAATGTGCAAAAGAAGTTTATGAAGCTTCGATACAAGAAAAATCAAATCATGTTGAAAGATATGTCTCTTGGGTGAATTTGGAATGTGAACAGTCATCAGAAGATGAACTGAGCAGTCACATCCTTTGTATATAACAATAGATACCTAATGAAATAAATCGAATCAGTTTTCTGCCAAACTGGAGTTACTCCTGGCCTGACGTGGGAGACAACTCCTGTATCGACATTTGAATGCGGAAGGGTAACTGTCGGTCTCTGCGGGTATCGATTGTTATATTTTTGAATGGACAGCGCATTTAAATCATATATATGGTATCGACTGTTCAACGAAGCAATAACAACCTGGTATATGGTATATGGTTGAATGCGGAATTTTTTTTGCATTCTCATTTGTGTTGAATGTTCTATATTAAATGGTATATATTGAATGGCAATGGTGATCCAGCGCATTTTTTTTAGTATGTCTTTAAAACGACTTTAACGCTGTCCCATATTTTAAAAACTGTCCAGCACTTTAACACTGGCTTCAAAGTCTAGAGAATCAAAGGGATTTATGGTGATTTTTTTTTAGTCTTTTCAGTGAACTTTGAAATTGTAATACCGTTGCTACTCCAACTTTGTAGAGCTCACGGTTGATGTCGTTGCTGCTCCAACTTTGTAGAGCTCGTGGTGAATGATTGATTATTTTTAAACAACCAAAATTATTTCCCACAGAAAACTTTTGAGTACAATTTCACTGTATATCAGAAGAAGTTTTTTTTTATCAGCAGAAGTATTTTTTACAGAGTGCATTCAATCATCTCTATGGTATGAATAGTTCTCACTGGCAAGGAGAACTATCCTGAATGGTCCCGGATGATAAAACACACCCTCATCTTCAATGAGTTGTGGAAAGGAGTGTGTGTCGGAGAAGGAGAAAATGACCCAGTGCAGCCTACATCAGACAAAGAGCTCGTCATTTGGGAAAACAAGAATAGAAAAGCCTATGCATTAATCGCAGCATCTGTAAATGAAGAGGTGAGTCGCCATATTTCATCATATTCAACTGCCTTTTAAGCTTTACAAAAGCTGAAAGAACTCTATGACTCACATTCTGCACTTGAAGTTGTTCAGCTCATGATTAAACTCTTCACTCTTGAACTGAAAAATAATGATCCTCTTGCTCTTGCATCTGAAGTAAAATATATAATGCATGATATCAAATCCACTAAGGTTGAGCTGGATATCCCTCTTATTTCTTTTCTCAAGGCACTCTATCCTACTTACTCCAATTATCTTGAATCTTTACAAGCAAATGGAAATCTTAAAGATATAACCTTTGACTCTCTTGTGAAAAATTTTGCTGAAAGAGAGAAAGCCTTTGGAAAGAAGACACCCCGTGAATCTTCTAAAGAGACTGTGTGCCTTGCTCATAAAGAAAAGCATCCTGCTCAAGATTCTACAAGAGGAAGAGGTGGACGAAGAGGAAGAGGAAGATACTTCAGAGGCAGGGGGGGCAGACATTCTCAAGGAGAAAAGGCAGACTTACATTGCATTCATTGCAAAAGAAATGGATCACATGATGCCTCTACATGCAAGCTACCATGGGACAAAATTGAGCAAAAAAGAAACCAACAGAAAGGTAAAATTGATGATACAGGCAAAGGTAAAGCACCTGAATCTACTCACTATATTGAGGCACAATGTAACATTGGAGTAAATGAAGATTTGTTTAATGCTTCACTTGCTTCTTCGAAAAATGATTGGTTGCTTGATTCAGGAGAAACCTGTCATATGACTCATAGAAAAGATTTTTTTGAAGATTTCACTGATAATGTTGATGGAGCAGTATACTTTGCAGATCAGCCAAAAATCAAGCCATCAGGGCTTGGCACAATCAGGCTTAAACTGCCTGGTCTTCCAGACTTTCTTCTGGATCATGTTCTATATCTCCCACAGCTCAAGAGAAACTTGTTGTCCTTGGTCCACATCCTCCAGTAAGGTCACTCCATTCATATGTTTGATGGCAAACTTGAGGTAAGAAAAGCTTCTAACCACTCACTTGTCATGAGGGGAATAGAAGAAGAAAGGCTTCTCAAACTGCAAGGAACCTCTGCTCATGCACAACATTTCTCATATATTTCTCATCATGAAGAAGGTACACTTCCATCAAGTTTATTATGGCATGCTAGATTTGGACATTTAAACTATGACAGTCTCCACTTATTGAAGAAAAATGGTGTTGTTGGTTTGCCTACAATTCCTAGGAAACATAAGCAATGTGATGCTTACATTCTAGGAAAGCATAGCAAACAGTCTTTTCATGATTCACATTCAAGAGCACATAGGAAGCTTGAACTCATTCATTCAGATTTATGTGGTCCAATTCCTGTTCCTTCTGCAAATGGAAATAAATATATCATGACATTTATTGATGATTACACCAGAATGTTTTGGGTTTATTTATTGAAGAACAAATCTGATGCTTTTCAAACATTCAAGAATTTTCATAAATGGATTAAAAATGATGCACAATCTCATATTGGGTCTATTCACACTGATAATGGAAAAGAATATACATCAAATGAATTTGAAAACTATCTTCGCCAACATGTGATCAAACATCAAACAACTGTGCCTTATAATCCCCAACTGAATGGTGTAGCTGAAAGAATGAATAGAACAATCTTGAATATGGTATGATCCATGCTTTTCTTCAAAATGTAAAGATAATGTTTTGGGCTGATGTTGTTCTATGTGCTACATATATAAAGAATAGATGTCCATCTAATGCTATAAGAAACAAGACTCCTTATGAATTGTGGTATGGACATGTTCCTTCGTAAAACATCTCAGGATCTTTGGTTCCACCTGTTATGCATTGATACCAAAGGTACATAGAAACAAACTTGGTGCTAGAAGTTGTAAGTGTATCTTCCTGGGGTATTCAAACACCTCCAAAGCATATCGCCTCTATGATGAAGTAAATAAAAAGTTTGTTGTATCTAGAGATGTATTTTTTCTTGAATCATCCAAATCTGACAATGTTGTTGAGCGACAACTTGATCGCTTGGATAGAATCACAAAAACGAAATCATTTCAAGAATTTGATAATCAGATTCCACATCTTGAAGGGGGGATTCCTATACTAGATCAACATGTGAAATCTTCTTCTGAAGAACAATCTCCCCTGCATGAAACTCCAACAACGGATGATGCTTTAAGTGATGTAATTGATAGAATTGGGAGACTCAATCTTGATTCAGTCCCAACTCAATCAACAAAGCAGCCTGTACCATCTCAGAAAGGTCCCCCGAAGTGGCTGACAAAGACACTTGAAAGTGTTCATCCTGATGAAATTGGAAAAGCAGGAACTAGAAACTCAAACCAACAAAATGGAGGTGATGTAGACGACTCTAATTCACCTGTTGATATGGATGATACTTATGATTGTGAATTGAACTTGTCTATAGATTTTGAACCAACTTCCTTCAAAGAAGCTGCTTCTCATGATGAATGGAAAGAAGCGATGCAAAAGGAGTATGATGCCCTCATAAAGAACGACACTTGGAAGCTGGTTGATCCTCCATTTGGAACCAAACCAATTGGCTACAAGTGGGTCTACAAGGACAAGTACAAAGCTGATGGCTCACTTGACAAGAACAAAGCTAGGCTGTGGCAAAAGGTTTTGCACAGAAGGAAGGGGTTGATTATGAGGAAATTTTTGGCCCCACAGCAAAATGGGCCACCATCCGGACACCTTTTGCACTAGCAGCTCAGAATGGTTGGAAAGTCCATCAAATGGATGTAAAAACTGCCTTCTTGAATGGAGATCTAAAAGAGAATGTTTTTATGTCCCAGCCTGAAGGATTCTGTGAAAGGACATGAACATAAAGTATGCAAAATTGTGAAGTCCTTGTATGGCCTCAAACAAGCACCGCGAGCCTGGTATGAAAAACTAACTGAGCGTCTTCTGAAACTCAACTTCAATCATTTTGATCTTGATGATGCAACTTTATTTGTCAAGAAAGTTGGCAAAACAATTGTATATCTTGTGGTATATGTAGATGATATTTTAATGACAGGGAACAATGAAAGCTACATTGCATCCATAAAGAAGGAATTGGGAAAAAGTTTTGAAATCACTGATTTGGACTATGTTCATTACTATCTTGGCATTGAAGTAACCCAACATCCAAAATCCATATTTCTTTCTCAAAAGAAATACATTGGAGATTTGTTAAACAGATTTGGCATGACAGAGTGCAATCCTCTTTCTACTACAATGGAAATAAACTTAAAGCTCACATCCATTGAAGGAAAGGAATTTGAGGATGCAACAAAGTATAGACAGCTTGTAGGAAGTCTCATCTACCTCACTACTACCAGACCAGACATTTCATTTGTTGTTGGAATCCTCTCCAGGTTTATGCAAAAGCCTTATGAGGGACATTGGTCTGCTGCAAAAAGAGTTCTAAGGTACTTGAAGGGAACTCAAGACCTTGGAATCAAGTATACACAGGTGGACGACCTCAGCTTGATTGGATACTCTGATTCAGACTTCGATGGAGACAAAGAAACTGGAGTATCTACTTTAGGATATGCTATGAGTCTCTGATCAGGAGTTGTCTCTTGGAGATCACGCAAACAATCAGTTCCAGCAGATTCCACAACAGAAGCAGAATACGTGGCAGCAGCTAAAGCAACGAAAGAAATTGTGTGGCTCAGGAAAATTCTTGAAGATTTGCAGATAAAACAAGTACAATCAACTCCACTCATGATTGACAACACCTCTGCAATAAAGTTGGTCAAGAACCCAAAGTTCCATGATCGTACAAAGCACATCAATACTAAATATCATCTGATCCGACATCATGTTGAGGCCAAAACAATCCATCTCCGTCATTGTTCCACAAATGAGCAAATTGCAGACATCTTCACCAAAGCACTTGGAAGAGAAAAGCTTGAAAGATTCAGAACGATGCTTGGACTCACCAACATCCCTTCAGATTAAGGGGGGGAATGTTGACACCTAATCCTCTGCGATTGGGTGAATTTTGAATGTGAACAGTCATCAGAAGATCAACTGAGCAGTCACATCCTTTGTATATAACAATAGCTACCTAATGAAATAAATCGAATCAGTTTTCTGCCAAACTGGAGTTACTCCTGGCCTGACAGTAAACAATAAGGGCCCAAGGGACCACATAAAAAAGTCACTATGGATAAAATAATTGTAGTACTTATGAACACATTAGATGAAAAGTCTAGGATTGAATTAAAAGAAGATCCTATATAAGAACTTGAAGAAAATCCAAAATAAGGGCATAGAAAGGTAGACAAATCTAAGGAACTACACGTTGAAGAGTCAAATAAATAAGAATAAATAACTAAGGTTGTTGTATATTTCCATGCGCACCACTCAAAGAAACAATGTTTTTCAAGGTAAGGGCGTGAGGGCTAGAAAACTTAATATGGATTAACATGGAACTAGAGAGGCAACTAGCACATAGACACATGGAAGTAGGGAAAACTTTAAGGACATGATACTTATCATAAAATTTATAAAGGGACGTGAATATTCAATATCCATTTTAAGGTAGACGAAGCATTTAGGTTTTTCATGGAAATTTATACCAACTTTGTGAATAATTCCTTACTTAAAAAAGTCATTAGGAAAAATCTTCTTTTCTTGATATTACATCTAATATGCATATTATATTGCAACTTACTTCTTATATAATTGTTTATCATTATAGTCTCACATGTCGACATTACAATGGAAAATATCAATATAGTTTGGGCACCCATTGACATTGTTATAATAATATTATGAAATGAACAAATTTCAAAAAATGCGTCAATGCAACTCCAAATGGAATGGCTAATGGAAACATATTATCATGGTGAATTTGCACATAAATAGTGATGCACAATATATCTTCATAGCGCACTCTTTTGCACCAAGAATCATTCCAATAATGTCAAAATAACGTAAATTGGTGGGAATCTTATCCAATCCATTTTTTGGTAAGGAAAATATCTCTATTCATTTATAAAATATTAACTAATTAGATAAACAATTACATAAAAATAAGGCAAGCGTTGTTGGGTTGAGTCATCTTAAAAACATTCTAGTTAAGTTCTCTCACTAGAATCTATTGTGCCTTAAATATTTTGTGTTACGCCACATGAAGAAAGATTCTTACTTCCAATACTGAACTTTAGATGTGATTAGCATTGACTCGTTTGTAATAAAGTTGAAATAAAGGTTCAAACTCATTGTATATGACTTATTCATATAAAACCTAATAATATCCAACCATTCATTATTAAAATCTTTGTTGGATCCTAATTTTCTTTTGCTCAATTCATATCTTTCTCACTATTTTTTTAGTCTATCTCTTTCCATCAAGTAAACTTTAAAATAGAAAGTGATTAATTATTTAGACCTTTTGTATTCATTCAAACATGGGCTAACACCATTACCTTCCTCATAATATGATTAGTATGGATACAAATGGAAAATGCAAGGCTTACCAAAGTACCAGAAACTCTAAAATCCAAGAGATTTTTTATTTTTATTTATTTTTTGTACTCTCTATATATTTTGAGACAAGTTGGAAACTCTAATTTAGGAAATTTACATAGTTAGTTATTGATAATATGAGCATTACTCTTTCTTAACATAGATCTCTTATTAAAAGTGATATGGTAGAGGTTGGTACCAATCATTTAAAGGAAAAGTCTAAACATTTTGTGTTTTGGCATTTTCCATAGGAACGCGGTGATACGTTTCTTGGTGAGCTTGTGATTTTTCATTGCTTAAAGCATACTTTGAATGCATAAATGGATTTAATACCCTGAAAAAACCTTAATGCACTCAAATTATATAGAAAATTATTAAATCAAAATTAAAAATGTGTTTCTAATTTTATTTTTGGCCATTTAAGTTGCCTCTGACACTTTATCATATATTACTTCGAACTAGTGTTAAAGTCAATAAAATAAAAATTGAAAAAGAATGTGTAACCACAGTTTATATAAAAACACATAATTTGAGAAAACACTTGTAATCACAAGTCATATAAGGCATAATTGTAAGCAATAAGGGAAGGTTTCTCAAAAGATATTGTTATCTTCTTATTATCCAAATCCATACAAGAATTGTAAAATCCAAATATACATGTATTTATACATGGAATATTATATATAACAAATCAATACATTCACCCTTGAAGTTGCAATAGATATCTTTCAATACATTTTATAAGAAAAAATTGTCACTAACCTCCCTATAAGTATTTTAGGTTTTACTATATAAGTTATCAACTAATAGAGTGGCATGCTCAAATAATTTCTTATTCAAGTAAAATCGATGATATATTAAAAAATTAATATAAATCCATCTATATTATCCAACTAGAAATAAAAATACTCATTTAGTACAACCTAATTATAAATAACATTATTTGTTTAGGTAAAATCATCTTAATGCAACATTATGATAAAAATACAAAACCCAATGTGAAAATACATTTCTCATTGTATATTTGACCACTTGAATTATATGTCCAAGTATACCTCTCATCTTAACTGAAAAATATAAAAGTTCATATAAATTCATTTTTCAATACGTTTACCTCTCATCTTAACTGAAAAATATAAAAGTCCATATAAATTCATTTTTCAATACGTTTATTTAGAAACCTTAGAAAATATCTTAATATTTTTTCATAAATGCTATGATACCATAAGGAAATTTTCTAAATTTTGATTTAAATGGTTCAAATGGAACAACATATATAATGTTATTGTATTAACATATAAAAGAAAAATGTTGTGTACATAACTTTTTATATCATGGATTTTAACACAAAGTGTGATGAAAAGACATACAACATAACTTCATTCTCTATAGTCAATGTCACCATGTGAATCATTTTAATGGAGTTTACCAAACATTTAAATAATATTTATCACATCAAATAACATGGATGAATACCATGGGCCACCTAGTACCATGGGCTTGAAAATTATCTATGGTTTAACCTTTAAATAGGATTCATCACATCAAATACCATGTATAATTGCCATGGGCCACCCATTACCATGGCAAAATATGATTCCAAATTTCTCTTGTCTGCTTAAAAATAAGTAATTATGACTCCTTATTTATGTTGTCCAGTTGAAAATAGGGAATATGATTCCTTCTGACATATATGGTATGACTATTTATACCCAAAAGTAATAATAGGGTTTTGAAATAAGACAATATATGAGACATTTAAATAATATAAAATATTTGCCAATCTCAATATATTATCCCAAAACCTAAAAAATACCTTGCATAAAAGACTCAAAGTAGTGCATGGAGATATTTGAGTAGAATGAAAAGGACATGGATTATGAGGAGAAATGAGTATGAAAATCACAGAGGAAATGTCACATTTGGATGTCATGTCCACATTTTACTAAGATGGATGGATACTCATGGATGGCACTAGTTGACTACATTGCTTAGTAAGTCATATTAAATGGTTTCTTCCAATGTTTTGAGGATGAAACATACAAATGAGGATCAAATGAAATTTAACTAGGGAGGTAATGTATGTAATGTGGCCATAATAATGGAATAAGCTCACTATGTAATTAAAGGGAAATAATATTATAATATGGAGTGGTTGGCATATGCACTCAGGAATACTCATGATAAGGTATAAATACACTTGAGTATCATTGTATTGGACATGTTGGATTATCTATATTGTAGCAAGCATGGCTTATGAAGTGATTCATTCAATAAGGAGTAATTGTGGTGTTACCCTACCTTAAGGGTTCTTATTTTTATATTCTTATGATGTTCATGGTGAACATTTTGGTATTTTGGATGTTTCAATATTTCTTTCTAAATTTTTATGTTTTTAATGTTTATTATATTGAAGGAGAACCTCATGAATTAGAAGATCTCACATCCTTATCAAACTTCACCTATCCTCACCATAACATTTTAGTATATTGGAATGTATATCATGTAAGCTCTCAAAGTATCATTGTATCCAAAAATACAATATTCTATCACAATACGTTGAACCTCCAAAGAAATTTGACAAATTGTGAATATGAAGGAACATAACTCTAGATCATAAGCCATTTACCTAGCCCAATCATTCCTTAAGTCAACATCATGGGATAAATTAATCAACAATTTGTGATCATGTGTATCTTTCTAGAAGCATCAACATCAACATGGGCACCTTCTTTTTGAAAAAATATTGAAGCAAGGGTAACATTAAAGTCAAATCCCTCTCCCTGAGGCAATCCAACAACCTTGTTCCTATATTCTATAAAATTCCCATCAACTACAAGCCTAAAATCAATCATTGATTTTAAGATAGGTTCTAAACATGTCTCCTTGGAATCTAAACATGAATTCTTAAAACATGGCTCGTTAGATCCAGACGGATCAACCAAATTCCTTCTAATCTGTACAATTACCATAAGATCAACACACAACTTGTTAATGCCACCATTTATCACACTTCTATCTAAAATCCTTGAACTTCCTAACTTACAACTACTAATTCTGCAATGGTATTCTTAAAATGAGACTCAAGAACATCACCTGATGGATTCCAAAAGGAAATAGATCCAACTACTTTCATAGGATATGTAGCATCACCACCCAACTCCATACACATACCTCCTCTTGATATTGAATATTGTCAAAGATTTTATTCTCATAAGTAATATTCCTCAATGCCCCACTATCCACAATATACCCTCTAATATTTAGCACAATCTTAGAAAAAAAAAGAGCATGGATACTTTGGTCTCAAACTAGGACGACTCCTTATCCATTACTACTTCACTAGCTGCTACATCCTCTTTGGAATTCCCCTTCTTCTTCTCTAGACATTGATTAACATAGTGTCACATCTTGTGACACCTAAATTATTTTATCTTGCTCGAGTCTTTCATTCTTGGACTTGAATATTTTTTCTTCCCCTTCTTGTTCCCTTTCTTTCTTTCCTTCTTTGCCCCAATTTCTTCTATTTCCATTTTCTGCATTGAATAAGTATCCAACCTAATCTCTTCCTACATAAGTTTATCCTACAACTTTGACATATATATAAGGTTATCATAAGCACAAAAACCTTCGAAAAAAATGCTTCCAAAATCATAATAGTCCATTCAAGATAATGGGCACCAACTCTTTTTTCTCCACATCTGTTTTTAAGGCAACCAATCGATCCTTCAACCATGTGAACTTCATGGTATTTTTAAGGACAATATTTCACGAATGGGCTATTTCTTTGTCACTTCAACCTTACATGCTAGGAAGGCTAGGAGAATATATACCAAACATGTGTTAATAAGTTTCAACCCTTAGGGCACACTTTTCCAAATATAAACCATATATAATCACTTTAATTATGATAATTTTTATAGAAAAATTTTCTATGTTATCTTCAAGTTAAGTGTCAAATCACTTAACACTTTTAGCCATATGTTATGTTAAATCACCATACATAAGAACTCTAGGAAATTACCAAATCAAGGAGACAATGAGATCTTTAGTGGTAGCTAATGGTTTTCCCTTAAAGAATTGTACTAGTTTAAAGGTATATATATATATATATATATATATATATATATATATATATATATAATATATATATATATATATATATATATATATATATATAAGAATGAAGTATATGTACATACCACAATAAATATGGCACAATTCTTTAAGCTCTCCAAAAATCTAGCAAAGGAAAACTAAGAAACATTATCTACCACCAAACACCTCTAATAATCATGCATCAACACAAGTAAGTCCTCCTTTTCTTCAACACTTGTCTCCCACGAGTTCCCAATACATTTCCTTCTCCTTAATCACTCTCCTCTACAGTAAGCCCTAGTGTCTTATTAGGGTAAAACCCTAAAACTAGAGAAACCTCAAGCTTCTCCAAGAACCCTAGCATTTAAGAAAAAAATATGAGACAATGAAGATTACACAAGAGAGAGAAAGAGATGAGCACAACATTCCTCACATATTTAAGACAAGATGGTGGATGAACAAATATTGAAAGGTCTCCCTCCTTACTCTATTTATATGAGAGGTAAGGGAGTCCAACAACAAAAAATTGGCCTAAACCCTTACACACAATATATCTTCAACAAGTAGTTCCACACATGTGAAACACTCCATTCCAAGTGGACAAATATAAAGCTCCGAGGTGGTATGATTAACAAGTAAAACTCCAAGGCATGAACACTCCACACGATGTGTACATTGATCCTCCTCCACAAGCTTCCAAGGCTCCAACACTCCTCCAAATTAATCTAATCCTCTAGTTTAACCATACTATATGGCCAAATCCTCAACCTAAGCATTATCAAGTCAAGTACAGGCCTCCATGCAAGTGATCCAAATGCACCCATGCCATATAGGGCTCAATTCTCTCCTTTATCATTCATAATGCTTCTTCTCCAATGCAAGGTATCCTCCAAGCAAGCAACTCAATCTCCATGTGGCCATTATGAAGAAGTCACCAAATTGTTAAGGTCTCCAACACTCCAAGAAAGAATGCCACATAAGCATCAAGCAAAGTCTAGAAATCGAAGAGTAATCCACCTCTCCATGTGCATGTCAATCATAAAACAATTAAGGGTAGTCCATAAAACATGCACCCCACATCACATGAAGCACCCTTAAACATGGTGTAATCACTTTTAGAGTAATCCAAAAACCTATCAACAAAGTTTGGTGATGAATAAGGTGTTCTAAAGCTTCAATGGCTATCAATTAAAGTGTTAGATAAAATCAATCATGTTTCCTTTTTAACCAACGTAGGTCAACTCCCTCAAAACTAGTTTGATTAACAAATAGGCATGCCAATGCACTGATAAATAGGGTCTCAACAACATGAACAAATAATTGACTAGAATTGGGTGCTTATAACATGGCTAGGATTAACAACCATTCCTCCTAGCTATATGATTTCTCCATGTCTAGTTTGAAATAAAGGGATTTCAACCCAAGACGATGAGTCCTTTCCATGTCTTCCCAATTTACAATTACTTTATCTAGAATAAACTATCCTAATCAATCTTGATAGTTGATGGATAATGAGTTTCCAATTAATAATCAAATCAAAGTCCCTTTCCTTGGCGATGAATTTGATAAACCCTTTATTAATGATATCCCTAAGGTATTTCTTGGAAAAAAAATTATTGGAAAAAGTTTAATAAGCCGAGCCCAACAAAGTCATATGTGGATTTAAAAAACTCAATTGAGAAATTGGTGAACCATAGGGATCTATCGTTAGTCTGTTGGAAATAATACTGAGAGGGGGGGGTGAATCAGTATTATCTAGCAATTTAATAAATCTTCCTTATTTGATCTTTGAATTATTTTTGCATGTCAGTACCATAAAATAATGAGCATGAACAAAGAAAACAGATAGTCACACCAAAGAACACAAGATGTAAGGTGGAAACCCAATGTGGGTGAAAACCACCTGCTGCAATATGTCTCTATCTTCTTTCAAATTAGAAACTCCTTTTACAATGATTTTGTACTGGTGCAGTCCTTTACCAGTACGCAGGCTGCAACCTGCAGAGAGCTACAACTCTCTCTTTCGTTTTCCAGTCTTCTCCTGGAAGGGAGCTACAACCCCCTACTTCTTTTCATAAAGCATCAAATGATCATCAAGTACATAACAGTTACAGTCCACTACAGTTATCAGATCAGTAATAACAGAACTAACCCAGAACACCTTATCAACAGAGAAATTCAATCAACAGAACATCTTAAGACAGAGACACAGTTCTCCCTTCTGTGGCCTGCGACCAGACGCAGCTAACCTTCTTCTCCCCTGCGTCCACACGCAGAGATCCTTCTGCTGCGCTGCGTGCCCGCGCATTGTTCCTTCAACTGCACTGCGTCCTGTTGCTGCAGGGACGCACCCAGAAACACTGTCGCGCCACGTTCTTTTGCTGCAGGGTCGCACCCAGAAATACTATCGCGCCGCGTCTTTTTTCTCAGAGACGCACCTGATCCTTATTATGATTCGCGTCCCCACGCAGTGCGCTTGTTACTGTACTGCGTCCCGAACGCACCTGAATCTCGCTCTGCCCTGCGTCCCCACGCAGGTCTCTTCTTACTGCACTGCGTCCCGGCGCACTTGCCTTTCACTAAACCTACGTACCTTCGGGTATGAATGATTTCAAGACTTTAAGAGTAACCCAAACAGTCAGATCTACAGATCTGATCATGCGCCAAAGAGATCTCAGTCTTTCAGAAGATTCGCCTTTTTAGATCTAGACCAGATCTAGCCTCATAAGATATTCAACCAAAGACATACCAAACCAAATGATCTCCTTTGCTTTATATAGGCAAGCTCCTCCTCAAAACATGGAACAATACCACGAGCCGACACCATAATAACACAATACCGTCGGCTAGATACCAAGAGTAAAACACAAGAAACCCCCACGTGACCTTGAAAAGTGTGCACTGGGTGGACGCACCTCCTGAACGGCTGGCCTGCGTCTCTGGACGCGGCTCCTGCATGGTGTACCTGCAGGTACGCACCTTCTGAACTGATTTCCTGCGTCCTTTTTAATTTTTCAATAAATTGAGAGCCTTGTCATGGGAGTTGCCATCAAGTACAACATCTGTAACATATAGCCATACCAGAGAACATAATGCCAACAATCTCCCCCTTTGGACTTGATGGCAACCTTACAATCTTCAGCTTCATTCTCCCCCTTTGACATCAAGGGCAAAGGGGTATGCTCCCCCTAAGATCATGCTCCCCCTGAAAAAGAACCAGATCTGTAACAAAGAACCATAATCCACCATGAAAGAGATAGAGACATATTGCAGCTATTTCCAAGATCTCCTTCTGACCATCCTCCATAATGCCAACAATGCATTATATGCTCCCCCTGAACCTGTACCATCAATCAGAAAAGATTCAACAATAAGATGATGCATCAACAACCCCCAGCTTTTGCCTGAGGTATTCAAAAGTGTCCCTGGGCAATGGTTTGGTGAGAATATCAGCAACTTGTTCCTTAGAAGGAACATACTCCAACTTGACCTTCTGTTCAAGCACTTGTTCCCGGAGAAAATGATACTTGATTGGTATGTGCTTGGTTTTTGAATGCATAACCGGATTCTTTGAGATGCTGATTGCACTTGTGTTATCACATAAGATGGGGATAGGTGGTGTACAAGTGATTTGAAAATTCTGCAAAGTCTGCATCATCCAAAGAAGTTGAGTGCAACAAGATGCAGCAGCAACATATTCCGCTTCAGTTGTAGACAAGGCAATCGAACTCTGTTTCTTGCTGAACCAAGATACCAGTCTGGAACCCATAAAGAACGCACCACCACTTGTGATTTTCCTGTCATCCACGCTTCCGGCCCAATCTGCATCTGTATAAGCATGAAGTGTAAGATTCGTATCTCTAGGATACCATAAGCCATAATTTTGAGTCCCTTGAAGATATTTGAAAATTCTCTTCACTGCCTGAAGATGAGTCTCCTTCGGATTTGCCTGAAATCTTCCAACTATTCCAACTGCATGCATGATGTCCGGTCGGGTACCTGTCAAATATAATAAACTTCCAATCATAGATCTGTAGGTTGGTTGATGTACTGCTGCAGATTCATCATTTGCACTGAGACTACATCCTGTGACCATGGGTGTACATACTGGTTTTGCATCTTCCATGCCATATTTCTTCAAAATCTGTTTGAGATACTTGGTTTGAGATAAAAAGATTCCTCCTTCTTTTTGTTGGATTTGCAAACCAAGGAAATATGTCAGTTCTCCTAGCAAGGACATTTCAAATTCTTTCTGCATGACCGAGGCAAAGCTTTGACTCATAGCTTCTTCATTGCTGCCAAAAATAATGTCATCTACATACACAACAAGTATTAGCAATTTGTCATTTTCAACTTTTATATAAAGATTGCTATCTGCTGAACCTTTTGAAAAACCTTGTTGATGAAGATATTTGTCCAAACGGTAGTACCAAGCCCTTGGAGCTTGTTTGAGACCATAGAGAGCCTTTTTCAATCTGCATACAAGATTTGGATCATTTCCAAGAATGAACCCATCTGGCTGTTCAATTTACACTTCTTCTTCCAAGTCTCCATTCAGAAAGGCTGATTTCAAGTCCATTTGAAATACTTTTAAGTTTTGAAAACTTGAGAGAGCAAGGAACATTCGGATGGCCTCAAGTCTTGCAACAGGAGCAAAGGTTTCTTCAAAGTCTATTCCTTCTTGCTGCGCATACCCTTTACAAACAAGTCTGGCTTTGTTTCTAATTACTTCTCCATTTTCATTCAATTTATTTTTGAAGACCCATTTTGTTCTGATAACATTCTTATCCTTTGGTCTAGGAACCAGCTCCCAAGTGTTGTTCTTTTCGATTTGCTCAAGTTCTTCATCCATTGCTTTCACCCAACATTCATCTTTGCATGCTTCTTTCACATTTTGTGGTTCAGTAGAGGAGAGTAATGCCAAATAGCTTGAGGCTTTTGCAACTGTTCTTCTTGTTTGTACACCTGCTTCTTTCTGCCCCACAATCTGAGATTCTGGATGATTCTTCTGAACATATCTGGATGGAGTCTTTTCTTCTATTCTTGTTTGCTCCTCTGGCTCTTCTTGAGGTTCTTCTTCTTCATCATTCTGTCTTTTAGGGTAGCCTTCATCTTCTTCGATGTCTTCATGATGGACTTGCCTAGGAATGTATCCCTTCTCATCAACCACTACATCAATGCTGTCAACAATTCTGCCAAGTCTTTTATTGTAGCACTTGTATGCTTTGCTATATGGAGAGTAACCAAGAAGAATGCCTTCATCTGCCCTAGGTTCAAGTTTGCCAAGCTGCTCATCAGTATTCTTGATATAGCATTTGCTCCCAAAGATTTTGAAGTGCTTTACCGAAGGAGTCCTGCCACTCCAAAGCTCATGAGGAGTTTGAGTGCTGTTCACCCGGACATTTGTTTTGTTGAGAATAACAACCGCAGCATGTGCAGCTTCACCCCAGAAAGTTGCGGGAGTTCCTGATTCATCAAGCATAGCACGAGCCATTTGTTGGATTGTTCTGTTCATTCTTTCAACAACTCCATTTTGCTGAGGAGTTCTAGCTGTAGAGAATTCTCTCCTTATCCCATGTTCATCACAGAAATCGAAAAATTCATTTGAAGTAAATTCCCCACCTCTGTCGGATCTGAGGCACTTGATTTTGTGACCTGATTCATTTTCAACCAAGGCTTTGAAGGATTTGAATTTTTCGAATGCTTCATCTTTGTGCTTCATAAGTCTTAACCAGACAAACCTGGAGAAATCGTCAATAAATAATATCAAGTATTCCTCTCCTCTAGGTGTTCTTTTCCTGAATGGACCACATGTATTTGTATGTACTAGCTCAAGAGGCATGCTAGCTGATCCTTCTTTCTCTGGAAAGTTAGTTCTGGTTTGTTTTCCAAACTGACATGATTTGCATATGGTGTTGTCAGGAATTTTGATATCTGGAAGATCGCGAACTGCCTGATATTTGCATGCTTTCCTTATTTGTGAGAAGCTTAGATGTCCCAACCTTCGATGCCATAACCAGTGCTCTTCATCCTTGCTCAGATAGCATTGTTGTTGTCCTTCTTCAAATATGTACAGATTATTTGGAGTTCTTTTGCCTTTGAGCACTGTTTTACCTATATCAAGATCACGAACAAGACATCCATTCGATCTGAATATAACCTCGGTTCTTTGATCACACATCTGGCTGACACTTAGAAGATTATGCTTCAATCCATCAACATACAAAACATTTCCAGCCTTGACCTTTTCTTTTAACTGAGCAATGCCTTTTCCTTTTATAGTTGCAGGAGTATCATTTCCAAAAGAGACTTTCTTTCCCTTTTCTAGAGCAGAATAAGATTCAAGTTTTTCTTTATCACCTGTCATATGCTTCGAACATCCACTGTCAATGTACCATAGATTTTCCTGTCCCTCTGCATAAAATGCTATCCCACATCTTTCTGTTTGAGGTTCCTTTATTCTCCATGTTTTGGTGCTTGAGGCTTGTTCCTTTTTCTGCTGGAACCTGCTCCTGCATTCAGAGTCTTCATGACCAAAGTTATTGCAAATAGAACATTAAACTTCATTTTCAAGAACCGAAAAGTTGTTATAGGTCCTTTTTGTAATTCCTGTCATACTTCTTTGTTTTTGAGCTTCCCTAGTCATGATTGTTTTATATGCAACACATTGAGCTGCTTTGTGACCAAAGTTATGGCAAGAAAAGCATTGTCCATTGAAGAAACTTCTGCGGTTATCAAATCTACCGGCCAAATGATTGTAACTTCTATTGTCATCCATTCTTGAACCAAATTGAGAAGATTTTACCTGTGGCTGGTTGTAGCTTTTGTTCTCCCTTAAGATGGATTGCCCCTAATAGTTTCTGTTTGTAATTCGTCCCTGCTTTACCTGATGATCTTCATTTTGCTTTTGCTCATTTCTTCTTGCTGCATCAAGATAACTTTTTGAGGTGGATGCTTGAGAAGTTTCTCCATTATAGCCCAGACCTGTCTTGTTTAGAGGAGATCGCTGCACATTGATAATCTCATCCAAAGTTTCAGATCCTTTGACAAACTTGAGATTAATAGCTTTTGTTTTCTCAATCTCTTTTCTAAGACCAACAATTTCACCTTCTAATTTTTCAAGATGTTTTTCCTTTTCATCAATTTGAAATTGTAGAGTATCAATGATCATGTTCTTTTCTTCTATACATCTCTTGAGTCTAGTAATTTCATCATAAAGGTTATCCACATCTACAACATCCATATAATCATCATCTTCAAATGCCATTAACAACTTATATTCATTACCTTGTTCATCTTCATCACTGTTTGATAGATCATCACTATCTTCATGGGTGTAGTAGCTTTTCTTATTTGCACTTTGTTTCTTGTTCCATCTAGCAGGTTCCTTTCCTTTATCCTTATAAGGACATTTTGCAGCATAATGACCTACTCTTCCACAAGAAAAGCATTTAAAAGGTAACTTACCTCTGAACCTTCCAGAACCTCTTTGAAGATTTCTGACAAAATTTGATTCTTCTTCCTCTTCTTCTGGGACGTGACTTGCTCCATAATAATCTTCTTTACCTGACGCCTTGAAAGCAGCTTCTCTTCTGTCTGATGGACCTCCCTTTCTCATTTCATAAGGAGTTAGAATTCCATGTAGCTGAGACATAGTGAGAATTCGTAGATTTTCCTTTTCTTCTATAGCAGATACTTTAGATTCAAACTTGGGGGACAATGATCTTAGAACCTTTTCAACCACTATAGCCTCTCTTATTTCTTCACCCAAATTTTTCATACAATTAACAATCTCATCTACCCGAAGAAAATAGTTAGCCACACTTTCATCATTATAAATCTTGAGAGTCTCATACTGAATCCTGAGAGTTTGAAGTTTAGCACGCTTTACCTGTTCATCTCCTTCATAGCTTGTGACAATTTTGTCCCATATCTCTTTTGCGGATTTGTAGTGCATTACCTTCATGAATTCCGTTTGGGATATACATCCTAACAGAGTACTGACTACTTTTGCATTTGTTTCATACTTCTTTTTCTCTGCTGGATTTGTAGGAGTAGCTGAAGGAAAAGCGTAGCCTGTTTCTACAATGTCCCAAACTTCTGTACCAAGAGATTGAAGATATGCAGTAACTCTTACCTTCCAATAATTGAAGTTTGTCCCATCAAAAACCGGTGGCCTGATTGATGCTTCTCTCTCGTAGTTGCTCATGATGAACGATCTACCTTCAAGCGATCAAGCTTCTCTGAAGGACCTGCTCTGATACCAATTGTTGGAAATAATACTGAGAGGGGGGGGGGGGGGGGGTGAATCAGTATTATCTAGCAATTTAATAAATCTTCCTTATTTGATCTTTGAATTATTTTTGCATGTCAGTACCATAAAATAATGAGCATGAACAAAGAAAACAGATAGTCACACCAAAGAACACAAGATGTAAGGTGGAAACCCAATGTGGGTGAAAACCACCTGCTGCAATATGTCTCTATCTTCTTTCAAATTAGAAACTCCTTTTACAATGATTTTGTACTGGTGCAGTCCTTTACCAGTACGCAGGCTACAACCTGCAGAGAGCTACAACTCTCTCTTTCGTTTTCCAGTCTTCTCCTGGAAGGGAGCTACAACCCCCTACTTCTTTTCATAAAGCATCAAATGATCATCAAGTACATAACAGTTACAATCCACTACAGTTATCAGATCAGTAATAACAGAACTAACCCAGAACACCTTATCAACAGAGAAATTCAATCAACAGAACATCTTAAGGCAGAGACGCAGTTCTCCCTTCTGTGGCCTGCGACTAGACGCAGCTAACCTTCTTCTCCCCTGCGTCCACACGCAGAGATCCTTCTGCTGCGTTGCGTGCCCGCGCACTGTTCCTTCAACTGCACTGCGTCCTGTTGCTGCAGGGACGCACCCAGAAACACTGTCGCGCCGCGTTCTTTTGCTGCAGGGTCGCACCCAGAAATACTATCGCGCCGCGTCTTTTTTCTCAGAGACGCACCTGATCCTTATTATGATTCGCGTCCCCACACAGTGCGCCTGTTACTGTACTGCGTCCCGAACGCACCTGAATCTCGCTCTGCCCTGCGTCCCCACGCAGGTCTCTTCTTACTGCACTGCGTCCCGACGCACTTGCCTTTCACTAAACCTGCGTACCTTTGGGTATGAATGATTTCAAGACTTTAAGAGTAACCCAAACAGTCAGATCTACAGATCTGATCATGCGCCAAAGAGATCTCAGTCTTTCAGAAGATTCGCCTTTTTAGATCTAGACCAGATCTAGCCTCATAAGATATTCAACCAAAGACATACCAAACCAAATGATCTCCTTTGCTTTATATAGGCAAGCTCCTCCTCAAAACATGGAACAATACCACGAGATGACACCATAATAACACAATACCGTCGGCTAGATACCAAGAGTAAAACACAAGAAACCCCCACGTGACCTTGAAAAGTGTGCACTGGGTGGACGCACCTCCTGAACGGCTGGCCTGCGTCTCTGGACGCGGCTCCTGCATGGTGTACCTGCGGGTACGCACCTTCTGAACTGATTTCCTGCGTCCTTTTTAATTTTTCAATAAATTGAGAGCCTTGTCATGGGAGTTGCCATCAAGTACAACATCTGTAACATATAGCCATACCAGAGAACATAATGCCAACATAGTCATCATTATCAATGATCTCCTTATATCCAAGAGGATCATCTCCTTATCAAAAAGCCCTGTTTTTACACTGGGGAGACTTTTTGAGGGACAAGGTCAATGCATGTTTACATGAATAGCTTCCATATAATGCACATACTATTAGATTGGAACATTGTATGATAGTGAGCAAAAAAATCCCAATCAATTCACTTTGGATTAGTAGCCTTACTTAATGTTATCTTTAGGCCACTAATATTTTCATAGGATTCTTTAATGTACAATGTCTTGAAAAATTCCTTCATGGGTTAATCACTAGTTTTGGGCCAATGCGACAAAGACTAAATTTGGGATCCTCTAGGCTTTCTAATTTCATGCACATTCGTAAGATGGTATAGCTTGAAAAATTGAGCCTGGAGTGTAGCATCATAGGAAATATATTGAAGAAGGAATGAGGTATCTTCAAATTTATTCCTGGTTGCTTATGGTGGGTTCAATCCACAATTGTATCTCATAGTCCACTCTCTCATAAAAAGGCAATGACCCGACCTATGGCATCATTCCATGACTCAATCGACCCATTAGCTTCTTGAGCAGGGAAAATTTTAAGGATGGAAATTTATCTTAAAGTACCTTAGTGAATCCTATTAGTACTTAATATGAAAACTATAAAAGGTTTGGCTATATTTTTATAAAAATATTTGAATTTATAAAGTGTTTTATATAAATTTTACAATTTCTTAGGAATTTTTAAGGTAAATTAATTTTATCCTATAGAATTTGGATGAATCATTTTTAGGAAAAAAGGAAATTGACAAATGTTTTTGGGGGAAAAGCCATGGGAAATTATCTGATTGGAAAAAAATATCCCCTATACTTTTCCATGTTCCTGAGCAAACCCAAGAACTTCTAGATCCATAAAATGGCCTACATACAAGTTGGATGTTGAAGGCATGAAACATTGAACATGTATAAGGGTTTAAACAATCTTGGTTTGGCTACATCCCGAGAAATATAAAAATTAATGAGTTGGTGGTTAGAAAGAGTATCTTGCTCCAAAACTTTCACGACTACCTACATTCATTATTTAAAGTTAATGTATTATATTTATACAACATCATTAGCTTGATCAAGTCACTTCATGACTTGTTCATAGCCAACTAATACTAAATTTTGACTCAATGATAATTTCTCTCTCATAAATTCAGGACAGATGAAAAGAATTGTAAATTCAAGTAAACAATTTTTACTTATGACTGTAAAAGCAAAGGATATTGATAAATCTAATGCTTTCCAAGGCTGTAATCCTAAACAGAAAGTAGATCTAGTTAAAGTTGTTTTCGATTATGATATTCTATTTTA
The DNA here is from genome assembly GCA_031772625.1 of Pinus tabuliformis. NCBI lineage: Eukaryota > Viridiplantae > Streptophyta > Pinopsida > Pinales > Pinaceae > Pinus > Pinus tabuliformis. The sequence goes on along the minus strand of CM062808.1, from coordinate 370,122,636 downwards.
AGAGCCCAAAGGGCTTCCACCCAAGCGAGAGATAGAACATGAGATTTATTTGCAACAAGATGCTCCACTACCTAACATTGGAATGTACAGGTTATCAGCTCTAGAGAATGCAGCGATAAAGAAGCAGGTGCAGGAGTTGCTCGATCAAGGGTTTATTCGACCAAGCACATCACCGTGCGGATCACCTATTGTGTTAGTGCGAAAGAAAGACGGTTCATGGAGAATGTGCATTGATTTTAGAGCATTAAATAAAATCACAATAAAGAATCGTTATCCTCTTCCTCGTATTGATGATTTGTTAGATCAGTTAAAAGATGAAATTTACTTCTCTAAATTGGACTTGCGAAGCAGCTACCATCAAATCAGAGTTGCAGAACAGGATGTATGGAAGACTGCTTTCAAAACAAAGCAAGGAAACTATGAATGGATGGATATGCCTTTTGGCTTAACTTTTTCTCCAACTACATTCATGCGAGTCATGAATGATGTATTTAGACCATTCATTGATGATTTTGTAATAGTCTATTTAGATGGTATTCTTGTTTTCAGTAGAACATGGTATGAACATGTAAAGCATGTAAAGCAGGTTTTAGATGTTTTGAAAAGAGAAAATCTCTATGTAAAACTATCAAAATGTGAATTTGGCAGAACATCTCTGAATTATTTGGGTTATATTGTAGGGGGTGATGAATTGAAGATATATCCCTCTAAGGTCGAAGTCATTGTAAATTGGCCTAAGCCTAATACTGCTACAGAAGTTAGAAGTTTCTTAGGGGCAACACAATATTGGAGAAAGTTTATTGCTAACTTTTCTTTGATTGCATCTCCTTTACATGCTTTGACAAGTGTGAAACAGTAGAAAGCCTTCGACACATTGAAAGAAAGGATCAGTACAGTGCTAGTACTAGCACTGCCAGATCTTCAGCATCCATTTGAGATCGAGACAGATGCAAGTGAATATGCCACGGGGGCAGTGTTGATGCAACATAGAAAGCCTTTATGCTTTCATTCTAAGACATTCACATCATCAGTAGTTAACTATCCTACATATGATAAATAATTGTATGCAATAGTTCAGATTGTTAAAAAGTGGAAACATTACATAATTAAAAAACAGTCGAAGTGTCCATAAATTCTAGATTTGTGTGCCCCAAAATTTGGCTCTCCAAAACATTCCAAAAACCCAAATCAAAATGAGTCAAAACATGCCCATTCTTCAAAAGTCAACATTAGTCAAAGTGTTAATCGAAGTAGATTTCGTGCCCCTAAAATTTCTCCTTCCTCCTCCTTGCACATGCGAAGAGATGACCTGAAACTTTTAGAAGCATCAAACCAAATAGATAAGAGATGATTGTGTTGAGTTGATGTCCAACTTAGCTTGAGGTGACTTGAATATATAAGCGTTGAAGGAGGGACAATTTTTCCTCTAGGCTGACTTGATCAAATGTGACATTGTGGGCTTCACTTCAAAATACACTTTCCCTTATCCAAATCTAGTGCTTAAAATGTCAATTTTGGTCCTCTTGGAATGAGGAATCTAGTCCAATGATTGGAATTTGTCACTGAAATACCAAATTAACACAGAAGAAGGATGGATCATGGTGTATGCGTCTGAATTATAGAGAGCTCAACAAGCTCACTATTAAAGATAAATTTCCTGTTACAGTCATTGATGAATATTTGGATGAACTACATGGAGAACTTTACTTCACCAAGCTAGATCTTCATGCGGGTTGTCATCAAATAAGAATGAAGACAAAATACATTCTGAAAACAACATTCACAACTCATGAAGGTCATTATGAATTTTTTGGTATGCCTTTTGGTCTTACTAGCTACCTTCCACATTTAAAGGTTTGATGAATTCCATTTTCAAACCCTTCCTTAGAAAATTTGTGTTAGTATTTTTTGATGATATACTAATCTACAACAAGTCTTGGAAAGATCGTGTTTAACATGTTGACAGGGTGCTCAAACTATTACGGGAGAAATAATTGCAAGCAAAACCCTCCAAATGTTTATTTAGGGTACAAGAAGTAGAATATTTGGGTCATATTGTATCTCATAAGGGTGTTAAGGTAGACCCTAACAAAATTAAATCCATAAAGGAATGGAAAATCCCCATAACCTTAAGAAATATTCGAGGATTTCTCGAGTTGACAGGGTATTATCACTAGTTTGTTAAGAATTATGGGAAAACAACAACACCTCTAACAACATTATTAAAGAAAGATGCATTCTTTTGGACTCCAAAAGCAACTAAGGCCTTTGAATATCTTAAAGAAGAAATGTTTCGAGCTCCGGTCTTAGCTACACCAGACTTCACAAAAACATTTATTGTGGAATGTGATTCCTCGGGATATGGAATTAGTGTTGTTTTAATGTAAGAATAAACACCCATTTTTTTTTAAAAGTCATCCAATCAAGGGAAATTATTTACACAAACCTATTTATGAGAAGGAAATGTTGGCAATACTACATGCTCTGAAGAAATGGTGCCCTTACCTAACGGGAATACACCTCAAGTTAAACATATCACAATAGTTTTAAAAACTTCTTGGAACAAATATGATGTTCAGAAGAGCAACAAAAATGGGTCACAAGGATGCATGCTAGGTCCCTATAATACTAATGTAGCCCCCATATTTTTATTATTGTGCCCCATAGTACCCCACATTGTTATTGTTGTGCCCTTTAGAAACCCACTATTCTTATTATTGATATCTTACATTATTAGCGTTATGCAATCCCTAATTATATCTTGACCCTTTAGACTCCTATATATACTAATGAGGTCTTGTCATTTCAATCATCCAAATTTTTTTCATTTATGTAATGTAAAAACAGGTTCCCTCCTCAAAGAGTCTTATTTTCAAGTCGTTGATCTATATTTTCTTCTCTTTTTTTTTTGATCTGGTTACATAACATGTTATGACATCATGCTAACATAATTCACCTCTTAAACCTCCAAAATGTTATGTTGATGGGGGGGGGGGGGGGGGGATCGTGGGGATGTTGGAACTTAAGGTTATTTTGGTTCATCACACCTTTGAATCTTTTAGAAACATGGCTAAAGGATCGAATAACATGAGATAGTAATTTAAGTTCTCGAGTAGCAAAGTAGTCAACTATGAAATCAACTGAGTGGTTGATGAGTCAACGCTAATGGTCGACTAGCGAATCTGTCAAATAAGTGGTTGAAGGAGTCAACTGAATGGTCAAATTAATTTTCTAAATGATTGAGTAAACATAGGGAGTTGATTAACCAACAATAATTGATTGACTAGAATAATAAACTAGATAAAAAAAAAATGTGTATTTCATGGAAACAATTGAAACTATCGATGCAAGGAATTTGGTTATATTTGGATACTATAAATAAATGACCTTATGGTTCGAATATTATATACATGGATGAAGAACATGATTATTTTCAAATCATGCATTGTTTTGTTTTAATCACAATGCACTATGCTTAAGTGTTGCAACGATGTCTTTAGATACCACTCACCATCTCAAAGCATCATTGCTCTTTGGTTTATTTCTTTATATTATGTTTCTATTACCTGTTATTGATTTCCCTCAATCCCCAACATATATATTTTTAGTAAGTGGTTTCATGTTGTAAATAAGGACAAGAAGAGCATTAATGATTTATTTTCACATGACGAATTCTTATTAAGGTTCACGGAGATATTCAATAAGAGAAGGTCATTGCTAATTGCAAGCATAATTTCATCAATGTTAACTTGGCTAAAAGGTTGCAAGTTTCCACAAAAAATATTTCAAGTACACAATTTGAGGGTAAAAGTGTTCAAATTTTTAAAGACTTCAAGGTTGCCATGGATAAATAAGTGTTAAATACATATGTCATAATATGTGTGTGTGTGTGGAGGATATGGATATTGTGTCAGAATGTCATTGTATATATGTGTGTGTGTGTGTGTTTATGGATGATGTGGATATTGTGTCAAAATGCCCTTGTATGGACTCAATTAATACACTTAATATTAATGTGCAAAAGAAGTTTATGAAGCTTCGATACAAGAAAAATCAAATCATGTTGAAAGATATGTCTCTTGGGTGAATTTGGAATGTGAACAGTCATAAGAAGATGAACTGAGCAGTCACATCCTTTGTATATAACAATAGCTACCTAATGAAATAAATTGAATCAGTTTTCTACCAAACTGGAGTTACTCCTGGCCTGACGTGGGAGACAACTCCTATATCGGCATTTGAATGCGGAAGGGTAATTGTCGGTCTCTGTGGGTATCGATTGGTATTATTTTGAATGGACAGCGCATTTAAATCATATATATGGTATCGACTGTTCAACGAAGCAGTAACAACCTGGTATATGGTATATGGTTGAGTGCGGAAGTTTTTTTGCATGCCCATTTGCGTTGAACGTTGTATATTAAATGGTATATATTGATTGGCAATGCTGATCCAGCGTATTTTTTTTAGTATGTCTTTAAAACGACTTTAACGTTCTCCCATATAGTAAAAATTGTCCAGCACTTTAACACTGGCTTCAAAGTCTAGAGAATCAAAGGGATTTATGGTGATTTTTTTTTAGTCTTTTCAATGAACTTTGAAATTGTAATACCGTTGCTGCTCCAACTTTGTAGAGCTCAGGGTTGATGCCGTTGTTGCTCCAACTTTGTAGAGCTCGCGGTGAATGATTGATTATTTTTAAACAACCAAAATTATTTCCCACAGAAATTTTTTGAGTACAATTTCACTGTATATCAGCAGAAGTTTTTTTTTATCAGTAGAAGTATTTTTTTACAGAATGCATTCAATCATCTCTATGGTAGGAATAGTTCTCACTGGCAAGGAGAACTATCCTGAATGGTCCCGGATGATAAAACACACCCTCATCTTCAATGAGTTGTGGAAAGGAGTGTGTGTCGAAGAAGGAGACAATGACCCAGTGCAACCTACATCAAACAAAGAGCTCATCATTTGGGAAAACAAGAATAGCAAAGCCTATGCATTAATCGCAGCATCTGTAAATGAAGAGGTGAGTCGCCATATTTCATCATATTCAACTGCCTTTGAAGCTTTACAAAAGCTGAAAGAACTCTATGACTCACATTCTGCACTTGAAGTTGTTCAGCTCATGATTAAACTCTTCACTCTTGAACTGAAAAATAATGATCCTCTTGCTCTTGCATCTGAAGTAAAATCTATAATGCATGATATCAAATCCACTAAGCTTGAGCTGGATATCCCTCTTATTGCTTTTCTCAAGGCACTCTATCCTACTTACTCCAATTATCTTGAATCTTTACAAGCAAATGGAAATCTTAAAGATATAACCTTTGACTCTCTTGTGAAAAAGTTTGCTGAAAGAGAGAAATCCTTTGGAAAGAAGACAGCCCCTGAATCTTCTGAAGAGACTGTGTGCCTTGCTCATAAAGAAAAGCATCCTGCTCAAGATTCTACAAGAGGAAGAGGTGGACGAAGAGGAAGAGGAAGATACTTCAGAGGCAGGGGGGCAGAAATTCTCAAGGAGAAAAGGCAGACTTACATTGCATTCGCTGCAAAAGAAATGGATCACATGATGCCTCTACATGCAAGCTACCATGGGACAAAATTGAGCAGAAAAGAAACCAACAGAAAGGTAAAATTGATGATAGAGACAAAGGTAAAGCACCTGAATCCGCTCACTATATTGAGGCACAATGTAACATTGGAGTAAATGAAGATTTGTTTAATGCTTCACTTGCTTCTTCGAAAAATGATTGGTTGCTTGATTCAGGAGCAACCTGTCATATGACTCATAGAAAAGATTTTTTTGAAGATTTCACTGATAATGTTGATGGAGCAGTATACTTTGCAGATCAGCCAAAAATCAAGCCATCAGGGCTTGGCACAATCAGGCTTAAACTGCCTGGTCTTCCAGACTTTCTTCTGGATCATGTTCTATATCTCCCACAGCTCAAGAGAAACTTGTTGTCCTTGTTCCACATCTGCCAGCAAGGTCACTCCATTCATATGTTTGATGGCAAACTTGAGGTAAGAAAAGCTTCTGACCACTCACTTGTCATGAGGGCAATAGAAGAAGAAAGGCTTCTCAAACTGCAAGGGACCTCTGCTCATGCACAACATTTCTCATATATTTCTCATCATGAAGAAGGTACACTTCCATCAAGTTTATTATGGCATGCTAGATTTGGACATTTAAACTATGACAGTCTCCGCTTATTGAAGAAAAATGGTGTTGCTGGTTTGCCTACAATTCCTAGGAAACATAAGCAATGTGATGCTTGCATTCTAGGAAAGAATAGCAAACAGTCTTTTCGTGATTCACATTCAAGAGCACATAGGAAGCTTGAACTCATCCATTCAGATTTATGTGGTCCAATGCCTGTTCCTTCTGCAAATGGAAATAAATATATCATGACATTTATTGATGATTACACCAAAATGTGTTGGCTTTATTTATTGAAGAACAAATCTGATGCTTTTCAAACATTCAAGAATTTTCATAAATGGATTGAAAATGATGCACAATCTCATATTGGGTCTATTCGCACTGATAATGGAAAAGAATATACATCAAATGAATTTGAAAACTATCTTCGCCAACATGGGATCAAACATCAAACAACTGTGCCTTATAATCCCCAACAGAATGGTGTAGCTGAAAGAATGAATAGAACAATCTTGAATATGGTACGATCCATGCTTTTCTTCAAAAATGTAAAGATAATGTTTTGGGTTGATGCTGTTCTATGTGCTGCATATATAAAGAATAGATGTCCATCTAATGCTATAAGAAACAAGACTCCTTATGAATTGTGGTATGGACATGTTCCTTCAGTAAAACATCTTAGGATCTTTGGTTCCACCTGTTATGCATTGATACCAAAGGTACATAGAAACAAACTTGGTGCTAGAAGTCGTAAGTGTATCTTTCTGGGGTATTCAAACACCTCCAAAGCATATCACCTCTATGATGAAGTAAATAAAAAGTTTGTTGTATCTAGAGATGTAATTTTTCTTGAATCATCCAAATCTGACAATGTTGTTGAGCGGCAACTTGATCGCTTGGATAGATTCGCAAAAACGAAATCATTTCAAGAATTTGATAATCAGATTCCACATCTTGAAGGGGGGATTCCTATACTAGATCAACAAGTGGCATCTTCTTCTGAAGAACAATCTCCCCTGCATGAAACTCCAACAACGGATGATGCTTTAAGTGATGTAATTGATAGAATTGGGAGACTCAATCTTGATTCAGTCCCAACTCAATCAACAGAGTAGCCTGGACCATCTCAGAAAGGTCCCCCGAAGTGGCTGACAAAGACACTTGAAAGTGTTCATCCTGATGAAATTGGAAAAGCAGGAACCAGAAACTCAAACCAACAAAATGGAGGTGATGTAGATGACTCTAATTCACCTGTTGATATGGATGTTACTTATGATTGTGAATTGAACTTGTCTACAGATTTTGAGTTGGATGGCTCAAACCCCTACTTAATAATGCATGGAAAAAAACTTAGGTGATGTTAGAGTGGTTGTCTCTCCTTGCCTAATTTTGTATTTAGTATGGAATATAACATCATCATGTCATATATGTATTAGGACTCTAGTTAGTGTGAAGTTGGTTATCTTAATTTCTTACAAACATAGGATATCCAATTTTGAAACCAATGAGTGGATTCCTTAAACCATGGTCTTCCTAAATAGGCCTATAAGGCCCCTAACATTATGTGACTTGGATTTCAATAAATACTTTCAACAAAACCATCCATCTCCTCACTACCATTGATTAACACATGGTACAAGTTTAAAGTCACAAAGTTTTCTTCTCCAAAGCATGGGTCACCACCTATTAATGGTATTATTTTTATTATTTTTAGGTCAGCTTTTTTCCTCCTTAATTTCTATAATGGATTTATTGCCCAACCTTGGAAAACTAAAACATGCCCTACAACCCGCCATTTAAATTTTACAAAATATCTCATTAACAAATTCCAAAATAAAAACCCAAAAATAATTGGACTTTCCACCACTTTTATTCCCCCACATATATGATTACAATCCAAATATTGACATTTTTTTAAAAATATAAAAATATATTTTAAATTATAATATTTTTAAACACCCAAAACCTTACCCTCTTTGTAACCCTACATGTATCATAATAAAATTTACAAATATTATTTACATAATGATATTTATTTTATAATTATAAATATATAATTAATCAAAGGATATTATCACATAAAAAAGTAATAATTTAAATATAATATAAACCTATTTACATATATAAGAATGTGCAAAATTTCATGAAATATCATCACTTAAATAAGTAGCCATATTCATTTTGTTGACGAATTCTTTGTCCTTTCAATAAATAAGCAAAGATAATGTCTTTACAATTCACTGGATTTTTAAACAAATCACTAAAATACGGTTTATTAAGTTGGTGAAAGTGTATTTAAAGTTTTAGGGTTTTGGGCATTGGGTATTGTCTATGAAAGTGTATTTAAAGTTTTAGGGGTTTGACCTTAGTGTTTAGTATAAACTTATTTAAGAATATAATAAAGTTATTTAATATTATTATTGGTTAAAAAAATAATAAAGTTACTCTATTCTAAAGTATAAATATGTTAATTTATTAGATTTGAATTCCAATAACAATTATTTTTCCCAACCACAAAATCTAAACACAATCAACATACTTTATAGTTATGTTTATGTCCATTAAATATTAATATTAATATTTGTAATATAAATTTAAAAATAAATGATTTATTATTTTAATATGAAATTAAAAAAATTGAATTAATGAAATTGTACGTTTAAAATGTTAATATTATATAATTTGATTATGATTATTTGAAAGTGTTAAATCTATTTTTACATTAAATTAATAATAATTTTATTTAAAATTGTAATTTTGATAAAGATTGGGTAATTAAAGTTTATAATAATAAATCAAAAAGATTTAAATTACAAGACATTTTTATTTTTTTTAATTTTTAAATTTCTCGGACGAGGTGATGTGGGAAAAGATAAATGGAAAAGGTGAGGTGGGAAAATATAAATGGAAAAGTTTATGTGGGAAAAGATAAATGGAAAAGGGAGGATGTTAGTGAGGCCTCCACCACTCCATGCAATTAATGAAGGCGATGTGCCCTGTTGTCCCCCAACCACTTGACAATATGAGACCTAGTCCCATCGACGATGTTTTAATGAAGTCCCTTACTCTTTGTGATTGCTCACTGATGTGAGCCCAACGCTATGTCACTACTCTCATTTGCTTATTTATATTGCTTCGTTTGTTCCCCTCTTTCACTATGATGGAGGCCTCCTTCTCTTATTTTACATCATCTTGCTATAAGAATATTCCCACTTCTCTTCTTTTCCTCATCGATTTCTTTGTTATTAATGAGTGATGTTTTCTTCCCATCTCTAGTTTCTGCTACTAGCATCATTACTAGTTTTCGGTAGGGTCATTTAGTTTTTCCGCACTTTCTTGACACCCACCATTATTTCTCCTACTGGGTCCTCACAGTTCTCGCCTTCCCTCATTTTTTTCCTTGTCCCATCCGTTTCTTCGTATCACAATTATGACTTGACATTGTGCACAAAACCACTAGGGAAGTGGAGGTCGTGGTTTTCAAGGAGGTTTTTGTGTTCACTACATAGTCCAGTCATCCACAACACTATTCCATATGTCAAATTTCAAAAGAAATACAATAACAACTTCAGGATGCAGAGGTGGAGGTTGTCCAAGAATAGGATTGGCACTCAAATTGAGATACCTCTCGGAAGTTATTGCTTGGATTCAAGACACATGGCACACCAAGCGATGCTTGAATCAATGCCTTCATACCATTGATTTTACTGGAAAATAAAGACACTACTTGATAAGGTTTTCTTGGAAAGAAATGATTCCAAATATAAAATCCTGTTAATGTTTGGTGAAATGCAACTTCAAATGAAAGCTCTAGGCAATAGATTGGAGCATATCGAGGCTAGCTTGACCCCAAGATCTAGTTTAGGAACCAACAATAAAGTTGTTGTTGCTCCCATTGAAGTGGATCCATCTCTCTCCTCCTAGTTTTCAGAATGACTATAAAGCCAATGACTCTTTTATTTTTAGTTTCTAGATATTTTAGTATAGACAAGTCTTATTATTTTGATATGGTTCTTCCGGATCCATCACAATGTGTTTTTTGAGTCGATGTTTCGAGCTAGCAAGTGTGGATCATAATGTCTTGATGATGAGCCACACTTCATAGCCTAAAATGTCAACTCAAAAAACACATTATAATGGATCTAGAAAAAACATATCAAAATTACTTACATCACAGAAACCTAAACTCAAAAAATCTTATCATGTTAGTTTTGTAACTAATCACTTCTTTAAACTCAAGTACTAGGTTATATCTTGTATAACTTTTATACTCAAACTAAAAACTAACAATAAACTCATAAAAAAATATTTCGTCAATTAACAATAAAATTAATTAAAAAAAAACACTCAAAATTAAACTTTTCTCTCAATCATTTTTTTTATTAAATTAAAACAATATTAAAAGTAAATAGAATATGATAAACTTTCTCAATGATAATGACATTAACATCATTTATAACCTTTTTACTATTATCAAATAACATTAATAAATAAAAATAATCAATTTTTTTTTATCAAAATTCAATTTAAACCCTTTTTTCCATACAATGTACAAATATTTTAAATATTATTAAACCAAAATTAATATATTAAAAGAAAAATAATTCCTCATCAAAATTCAATTCGTTGGAAAAAAGGGTCAAATCATAATCGATTATTGAAATTAGGAAAACCTATTTTCAGCACAATATCCCACCTTTAAACATGATTGAATTCCTAAACTTTAAATATTTTGAATATAATTCATGCATCTCACTCCTATGGGTCCAACCGACCATAGTCCTCTGCAAAATGAAATAACATGATAACCAAATTCTCTGCCCTTGCCCTATCCAGGTCATCCTTTCTCGTACACTAGGCCATAGCCTTTGAAAAATGAAATAACATGATAACCAATTTCCCATGCCCTCTCCAAGTCATCCTTTCTCGTACAATAGACCATAGTCCTTTGCAAAATTGAAATATCATGATAACCATCCAGTTCAGCTTTTGTGGTACACTATTGTCTAATATTAAAATGGATGTTTTATTTATGGAGTGAAATTTAAAGATGAAAAATTATATATATATATATATATATGTATATGAGATAGTTTAGATTTATTTAAATTTTGGATTTATAAAATGTAGAGAATAATCAAATTTCTTAATGCGTAAATTTCTTTCAAAGTAAAAAAAGATTTACAATTACTAAATTTTTATTTTTGGAAATTTAGAATTATAAATATCAAGCAGTGATTTCAACGAATTTTATTTTTTCATGTTTACAAGAACTTCAATACAATGACGAATCTTTTAATTAAGCAGAGGCTTTCTCTTTCTGCATGTACTACCTATCTTGAGAAATGGAGCGATGTGGACCAAAATTCTCTGGCTCCTTCCATCTTTTCTAAAGTCACTCCTTGTGCCTACAGGGGAGATGTGACTGTTAAATTTTATGATCTTACTTTTTGTTCATTTCTGGTTTTTTTCTGCTCTATTCTTGGTTTAGTAATGGTCTCAACCTGGTAGAAAGCTCTTGTTTTTCATGTGGTTACTCAGCCTTCAAGGATTTGCACTGTAAGCCTCTAGTGTTGTTATGCAATATCATTTTGTAATAGAATTGTAAGATCTTTTTGTTAGTATGGGTAATGCTTAGCTTAGAAGAGCATATATGTATATAGGAGAGAATCTTTTGAAGATCATGTCTTTCTAGACTTTGTAATCATCAATAGCAAGATATAGTTAACATTTCAAAAAAAAAAAAAGATTTGATCCCTATCTAGAGTTAAGATGGATCTAGGTTAGTTTAATTATTAATTATAATTATTAAATTTTATTTTAAATTTTTATGTAATTTAACTAAGTCAAAATGTTATATTAATAATTATAAATATATTCAAATTTATTATTTATAATTATAATTTTATTTTTATGTAATTTTATCGAGTCAAAATGTTTAACAAGATAGGACATGATAAGACATTACAACATCTCTTCCATATTGCACTGGAGAGTGTCTCTCGATGTAGTGAATGAGATTTTTATTATGATAAATTCGAAAAAATAAAATTACATAATTTATTAAATTTATCAATTTATTTATTTATTTATCAATTTATTCAAAAAAATATTCATAAGATTACATCACTATATATATATATATATATATATATATATATATAGATATATATACTTTTGTTTAAAAATTTGTATTTAGATTAATTTGTGACAAGGTGTATTATTTTTTTTATAAGCTTTAAATTTTATATTAATAGAGAAAATTGATAAACATGACAATGGCACAGACAAAATATGAATGATAAACATTGGATTGCGTCTATTATTCACAATGATCATATATATAGTACATTAGTGTGACCCTTGGATTCATATTCCAAGTGGTCTCTTGGAATCCGGTGGTTGTTCACATTCCACACCAACCCATAGAGGATTAGGTGTCCAACATTCCCCCCCTTAATCTGAAGGGGTATGTATGAGTCCAAGAAGAGAGCTATAATACGAAAGGTGCAAAAAATGCATGGCAACACTAGGCTGAATGTGCTCTCTGAATGTTGGTATAAGAAGGGTGGTTTAAGGATGACCACCAACACTGGAATGCTTAGTGCAGTCCCTGGAACTCTTCCAAATCTGACATGAATTTGAGGTCTTCTGCTAGAGGAAGTGCTCCTCATGTTTTGAAGAAGGAAACCTTCAACCTTGAAAGGGAGGTCTCACCCCGCATAAAAAGGGAGAACCTCAACTTGAAAAGGGAGGTCTCAATCTGTGATGGTTTAAGGATGACCACCAACTCTGGAATGCTTAATGCAATTCCTGGAACTCTTCCAAAACTGGCAAGAAGCTGAAGTCTTCTGCTAGAGGAAGTGTCCCCAATTCTTAGAAGAGATGTCTCAACCTCGCATAGATGGTTTAAGGTTGATTACCAACCGAAGGCATGCTCAAGGGAATCTTTGTCTCTACCTACAACTCTGAATCTAGTTGGCAGGTTGTGGCTCAAGTTCGTTTGATGTGGCTTTGAAGCTTGTATATGACCATCACTTCCCCCCTTATTGGATACAAGGTGAGATGATGGAGAAAACTCTACTGCAAGACTATTCAATACTCTAGAACAAGTTCTGACATATGACTGAAATATCTTCTTGGTTGTTGAAGCCCATTGCCAAGAAGCATCCATCCAAGATGAATCTTTGTTCTTGGAGAATTCTTGTTTTTGAAGCATCTGTTTGAAGAATGAGTGGTTTTATGGCAGTGCTCACATGGATGAAGATCAAAACAGTGATCTTTCATATGGCCAACTCAGTCACAATGTTGGCATTTAAAAACTTTTGACTGCGAATGTGGAGGAGCAGAATCTGGAATAGGTGAAGGTGAACCGCCATGAAGAAACCCAACACTTTGAAATTGAATGGGCTTGGAATAGTCTAGAATATGAAAGGACAATTCTTTGTCATATCCAAGACCAGTTTTGTGCTTGTTATGGACAAGCTCTTCCCAAGGTCTGGTGATGGGCTTGGGAACTGCAGACTGAACTTCTGCATCTGCATGTAACTTTTTTACTTCATTGGGTACTAGATCTGAATCAACTTGTTTCTTATGGGAGTCTGTTTCAATGTTCTGAACATAAACAAGTTCAGAATGTTGACTTCACTGTTGTAATTCTTCTTGTTGAAGCTGAGATTCAAGTTCCAAAAATTCTACCTTTTCGTGTGTATGTTGCACACATGTTTGAATGTCAACAAGAGTAGTTTTGTTGATTTCTATTGTGTTGTCATCAATGGACACGATTAGAGTTCCTAATAACTCCAATAATCCATGAATTTTTGTCATTATTCAAAAAAATCAAGTCAATAAATGACCACAAATGTAATTGTAAAGGAAGATAGCTAGCAATGCAATATTTTTCAAAATTAAATGTGCCTAATGATAGGAGGGAAATCCACTGAAGAGAAGGATAATCCCATTACTGATTGAAGACTCCTTCAAATAACCAGCACTCCATCAACTTCCAGCAAGAGAATGTTCCATTATGATGTTACCATACTTTTAATGGGATTCTGTCCAACGCATATACTACCAGGACACACATGAGCCATGCACTGCAATCAATGGATTTTAACACTTCGATCCCTGTAAGTCATCATCCCAAAGTGCATACAAATGTTCAAGTGAATTTAGGCAAAGCAATAGCTTCACTGTTTACAGATACCAGGAGATTTGATGTCGAAGGCATGCATGCTGGAATATGAAGGGACTATGTGTGCTGGAATACGAAGAGACTCACACCAAACACGCAAAATTCAAGAGGCATGGTCAACTATTACTTTGGACAAGGTTGACTGGAAACATTCAATCATGTACCAGCGTTCAACATATGGCAATGCCCAACTCATAGAATGGAGAAAGGTAGCATGTGCATGTAACCGAAGAGACTGATACGCATATAACAAAACAATAGAACGACCCCACTGCTCAACCCACTCACTATGAATCAACACATATGGATCAATGCACATACCATGACTTAATTAATGCACAGAGACTCCAGACTCATGTCGTTTCAATGCAGAGAGCATGAATATTGAATGCACTGCACACCTCAACGTAGAGGGACAAATACCAATGCTAAATAAGTTTGCTTGTATGCAAGCCTTCAATATTCCTTGCAACACTATATGTTATTAATTTAATATCTTTGCCAATATACACTTTTCTTGTCTCATTTAAACTGACCATAGACTCGTTGCATTTTTGTATAGTATAGATTGCAAAGCGTCGATTTTGATATTGAATTGGAAGGAGATAAGCCAAACCAAGATACTAGACACTCTCCACCACTTCTCATCAACAACAGGAAGAAGCTCTTCCCACTGTCCTCTTTTATACCGTTGTGCTGCACCAAAAGGTCGCCATGCATTCCCTTTCACGAAACTAAGCTTACATACAAAATATCAAGCTAATGAATCAATTAGCTACTCTGTTAGGTCCCTGTAATATTAGTGATCCCCCCATTACTATTTTAGTTGTATCCCATATTGTTATTATTGTGCCCCATAGAATCCCTCTATTGTTATTTTCGTGCATTTATATTATTGTTGTTAGGTTGGCTTGGTTATATTGTGACCCCGTAGACTCCTATATATAGAAAGGAGGTTTTGTCATTTGAACCATCCAAGAATTGTTCATTTGTGTAATTTAAAGGAGGTTTCCCCCTCGAAGAGGCTTATTTCTAAGGCGTTGATCTATCTTTTCTATCTTTTTGTGAGTTGGTATCTTGACATTTGGTATCAGAGATTTGGATTCTAGGGTTTCGTTACTCCAAATAGGTCATTGTGGAATTTTCGCTATAACCTTTTTCTATGACATTTCAGAAGTGAAAACAAAAACCCCATTTGAGAAGAACTCACGCTAAATCTCGGGTCCGAATTTCAGAGCTTGTCTCGCTATATTTGTGGAGATATGATCTGAGGAATTTAGGGTTTTTGCAAGCTCTATAATTTCAACTAAAATAGGTCATCGTGGGATTTTCGCTATAATTATTCTGCTACGAAGTTTCAGAAGCTAAAACAAAAACCCATTTGAGAATAAATAGGTCTAAATATCGGCTCTGAATTTCAGATCCTGTCTTGCTATAGTTTCGGAGATATAGTCTAAGGAAGTTAGGGTTTTTGCAGACCCCATTACATTCTAAACAAGTCACCTTGGGAAAGTCGTCATAACTATCTCTCTGAGTATCAGATTGAAATTTCTTAAGAAGTTTCAGAAAGAGGACGGACTGTAGTTTCTTGTGTATGTTTTTCAGATCCAGAGGTCAAAACAGTGACACATGGAACTTCATACAAGTACACTCTTCTGAAACCCTATTATTACTTTCAGGTTAGCTTTTTCACCATCAACTTGTAACTCAAGGAAGCACAAGCCTAATTATTTTTTTCAAGAACTTGATGAAGAACAGTCTCACTCTAGACACAAACCCCTTCAATACAATGTACCACGACCAGTGCTCCATCTATGATTCACAGGGCTGATGTAACTCGGTAGAAATCGGTAGAAATTTGAGCATGGAGGCCATGGGAAGGGTACCACTAGAGCTTCAACTACGCGACTTTGACAATATTCCTATGGCTTGAACCTCTATTAGTCTTGCACTCAGGCTCTCAAGTCGCTTCATGATAATAGCATAAACAACAACAATGTAGGGTTTGAAACCGGTAGAAATACCGCAAATCGAGATAATGGGAAGAGAAACGTTGAGCGCTCGAAAATCGTTGATGCAATATTGTTGGCGGCTTCTTGTTTTTCTGAAAACCAAAGGATAGCTACCACCTTAATTTGGAAGAGAATATCAAGCTAATGACAACGCAGAGAAATTCCCACTCTGAGAAATCCATAGCATGTGCAACTCATACCAATGCCAATTTTTCTATTTCAAGACGATGGGAAAAGGTGCAGCGATAGGTGACAGATTAATCGTTGAAAGGATTTGTTCAAGGTAAATGTAATGTTTCTGCATGAAGGACAGTGTAGAAGGCAGAGAGGACAACTAAAATGGTGCACAAAGGGTTGAATATTTAATGATCGAATGGAAGAGCACCTAGTTTGAAGAATATCACACAACTAAAGGTGGGAGAAGGCCACACATCGTGGCTCTAATACCATGATAAAAATGAAAATGGCAGAGACAGAATATGAATGATAAACATTGGATTGCATCTATTATTCACAATGATACATATATATAGTACATTAGTGTGACCCTTGGATTCATATTCCAAGTGGTCTCTTGGACTCCGGTGGCTATTCACATTCCACACCAACCCATAGAGGATTAGGTGTCCAACAAAAATATGTACAATACATATGCTTGGATGACACCCCAATTAGCCCTCAATTTCCAATCTAAAAAGAAGACTAGAAACAATAGTTAGGGCTCAATCCTGACTCATCAAAATAAGCTTGTTGTGTTGGACGTAGTAGGTGTTTTCATTACAAAATATTGGTTTCTGATCATTGTTAAGATGCAAGAATCATAACATTTGGTATCAGATCTCTTGATCCTAGGGTTTTTCTATTTATTTATTTATTTATATATTTATTTATTTTGTGAGGTTTTAGATAGTGAAACCTAGAGAAGATTGAAAATACATCCTGAGAAATATTGGTTCAAGTTTCAGATCTTGGTTCACTATATTTTGGGAGATATGGTCAAAGGAAGTTAGGGTTTCTTCATGCTCATAATTTTAACGTGTCTCAAACAGGTCAGTTCGACATTTTCACTTTTTTTTGTGAGGCTTTAGATCATGCAACTTCACCCATGTTGATGAGTCATCATGGTTAATTTCTTTCCAAGTTTCAGATCTTTGTTTGCTATAGTTTTGGAGATATGCTCCAAGGGAGTTAGGGTTCTTGTATGCTATAAAATTCAGTCTCAAATGGGTTAGTTTGGCATTTTTGCATTAAATTTTTTCTACAAGGTTTCATAAAGTAAAACTTGGACCATATTAAGGAGAAATATTGAAAAATATTTGGTTACATGTTTAAAATTTCATTCACTATTTTTTGGGAGTTATACCCTATGGAAGTTAGGGTTACTAAACATTCATGAAATAACTTTTAAACAGGTCGGCTTGGTATTTTGGCTATATCTTCTTATCTAGAAAATTTTATATTGTTAAATATTTAGAAATTTCAAGACACATATAGAAGTACCTCAAGTGCATGTGCCAGATTATATTTCAAGAATTGGACATATGGAAGACTATACAAGTTTTCTCATAGGAAGATGCCAAAAAATCAACAAGTTTTAGGAAAGTTACTATAAATTTTAGTTGGTACATCAGATTCAATTAACACCCGTGGAATTGTAGAACTACATATCAGAGAATCACAAAACAAATTTTCAGATCCATACGGCCTCAAATATAAGAGATATATCAATAAAGCATCAACCATTATGATATTATCCAAATTAAGGTACAAAACTTACTATTGACCTAATTGTTCATTAAAAGATCCACCCTTTTTTCTGTTGTAATAAAGTGGAGGGTTGGTATTATTTTCCAACATGCCTCCAAAGAAAGCTACTACACCATTTAAATCTATTGAAGACTTACCCTTGACTCATAATAAAGTGAAGACTTATAATTTAGGTTATCTCAATTAAAGAAGAAAGTTAATGGAATGGATGGTAGTATGTTGAAAAAGGTGGATTTCTTAGGTTCTCAAGAAAAGCTTAAATACGAAATGGAAAGGAAGATGAATGAAAATAAGGAAGGAATATAAAAGAAGATAGAAGGAATAGAAATGAAGATGAATGAAAATAAGGAAGGAATATAAAAGAAGATAGAAGGAATAGAAATGAAGATGAATGAAAATAAGGAAGAGATACAAAAATATATGATTTCCATGGAAAATATTCTCTTGGAGAGGATTCCTAAATGGGATGCAGACATCCAAGGAAATCATGAACATAAGGAGAAGCATGTTGTTGAAAATCAAACTCATATGGGGAGTATACTAAAACAATTGGAGAGCACATATTCTGAACCACAAAACCATAATAATTAAATTCCAATCCAAGATCCACATCATCAGGGCTTCAAGTTAGCACCAAGGAATTACTACATTCCGAAGATTGATATGAGGAAATTTGATGGTAATCATTCTTGTAACATGGATATTTCAGATGAAGCAATACTTTGATCTACACCAAGTGGCATGCTTACAAGTGGTAAATATTTCATCCATATTTTTAGAACAAGACCAACATGTATGGTATCAATGGCTTTGTAAAAGAAAAAAAATATTATGTTATATCTTGGTCCATTTTTACAAAGGAATTGATAGTGCACTATGGGGGTATTAAGAGAAACACATTATTTAGTCAATTGGTAACTATTCGACAAAAGGTCTTGTTACATAGAAAATTCAATAGTTCCAAAAGTTGAGTCTCAAAGTAAACAATGTTTTATAGGATAACTTGTTAGACCTATTTATAGGTACTTCAAAGGAAAACATTGAACATGAGGTGCATCCATTTGAACCTAAATCTCTAAAGCATGCTTTCAGTCTAGCAAGGAAAGTTGAAAGTAAAAATATGGCCACTACAAAATTGGTCACTACTAACTATAGAGAAAATCATGCTCCCTTTCCTAAACCGACAAGGTTGAATATTCATCAAATGGCTAAAATAAGAGCAAAGGGATTATGTTTCAACTGTGACAAGAAGTATCGTAAAGGGAATAAATATAGTGAAAATAAATCATTCTGCATAGATTGTGAAGATGAATAAGATCAAGAAGTGGAAACTTCACAAGATATAAAGCTTGAAGAAACTACTCCAACAATCTCTTGTTGTTACACAAAATATTATCACCATGACTTTTTGCAGTCAGTATGAGTCTATCACCACTCATACTGTCCTCCTTTGTAAGTCTTAAACCTCAGCTCTTCATGTCAAGCCTTAAAAATGAGAGAAAGTCCTTGAAAATCTCTAAAACTCTGGTTCCGCACTTTCTCTTACCATTACCTACGGTCCCACACCCCTTGGTCATGTTACCTGCGGACCTACCCGCTCTGTCTCTAAAGGAGTGGGTGCGGGCCCCTGTGAAAGTCAAAAAGGTACAAGTTTATTCTTAAAAACTCACTTTGGGTTAATTCTGGACGCTTCTAGAAGGAATCTTGATGTGGTTGGTTTGCTCTTAGGTGGTTCATGCATCCCATAACTAAAGGAGCTAACCCCTTGATGAGAGTAGCTTATCCCTTTGAAGGAGGGCTTTATCCCTTTGAAGGTGGACCTAGTAACTTCCCTCCTCTGCACTATAAATTGAGGCATTGGGCTGGTTGCTAGGGAGGTTGAAAGCTGAACATTTTTTAGGGTAAATGCTGTTGGAATTTAGACTTCCTAATTGAGCTTGAGAGGAGAGATTACATACCTTTCGGCTTCTTTGGGAAGAGAGTGAAACTTGTCAAAGTAGAGGAGATTCTTGCTGGACCCTGGGAGGAGCTTGTACAGCATCAAGCCACCAAGGTTGTAAAGTTCTTCTTTGTTTAAAGTTAATACAATCAGATTCATTTTTCTCAATAAATTGTCTTCTATGGTTTGTTTCATGAATTCCTTGATCATCATGATAAACATGGTTTATTATATTGGCTATGCAGGTGTTATTTGATGTGTGCCTGTTTGTGTTTGCAAGTTCTTTAAAAGGGAGCTCATTTGGATGAACGGAGCATGGCTTCCACAAACTAGCACTGGACTTGAGGTAGGGTCTGAAACATCTCTTGGCTTTTATTTATAAATTGCATATTTAGAGAAATATAGAATTTGTTTGGTTTGCTTGTCGCTAGATATGCATAGATACTAGGGAGATCGGTCTTGTTTGCAAGAACGATTTATCCGCCCGACAAAATGGCGACTCTACTAGGGACTTGAATTTTTGGTTTTTGCCTTTGCTTTTACTTTGACTTGAGAAACTGTTCCTCTATTTCTGGTTTTTGCTTCCTGTGTGTGGGATTGGGTAGGTTCTTAGATTTTGAATTGTTTTTTTTTCACGTTTCTGAGAGTGGACCGCACCTGCTGTTTGTAACACAGTGTGGATTACTACACAGTGTGGTACCGCACCTGGTTATACTGGGAGCATGCGGACCCTGTCAAAATTTTGAAAAACTTAAAATCTTTTCATTAAGTTAAGCTTAGGATTTGTTTATGTTTTTCAGTGTCTACCCAGATCTACATGTGTTTTGTCAAAAAGCCTTGTTTATGAGTTTCTTTCAGCAAATTCTTCATCTCATCAATCTCCATTAAGTTAATTGGGTGTTTTGAGTCTCTTTTTTGAGAAATTCCTGATTTGATTTCCTTTGGTCATTACTTGGAGGTTTGTCTCAGTCTTTTCACAATTTTTCATCTTTTTGCTTTTGTTTTTGCAAAAAAATTTCCCCCTCATTCGCAAGGGGGGGCTAAATTGTGTATGAGTGTTAATCGCCTTTGAGTGTTTTTATTTTTTGATCTTTGGAACTCTCACCCAATTTTCTTGACTTGCACTTGATTGGTTCTTAGATTACATTAGAATCATCTTGTGTTTGAGAATTCTCTTGCATAGATCACATTTGCATAATTAGAATTCTCATTTTCAGAATATGAATGAAAAATGTGCATAGATTACATTTGCATACTTTTCAAGTGAAATTGTGTATAGATTACAATTGCATAGTTTACCTTCTGAAAAATCAATCGTAGATTTAGATCAGCTTTCTTTGATTTGAATTTACATATTTTTATTCTTGTTTTTAACACGCAAAAATAAAAATAAAAACTGTTTTGGAATTGATTTGCAGTAGTTTTTCTTGATGAAATTAGTGCATTAGAGAATATGTTATATTTTCTCTTAGTGATCAATTTTTTGCATTGTTGGAAGTGAATGGAAACTCTCTCCTTACTTTAGTTAGGATTCATCGAATTGAAAAGATTACATTATCATATTCGATTGCATTCAGTTTTGGGTCAGGTCATAACACCATTGGTTTCATATCCATTTACCCTTTTGAGTAATAACAACCTAAATAACACAGTGCTTAATTAAAATTCATCTAGTAATTTTTACATTTTTAGGGCTCTTTCCACCAATCTAACTTAGGCTAGTGTCTTGGAATAGGTTTTAGTTAACTCTCCAAGACAGTAAAACAAACAAGTAGTCGATCTTGTGGTAGGAGATAGATTACAATTGTTACATCTATGCTTTGGGAAGCTCCTCTTAAAGGAGTCAAGCACGAGGTCATATCCGAACCAGTGGGGTAATCAATCCTTCCTCATTGGGAACGATAGCAGATATACGCATATTAAAAATGGTAAACCTCGCATTAACCATTGTCAAGGAGCCTGGGGTCACTTGTTGGTAAACCTTGGATTATGTCAAGGAGCCTTCAAGGGGATTGAGCTTGCTACTCTGCCCTTGCGTGTGTATCGGATCACAGACTGTTCCCCCAGGTATATTTGTTTCTGTTGGTAACCTTAGTGGCCATAATCTATAGGATTCTTTCCTAAGGTGACGGTGGAGGGAAGATCCCACTGTACCTGGAGCAAACGTCGACTAGACTCATTTGATTTTCTGGGGGATTCTCTTCACTCGAGACGGTTTAGTGGAGAAACTTGTGCCAGTCTATTCATTAAGCAGGTTGTCGAGGTAACTGTTCCAACTGCCATTTCTGTATTGAATTCTGCGACGTTGGATTTCATCACCAACTAGTGTTTTCGGTACGAAAAGTTACTTTTTCTGTGTGGTTTGACTCCTAGATTTGATAACGCGTGTTAATTTGTTTGTTTTTACTTTTAGAGACCATAGGTGTGAATTGTGAATTTTAATTATTAGGTGTGAATTGTGAATTGTTAATTTTGGTTTTAAATTGTTAATAAAATTCACTGAAGTTGAATATAATGGCAACTGTTCTGGAATTTACCAACCAAGGAACCCCTCTTAACGAGAATCCTAGTACTTTTCCTTACTTTGGAAATGTTGGTCCTCCTTATATGGCTACTTTGTCATTACCTGGATTTACAATAGGTTTACCGATATGGTTATTTTCAACTTCGTTGGCCCCAAATACTCCAATTGTTCCACCTCAACCAAATGCTTCACCCCAACAGAGTTTACTATCTCAACATCACCAACCTTCTGTTGACCCTTTACCTTCTTTGCCTAATTTTTCTTCCTCCATTTCTTCATCTTCGCTTGGTAAAAGCCTTGATGCTAGTAACCAGGTGGCTAAGAAGAAGAAGAAAGGGAAGAAGAAGAAGAAGAAGAAGAAGCAAGATAAGAAAGAAGTCAACCAACCAACCATGGTTGTAAGTGTTAGTTGTGTTGAGGAAACCTCCAACATGCATCGTAAACCCAAATACCCTTGCAGGCTTTGTAAGGGTGACCACTTCCTTATCATTTGTCCTGGTATTCCAAAGGTCTTGGAATTATGGTCAAAAAAATCTCATCAACTTTCCATTGATCCATCAACTAGTGATAGTCAGGTTCCTGGGAAAAAGGGTAAAGTTAGGTTTCCTTGTAAGTTATGAAAAGGGAGTCATCAAACTCACATTTGCCCTCACATGGATGAATCATCAAAATTGTTGGAAAACCTTACTGTTCCACATCAAGAATTTCCAATTGGTTACCGTAAACTTTCTCCCAACCTACCGTCAACTGACGGAGAGATTGATCTAATTTCAAGTACAGTCGATCCCACTCTTCCATTGGAGAGTGAGACTCATATCACTCAGGTTGATGATCCATTATTTGATCAAGTGGTTGATTCAATTTCACATTCGGTCGATCCCACTCTCCCTTTCGAGAGTGAACTTCATACTGCTCAGGTTCTTCTTGTCACATCAGATTCTTCTATGCCAGGGGGCATTTCACCTGTTTCTACAGAACCCCCTCCAAGTACTGAGGTCTTTCCCTTTGATTGGAATAGACTGACAGAACCTCGCCTTCCTTCCTCCATCCCTTTCCAAATCATTGTCAAGGCTGGTAGTAGGGACATACACCGCACACAGGTAGATGAAGGTGTTTCTATTAGTATTTTATCCTCAACTGCTAGGAAAGCTTTGGGTTCCCCTTAGCTTGCGCCTATTACGCAGAATTTGAAAGCTTTTAACAGAACCATTAGTGAACCTTTAGGGATCCTTCCTAAGTTTTCTATTACCTTGGAAGGTAAAACTATCTGTATTGATCTTATGGTAGTTCAAGGTCCCTTGGATTTCAATTTACTCCTTGGGCGAGACTATGTTTATGCAATGAAAGTTGTCGTATCGACACTCTTTCGTGTGAGTCTTTCCCTCACAATGGAAATATTGTGACTGTAGAATAGCTTTCATTCCCTAGTCTTGTTTCAACTACCAATAATATAACACCCCTAAATGTTCCTGATTCTAAAGTGGTATCTACCCCACCACGGGTTAATTATGTGGCAATTGGTCCCATGTTTTTAGTTACCGATGTACGTGAGCCTCTCACTGTTTGCTCATCTTATTTTGATTTAGATCCGGTAATTGACATGGAAAACTCTATGGGATTACTTGAACGCGATGTTCTTATCCCTTTTGAATCCCTTGACATGTATTCCTTCCAGAGGACTATTCTTCCTTCTGATGAAGACCTCTTAGAAGCCATCATCAAGGTGTTTCCATTGACATGTCTTTCTTCCAGTTGGAAGCCATAATCAGTTGGTCAGAGGATAGATCCTGTTACTGAGTCAAACTCGTTAAAAAATGAATCAGGTATGAGGACAGTTCTTTTCCTGTGTCAACCTCGTTAAAAAGTGAATCAATTGTTTGAGGAAAGTTCTTGTTACTGAGTCAACCTCGTTAAAAAATGAATTAGGTGTGAGGATAGTTTTTTCCTGTATCAACCTCGTTAAAAAATGAAACAGGGTGGTTCGAGGAAAGTTCCTTTTACTGTGTCGACCTCGTGAAAAAATGAATCAGTGAGTATGAGGAAAGTTCTTTTCCTGTGTCAACCTCGTTAAAAAATGAATCAGTTGGTTCGAGGAAAGTTCCTTTTACTATGTCAACCTCGTTAAAAAATGAATCAGTGAGTATGAGGATAGTTCCTGTTACTAAGTCAACCTCGCTAAAAAATGAATCAGGTATGAGGACAGTTCTTTTCCTGTGTCAACCTCGTTAAAAAATGAATCAGATGGTCAGAGGATAGTTCCTGTTACTGAGTCAACCTCGTTAAAAAATGAATTAGGTATGAGGACAGTTCTTTTCCTGTGTCAACCTCGTTAAAAAATGAATCATTTGTTCGAGGAAAGTTCCTGTTACTGAGTTGACCTCGTTAAAAAATGAATCGGGTGTGAGGATAGTTATTTCCTGTATCAACCTTGTTAAAAAATGAAAGAGGGTGGTTTGAGGAAAGTTCATTTTACTGTGTCGACCTTGTTAAAAAATGAATCAGTAAGTATGAGGACAATTCTTTTCCTGTATCAACCTCGTTAAAAAATTAATCAGTTGGTTCGAGGAAAGTTCCTTTTACTGTGTCAACCTCGTTAAAAAATGAATCAGTTGGTTCGAGGAAAGTTCCTTTTACTGTGTCAGCCTCGTTAAAAAATGAATCGGTGAGTATGAGGATAGTTCCTGTTACTAAGTCAACCTCGCTAAAAAATGAATAAGGTATGAGGACAGTTCTTTTCCTTTGTCAACCTTATTAAAAAATGAATCAGATGGTCAGAGGATAGTTCTTGTTACTGAGTCAACCTCGTTAAAAAATGAATCAGGTATGAGGATAGTTCCTTGTCTTGCGTCAAGCTCGTTAAAAAATGAATCAAGGATTTTTTAGCATAGTTCCTTGTCTTGTGTCAAGCTCGTTAAAAAATGAATCAAGGATTTTATGAGCACAGTTCCTTGTCTTGTGTCAAGCTTGTTAAAAAATGAATCAAGGATTTTAGAGCATAGTTCCTTGTCTTGTGTCAAACTCGTTAAAAAATGAATCAAGGATTTTTAGAGCATAGTTCCTTGTTAGATAGATTGTAGAGAGTAGACTTGAGCATAGTTCCTTGCCTTGTGTCAAGCTCAATAAAAAAATGAATCAAGGATTTTATGAGCATAGTTCTTTGTCTTGTGTCAAGCTCGTTAAAAAATGAAACAAGGAGTCATGAGCATAGTTCCTTATCTTGTGTCAAGCTCGTTTAAAAAATGAAACAAGGGTTTTGAGGATACTTATTTTCCTGTGTCAACCTCACTAAAAAATGAAACAACTCCCTCAAGTCTTTCCAAGATCTTGAAAGTAAACCTTCATTTCATCCACCTGGTTGAATGCAATGAAGCTTGGGGGGCATGTACCTCGTTTTGCGTCATTATGCTGGGGGCATGCGAACTTATAACAAGCATAGTTTTTCATTTCAAGCTTGTGTAAACATGAAACCGAATCCAAGCAAAGTTCTCTATGGTTCAAGCTTGTGTAAAAATGAACCCATACCTGTTTTACATCTCGTGATTGCCTTTTTTATCCGCTAAATTCTGTTAGATGAGCCTTGGTTGTTTTCATTCCATCACCACCATCTCTTTGGCTGATCATATGCTTTCACTTGGTTGTTTACCCTTCCTGAGGGACCGCATATATGAGTGGTTTTATTAGCCAACCTCTTACCATTACATGTTTTGAGCAGTTCCTCCATTGCCGGAACCAGTTGCTACCCTTTATACCACTCGTTCCTCTAGGACGAATCCTCTTTAAGCTCTTTTCTGACTCGTAAAATATGAAAAGGTTGCCGAGTTTTTCCCTTTCAAACTCGTTAAAACGAAATTAAAAGGACGGTCCACTTACAGCTCTTTTTTAACCGCATAAACATGAAAAGATTGCCGGACTTTTGTCGTTTCAAGTTCGATATTGGTAATAAAACGATTTGTTTTTGATTGCTTTTTTACTTTTTCAGATCAGGGCCACTAATTATGAAAATTACTCCTTGATCGTAATGGTCAAGCGGTTCTCTCAAGTATTATTTTATACTTTTTCGGGCTTGGGAGACACAAATTTACAAAAAAGGACAACCATGGAGTTTTCTTAAGTTTTTCTTCTGACTCCCTAAAATTGAAAAACACCGAGCTTCTCCTATACTGGACTCGTTAAAATTTAACAGTAAAGGACCTGTTCAATTACAAACAGGAACGGACCACTCCTTCTTAGGGTTCGAATTTAAACTAAGTTGGACTCATCCGAAGGATGAGCTTATAATCAAGCAAATGTTATCTTCCTCAAGCTTGTCAAAAATAAAGAGGTACTTGCCAGAAATGGTGGGGGAAAAGAGAGAAAAATGAACCTGCTTGTCATACTTTGTGTCTCAGAAAAACATTTAACCGCTCTTGAACATGACACTTTTTGTTCACCTGGGTTGGGAAATCCTTTGCCTAACAGTTAATCAAACCATATTGAAAGTCTTCAGCCGGTTTCTGGGTATTAGCTTTGGGTCAATTGTCACCAAACCATCTGCAGTGTCGTTATGTGTTCAAGAGGTCAGTGCAAATAAACCATTCATCTGCAAAATATTTGTCATCCATTTTGACCATCCCTGAGTCAGTCCTTGCAACTATATTTCTTCAAACTTGATCTATGATTTCGTGTTGTGGGCTTGCCTACGACGGATCGCTTTCTATCGACTTCAGCTCATTATCTAGAAAGATGATCTAGAAATCGTCAGTACCTTGGGATCTGCATGCCTCAATGGCAGGTTTCTCGCCTTCGACGATAGGTTGTGTCATTGACCTTCGATCAAAGGATTACGGACATGTTCGACATCAACACATCTATTCACATTTCATGGATTGTACTGAGTACTTTGAGAGCCATTGACATTACTGGTGGTTTCTCTCACACTTGTTAACAGTTTACATCATTGACTGGTAATCGAGTGGTTTCTGCCATGTTCGACTTCGACACATTCATTCACATGGATAGAATCGTACTATTTCGGGAAGTAGAAATTAAGACCATGGATCTAGTTTCCACCATCGAGGCTGCGAGGAATTTTGTTATTCATTATACAATGGACTATTCATAAACAGATGGCTGTGCCCATACTATGTCTACATATGTCTATACTTGTGATGTATTACAAGATCATTCCTATATCAGAGCAGTTTAGTTAGTTTTCTAGTCAGTTTTGATTTGAGTATGGGAATGCCTACCTCAGCGATGATATGATCTCATATATATATTTTGTATTGAATGTTTTTACAAGTTCCAACCAGGCTCTCCACAAGATGATCCTCGAAATGATAAAGTACTTCACTCTTCTTAGATGACAAATACTATCTATTACAGACTTCGCACTTTAGGGGGCAATCTGTTACACAAAATATTGTCACCATGACTTTTTGCAGTCAGTGTGAGTCTATCACCACTCATACTGTCCTCCTTTGCAAGTCTTAAACCTCAGCTCTTCATGTCAAGCCTTAAAAATGAGAGAAAGTCCTTGAAAATCTCTAAAACTCTGGTTCCGCACTTTCTCTTACCATTACCTGCGGTCCCGCACCCCTTGGTCATGTTACCTGTGGACCTGCCCACTCTGTCTCTAAAGGAGTGGGTGCGGACCCTTGTGAAAGTCAAAAAGGCGCAAGTTTATTCTTAAAAACTCACTTCGGGCTAATTCTGGACACTTCTAGAAGGAATCTTGACGTGGTTGGTTCGCTCCTAGGTGGTTCATGCATCCCATAACTAAAGGAGCTAACCCCTTGATGAGAGGAGCTTATCCCTTTGAAGGAGGGCTCTATCCCTTTGAATGTGGACCTAGTAACTTCCCTCCTCTGCACTATAAATTGAGGCATTGGGCTGGTTGCTAGGGAGGTTGAAAGCTGAACATTTTTTTGGGTAAATGCTGTTGGAATTTAGACTTCCTAATTGAGCTTGAGAGGAGAGATTACATACCTTTTGGATTCTTTGGGAAGAGAGTGAAACTTGTCAAAGTAGAGGAGATTCTTGCTGGACCCTGGGAGGAGCTTGTACAGCATCAAGGCACCAAGGTTGTAAAGTTCTTCTTTGTTTAAAGTTAATACAATCAGATTCATTTTTCTCAATAAATTGTCTTCTATGGTTTATTTCATGAATTCCTTGATCATCATGATAAATATGGTTTATTATATTGGCTATGCAGGTGTTATTTGATGTGTGCCTGTTTGTGTTTGCAGGTTCTTTAAAAGGGAGCTCATTTGGACGAACAGAGCGTGGCTTCCACAAACTAGCACTGGACTTGAGGTAGGGTCTGAAACATCTCTTGGCTTTTATTTATAAATTGCATATTTAGAGAAAGATAGAATTTGTTTGGTTTGCTTGTCGCTAGATATCCATAGATACTAGGGAGATCGGTCTTGTCCGCAAGAACAATTTATCCGCCCAACACTTGTCATGCATTAGCCTACACCAGTACTCGAAAAACCCTCAAGATATAAGGATATATCAAAATGAAAAGGGTAGCAATATTGATTGATTCATATAGTACCCATAACTTCCTCAATTATAAATTGGCAAAAATTCTTAATCACTTTGTATATCCAATACCAAAATTTCAAGTGATGATTGCAGATGGAGGTATCATAATTTTTTCATGGAAATGAAATAATATTAAGTTGAATATGGGGGAGTGTTTATTGGTAACTAGTCCTGTGATTGAAAACCAAATGGCAGGAGTTGATTTTATATTAGGGGTCCAATGGTTACAATCATTGGGAGCAATGATCCTTAATTTCCAAGATCTTTTCATAATAATTTTCTTAGAAGGAACAAAAATTGATCTTAGAGGTATCCAATGAAAACCTAGTAAAGTGATAAGTTCTAATAACATGACAAAATTATTAATAAGGGACACCAAGGTGTATTTGCACAATTGTGTTCATTAGTTGTACAAACATCTCTATCCTCTGTGCCAACACATCTTTTAAAAGTTATCAAAAATCATGCTAAGGTATTTGGAGAAATTCCTAAGGGTCTCCCACCTGTCTGAGAACATGACCATGCTATTCAATTGCAACCAAGAAGTGTACCACCTAACATTAGACCTTACAAATATCCACATGCACAAAAGAGTGAGATTGGGTGTATGGTTTAAGAAATTTTAGAGGCATGCATCATTCAACTTAGCCAAAGTTCTTTCTCTTTAACAATGATGATGGTTATATAAAAGGGTGGTTTATGTTGTATGTGTCCATAATCCATACAACTCAAAAAATTGACAATCAAATATAAATTTCCTATCCTTGTCATTGATGAATTGTTAGATGAATTGCATGGAGAAATTTTATTTTATAAGTTTTGATGGTGTTGGACCCACCAACATGTCAGGGGATCTCCCCAGTAAGAAGTCCCAACTAGACCATAGACCGTTTGGTATAGGAGTCCCAGTAGTGGGTCGTACAGTATTGCCTTGACCACGGTTGTGCGCAGAGGTAAGAAGGATTTTCTTGTTGGTAGAAAGGGTGTGACCAATGCAACAATCCAAGGAAGGTGCATGAAGAGTTCTAACACTCGGAAAGTGGAATGAGTGCGCCTCTTGGAAACCTGTGGAAATACACAGCTTGGAAGGGAACACACGAACAAAGATACATCACAAGATGGAAGGCAAGTGAACCAACAATCCAAAGTGATGGTTAAACCAACAACACATCCTAATAAGATTCATACATACATATATAGAAAGAGTCCATACATACATGCGTAAGAAAACAACTGCATATATCATTAGAGTAACCAAGACCGCTGAAATATAATAACAACATATGCATGAAATGTGTTGGCTCTGTTATATTAAGAAAGTAAAACTTCCATTTGCACATGAAATCATGACCAACCACTAGTTCCAACAACAGAACGTTACAATCATTGTCGCCTACTCCTCCAAAGAGATGTACTAGCTCTACACTGTGGAGAAGCCAAGGAACATTACAATACACTCCAAGCTTTCTCTAAGATACACCAATAGGAAGCTTGACTCCCAAAACCCAGTACAATGAGTTATGAGGTTCTATAAATAGCAAAGGGTGGGGTGACCCTTGACATTCCCCTTTGTGACTCTTCACCTACCCTCATGAATCTTCAACTACTACATGAATGTTACATTCAACCATCGACACTTGGTATTTCACTTTTACAAGATGCTACATTACAATTTGCATATGTACCCATGTGAGACAAAATAGGCTTGAGCAAGCCATGCAAGACACTACTAAGACTTGGACAATTGTGGGAAGACCAAGTCTTCGACATCCTCGTGATGGTCGATGATGGCGAATTGATGCCAAACTTGGTAGTCTGTGATGGTGTCCTTGTGCTCATTGGTGACATCCTGCTGAAAGCAAAATCTCACCTCTGTTTCATCCAGGTGCACTGATTGGGAACCTCTATCCAACTCCTCTGATAACATGTGCATCAGATTCTTGAGTGCATCCAAACCAGCAACATACTAATGCATAGTGTCTACGCTGATCTCCAAGTTTGCGTTGGTGGCTACACACATCAACTCGTCAAAGTACATGTCCAAATCCTTTCGGATTTGGTTCTTTGACATCACCTCAATGAGTGTGGCAATAGATGGGATTGTGTGTGCGTGAACAATGACATCCATGCTTCTGAATGCCCATGCATGTGAAGCCTGCAAACTGGTGATGAGCTGCGAGAGTTCCTCATAGTTCAGGATCTGACTTCAGATGTGTGCCTTCTACTCTACCGCCTTCAGCTTCATCCTCTTTGGAAAATGCAATGGGGCTCCTTTGTATCTCATTGTCCATGTCTGCATGTAGTCAACAACAGTGTGTAAATTTCACAAGATGCGTGCTCTCATAGCACAATGTTGTTTCCAATCGTTGAGATGGACAACTGCCTTATGCACGGTGTCGAACTTGGAACACAACATCTGCATGACTTTTTTGAGGGATGATACTTCATCCAGTATCGCTCTCTTGAACTCATCTCTAGCAGATGATGTAACCTATTCTCCTTCCTGCTTGGCCGCTTGTAACTTCTTGGCCATGTGCTTGTTCTCTGCTATCAAGAACCGAACACTCGAGGTAGTGGCCTCAGCGTATGCTCTGGTAGCATCAACCAATGTTGTTGTATTGTTGTGCACATCATATACGATCACTCTTTATTCAAAATGCGCAAGAGATGTGTGGACATCCGGAGTAGGCACTCTGCGTGACTGCACAACTCTGTGTTGCGACTCGTCGAAAGGTATGTTGTGCATCTCCACTTCCAGATTGTCTTCAAGGATCTCTGTGTCTCCTTTATCGCTTGGGAATTGCTCTACTTACGGATTTGGTGAAGCCGGTGGAGTGACCTCTCGGTTATAAGGCATGAGGTCAATATCATGTTTGGACTCTAGCTGCATCGCATCCGTATCCATCTACTATAGCACCTGTTCAATTTCTTGAGCTAAGTCCTACTCCTATGAATTCTCACCTTGTCCTCTTTGTGCCAGCTACTCGGATGAGTCTACAACCTATATGGGCACAATTTCATCAATTTGCGATGTTGCACCTCCTATTGTGTCTAACCCTGCTGCACTTCCTTCTCTCTTCTGCGCAGCTCCTGTTCTTCTCGGAGTTGTTGTTTCAACTCTTGCAACTCCTTTTATGTTTCCTCCATCCTCCATTTATCTCTTTGCATTTATTTGTTCCTTTTGTCATATTGTCACCTCTTAGCCTCAATCTCCAAAGCTGCTTTCATCACGAGTGGATCTACTTTGAACTTGCGGCTTTGTTATGCCTTTGCACTATCATCAACCTTTCTCTTGCCTTTATCATGCATAGTTCTGCTACCCTCTGTTGTTGCTAATGATGGTGCTCTCTGAGAAGATGCTTCGCTAACCATTCCACAGTTATGTCGACTGGTTCATTGAGCCTGGAGAACCTGTGGCAATATCTCCATGGTTCTTCCTCAAGCCAATGACACACCCTGTGGATCCAAGGAAATTGCTCTCTTGCATGGTGATCCTTTAAAAAGAAATGCGGGTCATACAAATTGAAACTTCTGGTGCCGAAAGTGAACCTTTTGAGCTCCTCCATCTCGGAATCAGCATGGTTGAGATTTTGTATCTCGTATAACTCGATCCACAAAGGAAGAGTAGGCCAAGGTGCCTTCTTCTTCCTGTGCAGTCTAGCTGACAACCATGTCAAGATGTGATACGACACTTCTTGCATGACGAGCTTGTCCATGGAAAATTTCAGTAAAACATGCGGAGGCTTCTCCGCATTGTACATCCATATGAAGGTGCCAAGGGGTAAGGCATACCAATATTCTATGTCAATCCATGCCTCCACCGTCGTCTACGACATGCAAGGTGGATCCTGCCCAAATATCATTTTGTACATCGGGGTGAAAAAGTGGTTTGACAACTGTGTGATGACTCTGCGAAGGCTACATTCAGAGAACAATCTATAATAAGTGTGCATAGAGGTTTCCGAAGGTGTCCATGCCCACTTCAAACTTGCGAACTTCTAACGAGCACATATTGCATCTAGAATATAAGCGGACATGTATATCTCTACTTGTTGACCTTTGGGTGGATGTCGGGCTCCTTCACCTATTCCTTCAACCTAAGAACCAACACGTCAGACCAGCTGCATGGCTTTCCTTCACTGGCTAGTTGTTCTAATGCACTCACCCATATCTGCGGGAAGGTCTCTATGCTCTCTTGGCCGTATAGCGGCATGCAAAGACGACCAAGTATTGATATGCCTTCCACAATATGTTCATCTTGTAAAGTAGACTGGGTGTTGTCCTGAGCTTAGCTGGCTCTTTCACCCAACTCTTCAAGATATATCTGGAGTTTGTGTTTCTGCGTGTGTTGAAGGGTTTCTCCATTGTGATCACCAGCTGTGGCAAGTGATACATCTCCTGATAGTCATTCACCTTGAAGGTAGCAAGCTTTGTCCCGCTAACACTTCTAAACATCATTGTCAGGATTAGTGTGCGAGACAATCCAATCTATCATGTCCGTGCATTGAAATGCGGGATACCTGCATGCAATCCAATACAAGCTAGACTTGTGGATTTTTACATAGACCCTAAGGTCTTCTAGATCTTCCTCAAATGTGTCTAAGAATGTATGGTTGATGTCCTGCCATTTCATCTTGATGTCTCTATCTATGACTAGCCTGTTGTCTTCGTAAACGGGCAGGCCCATAGACACTTGTTCAACTGCATCTCCAGTTTCACTTCCAACGGTGTCCTTTGACCCTTCTCTTTTGGAGTCCATTGTACCTGTACTCCTAAGAGACGGAAAAACACCTGCTATACTTGGTGATGCAAGAGCATCTGGCTCAGAAATATCAATGTATTTTAGTAGACTTATGGGGTTTTGTGTTTTCGAGGAAGTTGGTTTCCCAAGTATTAAATTAATGTAATTATTAAGGTTTTTAAGTAAGTTTATGAGAGATATTAAGAATAGGAATTAATTAGATATTGTGAGGAATATTTAAATGTTCTCGAATGTTGGATAACATGAGAGATTTAGGCTAGTTAAGATTCCATAGTGACTGAAAGATTTGAAAATCAATTGTAAATCTTAGATTAGGAATTGGTTGCATGGTTTGTGGAACTAGAGAGGATCCTTAGGGATTAGTTGAGTCAAAAGTGGAATTTGAGGATATTCAGGATTTAGTTCAAAAGATTAAGGATTTGAACCGAAATGGGTTACAAAACCTTTTGTATAAATGTAAGCCTAAAAGGCATAGACAGTGTTAGTTAGTTAGAGAGTTAGTGAGAGAGTGAGAATCAGAGTTCAGAGATTAGATAAGGTTTCACTGTAAGCCTACGGGTAGGAAAGGAAAAAGGCCACTAATTAGAAAATCAAGCCAGAGAGAGAGATTCATTATGTAAATAATTGTTTATAAATACAGAGAATTCGATTCCTAAGTTGGGTGGGGTGTATTGATTAATGGAATTATAAATTGTGTGTGAATTAGAGTAATTTCTACATAGTATATGTATCAGGTGGAATTAAAGCAGAACATAGAGGTGGAGAATGAAGGATAGTGGTATGATCATTTGAATCCGATTGAATGATCAAAGTTGAAGTTCAGATGTGATAGCATTTAAATAATACGCAGAACAAAGCTCGGGAAGGAGTCAAGTGGAAGAATAATCAAAGATCGAAATTAGTGAAAGGAATAAGAAATCCTTGCTTCACCCTAGTTCTATAGTTGAAGTCTTCGATGCAATGTATGGATTGATTGAGCCCGGAGAAAAGTCATTGAATAATCAAGTCGCACATGGAAGATCAACAACGTAGAAAGAATTAAATATCAAAGAACATGAACCGTCGGATTGGCCAGATCGACGGATGATATTGATGGAAGATTAATGGTGGAGATTAAAACCACGTGTTAGCATAAGGATGGAGTAGTCTTCGCAAGTGGTCAGTGGTATCTCACGCACCCTAAAAGCTGTAAATGGTATTCTACGATTTCACGCGATTAACCTGAAGGGTTGACACATAGCATGAGAAAACCATTTTTCTCGTGCGATATCAATCTAATATCAGTCGTGCATGTAATCACATGATATGGCACGATCACCATTGGATTGAGTTAGGAGAAATAAATGGTGGAGATTGGCTAGGCAAGTTGGCACGAGTTATTACGTGATAATTGTCTGATTGAGGAATGAGAACGACGGTGAAGATTTAATGTGCTAAAGAGAGCATTGATATATGTGCAAAGGTTTGTGGAATGGAGGAAAGGTAAGGTTTAAGTGTGGTTTATGAAATATTTCTATTATATGGGAATTATAATAGAAATAAGCAGGATTAATGTATTATGGTTTAAGTTGAGTTTTAACCAAAGTCTAAAATCCATGGTATGGTTAATATGTGTGGGTAATAAGAGTTAACCAAAGATTATGAAGGATTTATAAGGTTCCGCTCAAAGGTTTATAAAGGTCCAGACTTTGGATAGTTAAAACAAAGGTTTCCGAGTAGAGTCTATTGAAGGAGCATTAAACCTTGACTTCTGAAGGTTTCACTAAGTATGGAATTATAAAACTCCTAGGACATAGTGTGACATGCAATTTTATTTGCATAATGTGGGTAGATGTAGTTTTTGTTGCGTCACCTGGAGACATAGCGACACTCATGTCAAGCAATCTGTCAGTTGAAAGCCAAAACAAATCTGAGGACTAACATGCAACATACCTGGGTGACTGGTAGTAAAAATTGCGCAATTTTCACTGGGAGGTTGGGAGATTGACTGCCAAAACTACGCAAGGCACAGTACAGTCTGCCTGTTGAGAGCTGAAACTGCGTAATGTAAAATTTTAGTCAGGAAGGACATGCATGCCCAGAGACTGCATTGTGAAATTTTCTGGGTCAGTAGGGCACTGCCTCTTAGAATTGCACAATGTAAGCCTAGAGGTAAGTGCTAGCTAGGATTGCGCAGTATCTGGAGGGAAGGTAGAGCCTTACCTTCCAAAAATGCACATTTTTGTCTGTGTAAGGCAAGGTTCGAGCCCAGGCAGCCCAGACCTACCGACGAGCGACCGAAAACATGAAGAGGTTTGGATGCATGGCGAGACTGAATGTAAGAAAGAGTGAATGATCATGCATGCAAATAGTAAATGCAAGATTCAAAAAATGAGAACGCATGCATGTGTGTGAAACGAGTCACTGCAACGACGACCGTCAGTGAAAAACAATGTCATGCATGCGACAACAGTGAGATGCAAAAAAAAAATTGAAATGGTGCTTCTACAAGCTAATATACATTAAAATGACAACATGTGTTCAATAAAACCAAGCAAACAACATTCATACAAAGCAAAATACGAAAAGCGACAGAAAAACAACAAATGACATGAAAAGCAGACTTACCCAGAAAAAGTTGAGCTGAATGTGTTGAAGACTCCTAGATGTGTTGTGGGATGTCAGAGCTCCAAGATCAATGTGAGGAATGAGCTTTGTAGGGTCAAATAAATAAGTTTGAGTCTTATGATGTGCATGACATAAATCTAGGAAAAAGAGACACTTGGAGGGAAGTTTCTAAAACAATCTATGCATGTAACCTCCAACTGCAAAAAATAGATCCCTAAAATTTAGGGATGCTTTTTTGCATGTTGTTTTTTTCTATTTCGGGGAAAAGCATCCCATGCATGCAAATCAGGATTGCTCAGTCTCGTAAGGGATCGGTCAACCTGAAGGCACATACAACAGTCTGCAAGCCTAGGAAAGGGATTTGTGCAATTTCTAGGCTGAGTAGGGTTGGCTGTCCCTCAGGCATTGCACAATTTCTAGGGTCAGCAGATCACTGCCTCCCAGAATTGCACAATTTCTGGGCTGAAGCTCAATGTCGGGCTGGATTGCGCAATTTTCTAAGGAAGGGTTACCTATATGGATTGCGCAATTCTAGATACCAAAAGGTAGCCAAGCATGATTACGCAATTTCTAGAGGGAAGGTTGGTTCCCCTCTTGAATTGCGCAATTTTTTGAGTGAAACTTTCAGCCAGAAAATTACCTAAGTCCGGAATGGTAGCTTGTGATGGGAGACTAGCAAGTTGACATGCACAGACTATTAAGCCACTGAAACTTAGTTGAAGCCTATGTACTTGACAGTGCAAGACATGCTTCTAAGGATAGTTGGTATGGAGGCTATAAAATGAAGATAAGGCAAAAATTTGGAGAGTGGTTGTAGCCGCTACAACACTTGGCGACACACTGGTAGAAATCCAGCTCCTTGAATGAACCTTGTTTCACGAAAAGCAAGTCTAACACCTCCAGAAGTATTATTCAGTTCTCTAATCATCTTGAATTCCACACTAGCTTGATTGAAAAATGTAGCACCTGCGATGCTCTTGGCCGGTTAGCACACGTCCAAGCCAAATCAACACAGTTGTTTCGATTGGGATGAGAGGTATATTAGTACATAAGCAATATGATAGTCAGAGTTTAAGCTTCATCCCTGGTGTTGCTCCGCTGCCAACAGGCCTGGACAATACCCCGACGGAGTCGTGCACGAACACAAGCAATGCTCCACTTCTAGTGAGCCTGGTCAGTACCCCGGTGGAGTTACTTGCATCACCTCTCTACGTAGGAAGCCTTTCTCTTCTTTTGCCTTATTCATTTTTCATTTTTTTCAAAATTTTTCACATTTTCATTTTTTTCATTTCTCAAAACTATGCATAGCACTTATTCATTTCATAGGTAGAAGAGGGATCCCGACTTATTGAGAGCGGAAGAGGTTGTTCCTTCATAGAAGTATTTTGTGTATACCTCTGACATACTTGTTAAGGTTTTCCTCCTCACCTTACTCTACTTGACTGAGCTGACAAGGGTTAACCCAAAAAAAACAACTAGAGTAGGTGATACTAGTTAGTGCATAGGCGTTCTATTTTCATCAATGTTCACTTCAAACATCATGTATTTTCCATTGGCGTATCATGGACTAAAGATAACAAGTTCTACATACAGAGACAGGACAAAAGATAACCAAGTATTGATAACTGCACAAGTCCTCTTGCACTTTACCCTTGCTTGTTTCAAGAGTCGCACACAGTTTCATGCGAAACTAACCTACAAACGTAAACAAGCAAACAAACAACTAAAATAGCGAAGAGCAGAAGAAAAATGTGAAAGCAAAGCGAGTAAGAAAACAAGCAAACAAACAAGCAAACAAAAAAACAAGAAGAAAACATGCATGCCAGAAAACAAGACAAGAGAAAACAATACTCCTACTCCTAAGCTAACGATGCATGGGCTTGATCACGTGAAGTGATATTTCCAATGTAGCCACTGGTGATTTGGTCGACCCATGTTGGTGAAGGCATGGTTCGTGAACAACACAGTTGCGCAAACCAACAAACATGAAATATATAACAATGAATACAAACACACTTCGAGTTTAAATGTGTCCACAGAACATAGATGAATGTAAGCGCATGACATGCAATCTGTGGACTTACCATGGTGTTGTGTGACACTGGATGTTAAGCATACACATTCTCTTGACTGTGACATGCAAGAAAATGAGAGCAAAAAAGAAAACTTTTGTCACACACGTGTGCTTGCTATGTAAGATTCCTCCAATGCATGAGTGATGGGATCATGTAGTTCGAGTGGAGGAAGCAGAATTTGTGTGTGGGATTGATCTTCAATGCATACAGATGAGTGATGAGAAGCCTGGGGTGTTTCAACAATTGCCTGACTGGAAGTGAAACCAACCTCAAGACAACGAGGCCCTGACATAACCATGAACTCGAGCTGAAGTGCCTCGACTGTTTACAGGGTTTCAACTTTGTCGACAGATAAATCATCATAAACAGGTGGATTTGAAAAATCAATAGTGATATAATCAACATCGTGATCGAATATAGGAGTAAATGGATCACGATAGCTACGATTAGCAAAATCAATGATTTCTTCAGCATCCTCATGATCAGATAAATCAAACAAAGGGGTAGATGAGAAGCAAGAATGTTCACCCTCTGAGTTCCCGGAAAAAGCAGATGAAAACTCAAGTGGATTTTCAATGAAGCTTTTATCCTCTCCGTTGTCGAATGATGGATTGACATCTGGTGTATTATGCAAATGATCAACAATGGGTGCATCCATTGGTGGATTTACACAAGGGAATTCAGAGATGGCAGAATCACCAAAGGTGTCAGAGAAAAGCGGAGGAGGCGCAGACAGAAGGAGATCATCCTTTGCCGCGAGTTGATGTTCAAGCTCCCATTCATACTCATCATGAATGACAACGCAGGTTGGTTGTGCAACACCAACTCCATTGATGGCTTGATCCTCGTTCACAATAGGTGTAGAGTCCGGAATGGAAGAACACAAGACAATGCAATTCGTAGGATTAGCAGAACATGAGGACAGAAGCTGAGGTAACAAAGGCACATGACAACCCATGGGATTCGCAACCAAATCTGTGTGTGCATGTTCTCCCACATCACTCTGCAGTGGTGAAGTTGTTTGATGAGGGGAAGACGGACAGTCACCCGTGACAACGACCTTGTCCATCTGTGATTGCGCAAATCCATCACTGAAGTATGCTAAGCGGGGTTTGAAATTCAACTTCATCTTGGGATTGACTGATTTTTTAAGACAATATTCAAATATGTCCCAAATATATTGAAACTTCAACTGGCTTTTTGGAGCTTCAAACTACAATACACGGAAGCGCTGTCAAAAATCCATAGGCGATTCTTGTGGAGTTTTCCGTTGTTTTAAGAGTTTTTTGTCAAGAGGTTCTGGATCAAAATGATGGAAATTAGATTCACATTAGGGGAGTTTTGAGGTCTAAAATGGGTCTCCTACAAAAATTATAAAATAATAGTGGAAATAATAAAATAAGATTTGATTACATCATCAAATTTTAGAGGGAAAAAAGGAAAAACTATTTTTTTAGCATGTATTTTCAACTTATATCCCTATTGGTTTACTCAAATTTCGAGTGGAAACACTCTTTGGATGCATAATTTGATTCCTCATCCAAGGAATACCCATGTTGTATATTTTCGATGGACCTTCCTACACAAAAAATGAGAAATACATGAAAAGTGTGATTGCAATCACGTTTTTTCATGTATTTCTCATTTTTCGTGTAGTAGGGTCCATCGAAAGTATGCAACATGGGTACTTCTTGGATAATGAATTAAATTTCTCATCCAACGAGTAGTCCTACTCGAAATTTGAGTAAAACCTTAGGGAGATAAGTTGAAAAAGTAGTTTTATTTTTTTTAATCTTTTTACTTTTTTACTCCAAAAATGGTGAATCATCCCCCATGGTTTGCATCATCATCTTGAATCCTATTGGTTCTTATAAAGTTTATTTTGGTTGTACATTTTTCTTAGGAGGCCCATTTATACCTCAAAATTCCCCTAATGATGAGATCACATAATTGGTCAAGTGAGTGCACGTTGCCGAGTGGTAGGCTGCTGCACCATCGTTGTGGGGATTCACGAAATGTGCATGAAAGCAACAAGCTGGCCTCTTCATCAGAGAAGTCATATGCATCATCAATAAATGCATAGAAGTCTTGTAAGTACTCAGGCCAGGCCACTTCGCCTTCACCATCATATGTGAATTCCAACAAGAGATCAAAAAACTCCCTCGTGATGTCAAGATGTTGGACATTAGAGAAACATCACAAAGGGATGAGTCTAACAGTATCCATGACAGATATGTGAAGATTCAAAACAGGATGAAAGGACACCTCTTGTCATTTATCCCTCCTAGCACCAAAAATGTTGACAGTGCTAGACTCGCCAACATGTCAGAGGATCTCCCCGGTAAGAAGTCCCAACTAGACCTCAGACCGTTTGGTGTAGGAGTCCTAGCAGTGGGTCGTATAGTATTGCCTTAACCGTGGTTGCGCACAGAGGTAAGAAGGATGTCCTTTTTGGTAGCAAGGGTGTGACCAGCGTAAAAAACCAAGGAAGATCAATGAAGGGTTCTAACATATGAAAAGTGGAATTAGTTCGCCCCTTGGAAACTTGTGGAAACACGCAACTTGGAAGGGAACACACGAGAAAGGATACATCACAAGCTGGAAGGCAGGTGAACAAAAAATCCAAAGTGATGGTTAAACCAACAACACATCCCAATAAGATTCATACATACATATGTAAAAAGGGTCCATACATAAATGTGTAAGAAAACAACTACATATATCATTAGAGTAACCAAAACAACTGAAATACAATAACAGCATATGCATGAAACGTGCTAGCTCTATTATATTAAGAAAGTGAAAGTTCCAGTCATACATGTAACCATGATAAACCACTAGTTCCAACAACGGAACATTACAGCCATTTCCACCTGCTCCTCCAAAGAGATGTACTAGCTCTGCACTGTGGAGAAGCCAAGGCTCGTTACAATACACTCCAAGCTTTCTCTAAGATACACCTATAGGAAGCTTGGCTCCCAAAATCCTATACAATGAGTTATGAGGTTCTATAAATAGAAAAGGGTGGGGTGACCCTTGACATTCCCCTTTGTGACTCTTCACCTACCCTCATGACTCTTTAGCTACTACATGACTATTACATTCGACCATCGACACTTGGTCTTTCACTTTTATAAGATGTTACATTACAATCTGCACATGTACCCATGTGAGACAAAATAGGGTTGAGCACGCCATACAAGACACTACTAAGACTCGAGCAACTGTGGGAAGACCAAATCTTTGACATCCTCGCGATGATCGATGATGGCAAACTGATGCAAATCTTGGTAGTTTGTGATGGTGTCCGCATTCTCAATGGTGACATCCTGCTTAAAGCGAACTCTCGCCTTTGTTGCATCTAGGTACACTGATCTGACACCTTTGTCCAACTCATCT
The DNA here is from genome assembly GCA_031772625.1 of Pinus tabuliformis. Lineage (NCBI taxonomy): Eukaryota > Viridiplantae > Streptophyta > Pinopsida > Pinales > Pinaceae > Pinus > Pinus tabuliformis. The sequence goes on along the minus strand of CM062808.1, from coordinate 370,080,663 downwards.
GATAACATGTGCATCATAGTCTTGAGTGCAACCGGACCAACAACATACTAATGCATAGTGTTTTCATTGATCTCTAAGTCTATGCTGGTGGCTACACACATCAACTCGTCAAAGTACATGTCCAAATCCGTTCAGAATTGGTTCTTTGACTTTGCCTCGGTGAGCGTGCCAATAGATGGGATCATGTGCGCATGCACAATGACATCCATGCTTCTGAATACCCATGCATGTGAAGCCTACAAACTGGTGATGAGCTACGGGAGTTCCTCATAGTTCCAGATCTAACTCCGGATGCGTTCCTTCAACTCTACTGCCTTTGGCTTCATCATCTTTGGAAAATACAATGGGGCTCCTTTTTATCTCATTGTCCATGTCTGCATGTGGTCAAAACAGTTTGCAGATTTGACAAGATGCATGCTCTCCTAACACAACATCGCTGCCAACCATTGAGATGCACAACTGCCTTTTGCACGTGCCTAAACTGGAATACAACATCTACATGACTATTTCGAGGGATGATACTTCATCCAGTATCGCTCTCTTCAACTCTGCTCTGGCGTATGATGTAACCTATTCTCCTCCCCACTTGGTCACTTGTAACTCCTTGGGAATACGCTCATTCTCTCCTATCAAGAATCGAACGCTCAAGTTGGTGGCCTTGGCATATGCTCTGATAGCATTGGCCAATGCTATTGGATGCTTGCACACATTGGATACGATCACTCGTTATTCAAACTACGCAGGAGATGCATGGACATCTGAAGTAGGCACTCTATGTGACTGCACAACTCTATGTTGTGACTTGTCGAAATATATGTTGTGAATCTCCGCTTCCAGATTGTCTTCAAGGATCTCTATGTCTCCTTGATCACTTGGGACTTTCTCTACTTCCGGATCTGGTGAAGCAAATGGGTAGACCTCTCGGTTATAAGGCATGAGGTCAATATCCTATTCGGACTCTAGCTTCACCGCATCTGTATTCATCTTCACTAACATCTATTCAATTTCTTGAGCTAAGTCCTGCTCCTGTGACTGCTCACCCTGTCGGTTCTATGCTAGCTGCTCGGATGAGTCTACAACCTGTACGGGCATAGTTTCATCGATTTGCGCATGCTACGCCTCCTGTTGTGTATGTCCCTTCTACGCTTCCTTCTCTCTTATGTGCAGCTCCTATTCTTCCCAGAGTTGTTGCTTAAACTCTTACAACTCCTTTTTTGTTTCCTCCATCCTTTGTTTATCTCTTTACCTTTACGCATTCCTCTTGTCGCACTGTCACCTCTTAGCCTCAATCTCCAAAGTTGCTTTCATCATGAGTGGATCTACTTTGAACTTTCCGCTTTGTTTTGCCTTTGCACTATCATCAACCTTTCTCTTGCCTTTATCATGCACATGTATGTTACCCTCTACTACTGCTAATGATGGTGCTCTCTGAGATGCTGCTTTGCGCTACTTCGCTAACCATTAGACATCTATGCCGACCCATTCATTGAGCCTAGAGAAGTCGTGACAGTATCTCCATGGGTCTTCCTCAAGCTAATGACACACCCCGTGGATCCAAGGAAATTGAACTCTTGCACAGTGGTCCTTTACAAAGTAATGTGGGTCATACAGATTGAAACTTCTGGTGCCAAAAGTTAACCTTTTAAACTCCTACATCTCGACATCAACATGTTTGAGATTCTGTATCTCGTATAACCCAATTTGCAAAGGAAGAGCGGACCAAGGTGCCCTCTTCTTCCTGTGCAGTCTAGCTGACAACCTTGTCGAGATGTGATACGACATTTCTTGCATGACGAGCTTGTCCATGAAAAACTTCGGTAAAACATTGGGAGGCTTCGCTGCATTGTACATTCGTATGAATGTGCCAAGGGGTGAGGCATACCAATCTGCTAGGTCGATCAATGCCTCCATTGTTGTCTCCATCACGCAAGGTAGATCCTACCCAAATATCATTTTGCACACCGGGGTGACAAAGTGGTCTGACAACTGTGTGATGACTCCATGGAAGCTGCATTTGCAAAACAATCTACAATAAGTGTGCACAGAGGTTTCCAAAGGTGTCCATGCCCACTTCAAACCTAGGAACTGCTAACAAGCACATATTGCATCCAGAATATAAGCAGACATGTATATCTTTGCTTGTTGACCTTTGGGCAGATGTTGAGATCCTATCACCTATTCCTTCAACCTAAGAGACAACATGCCAGACTAGTTGCATGGCCTTCCTTTGCTAGCTAGTTGGTCTAACACAATCACCCAACTCTATGGGAAGGTCTTTGTGCTCTCTTGGACGTATAAGCGGGATGTAAATATGACCAAGTACTGATATTCCTTCCACAATATGTTTGTCTTATAAACCAGACTGGGTGTTGTCTTGAACTTAGTTGGCTCTTTCACCCAAATCTTCAAGATATATTTGGAGTTTGCATTGTTGCGTATACTGAAGGGTTTCTCCATTGTGATCACCGGTTGTGGAAAGTGATACATCTCCTGATAGTCCTTCACCCTGAAGGTAGAAAGCTCTATCTTGCTAACACTAATCAACATCATCGTCTCAGGATCAGTGTGCGAGAAAATCCAATGTATCATGTTCGCGCATGGAAACGCGACATACCTGCATGTAATCTAGTACAAGCCAGATTTGTGGATGTTGACATAGACCTTGCAATCCTCTAGATATTCCTCAAATGTGCCTGAGAATGTATCGTTGATGTCCTACAATTTCATCTTGATGTCTCTGTCTATGACCAGCTTGGTGTCTTCATAAACAGGCAGACCCATAGAAACTTGTTCAACTACATCTCCAGTTTCACTTCCAACGGTGTCCTTTGACCCTGCTCTTTTGGTGGCCGTTATACCTGTATTACTGAGAGATGGACAAACACCTGCTATACCTGGAGACATAATGACACTCATGGCAAGAAATCTATCAGTTGAAAGCCAAAACAAATCTAAGGACTGAAATGCAACATACTAGGGTGACTGGTAGTAAACATTGCATAATTTTCACCGGGAGGCTGGGAGACTGACTGCCAAAACTATGCAAGGCACATTTTGGGCAGTCAAGAGGTTGACTGACTGTTAGAACTGCGCAATGCATAATCCAGTCTACTCGCTAAGAGCTGAAACTGCGTAATGCACAATTTTAGTCAGCAAGGACATGCATGCCCAGAGACTGCATTGCGCAATTTTCTGGGTCAGCAAGGCACTGCCTCCCAGAATTTCACAATGCAAGCCTGAAGGTCAGTGTTGACCAGGATTATGTAGTTTCTGGAGGGAAGGCAGAGCCTTCCCTTCAAGAAATTCACATTTTTGTCCGGGTAAGGCAAGGTTTGGGCCAAGGCAACCCAAACCCGTCGACGGGTGACCGAAAACATGAAGAGGTTTGGATGCATGGCGAGACTGAATGTAAACAAGAGTGAATGATCATGCATGAAAATAGTAAATAGAGGGTTTAGAAAATAGGAATGCATGCATGTGTGTGAAACGAGTCGCCACAATAGCGACGGTTAGTGAAAAACAGTGTCATGCATGCGACAACAATGATATGTAAAATAAAAACTGAAACAATGCTTCTATAAGATAATATACATTAAAACGATTGCAAGCATTCAAAAAAACCAAGCAAACAAGATTCATACAAAGCAAAATACGAAAAGTGACAGAAAAGCAGCAAATGACATGAAAAGCAAACTTACCCAGAAAAAGCTGAGCTAAATGTGCTGAAGACTCCTAGATGTGTTGTGGGATGTCAGAGCTCTAAGATTGATGTGAGGAATGAGCTTTGCAACATCGAATAAATAAGTTTGAGGCTTATGACGTGCATGCCACAAAAATTAGGAAAAATCGACACTTGGGAAGTTTATAAAATGATCTTTGCATGTAACCTCTAGCTGCCAAAAATAGGTCCCTAAAATATAGGGATGCTTTATGCATGTTGATTTTTGCTATTTCGGGAAAAAGCAACCCATGCATGCAAATCAAGATTGCTCAGTCCCGAAGGGAATGGGTCAACCTGAAGGCATATGCAGCAGTCTGCAAGCTTGGGAAAGGGATTTGTGCAGTTTCTGGGTTAAGCAGGGTTGGTTGTCCCTTATGCATTGCACAATTTCTGGGGTCAGTAGGTCACTGCCTCCTAGAATTACGCAATTTCTGGGCTGAAGCCCAATGTCAAGCTGGATTGCACAATTTTTTGAGGGAGGGCTTCCTGGCTGGATTGCGCAATTCTGGAGCCCAATAGGATGCACAATTTTTGGAGGGAAGGCTAGTTCCCCTCCAGAATTGCGCACTTTTCTGAGTGAACCTTTCAGCCATAAAAATACCTAAGTTTAGAATGGCAGCCTATGATGGGAGACTAGAAAGTTGACATGCATAGGCTAGTAAGCCACTGAAACTCAGCTGAAGCCTATGTACTTGACAGTGCAAGACATGCTGCTAAGGATAGTTGGTAGGGAGGCTCCAAAACGAAGCTAAGGAAAAAATTTGGAGGGTGGTTGTAGTCACTACAACACTAAGTTTGATCTTTGTTCAGGATATCATCAATTAGAATGAGGCAAGAAGATATTCCCAAAATAGCCTTTAGAACACATGAAGTTCATTATGAGTTTTTGGTTATGCCATTTGAACTTACGGATGCACCTTCAGCATTTAAAATTTTGATGAATCTATTTTCAACCCCTTAGAAAATTTGTGCTAGTATTGTTTAATGACAAAAATTTACAACAAATCTTAGGAAGAGCATGTACGGCATGTTGACAATGCCTTGATATTATTGGAAGAGCAAAAACTATATGCAAAGCCTTCCAAGTGTGCCTTTGGGGTTCAAGAAGTGAAATATTTGGGTCACATTATATCACATGATGCTATCAAGGTAGATCCTAACAAAATCAAAGCTATGAGGGAATGACCAATCCAAAATACCTTGAAGAAACTTAGAGGATTCTTCGGATTGACAGGATATTACCACAAATTTGCCAAAAATTATGGTCAATTAACATCACTTTTAACAAAATTATTGAAAAAGGAAGCATTTTCTTGGACTAAAGAAGCAACCAAAGTGTTTGAAGAACATAAATAGGCTATGTGTACAAATCCCATCTTGGTGATACATGACTTCACAAAAATATTTATTGTCAAGTGTGATGTGTCAGGCCATGACATCGATGCAATTTTGATGCAAGAAGGAAGAACCCCTTGCTTTTGAAAATAGTGAAATTAAATGAAAGAACTTACTCAAACCCTTTGATGAAAAAGAAATGTTGGCCATACTACATGCAGTTAAGGAATGACATCCATACCTACTAGGAATACACTTCAAAGTAAAAACAGACCATGATAGTCTAAAGTACTTCTTGGAACAAAGACTATCTTTGGAAGAGAAACAAAAATGGGTCACAAATATGTTGAGTTATGATTTTGAAATTATATACAAAAAGGGAAAGCACAATATCATGGTAGATGCACTCTCAAGGAAAGAGGAAGACACAAATGGTTTGCTACGTGCTATTTCCGTTCCACAATCGGACTTGGTGGAAGAAGCAAGGATATAATTCTAGGAAGATGAGAAGATATGCAAGATTATTCAATAGCTACAGGAGGACCCTGATGTAGTAGAATAATTTACATGGAAAAATGATTGTTATCATATCAAGATCGCTTATACTTATGTAAGAATTTTCGACTCAAACAAAGGTTATGTTGGAATTACAAACTTCTCCCATAGGAGGACTTTTAGGGCTCTTAAAGACATATCATATGATATAAGAAAGTTTTTTTTGGAAAGGTATTAAAGTAGACGTGCAAAAATTTGTGGTGGAATGTGGGGTGTGCCAACAAAATAATGGAGAGACTATCAAGACCCTAGGGTTCCTTTAACCATTTGCCATACCAAGGCAGCGTTAGGAAGAAGTTTCAATGGATTTTATTACAAGTTTACCCAAATATGGAGGAAAGAGTGTCATTATGGTAATGTTATATCAAATGACAAAGTGTGCTCACTTTTGTTTTCTTTCTCATTCTCTTAAATAAAGTACTGTGGCAAAAACATTCCAAAAATTAGGATACCGAAGATTATTGTAAAGGAAGTTTTGGATTGAATTATTTCTTGTTTGGGCATCCAATTGGCTCATAGTTCATCTTACCATCCTCAATTTGATGGGATAATTGAGATTTTGAATAAATGTTTAGAAGGATATCTACATTGTTTTGCATATGATAAATAGACAAAATGGGTCAAATGGTTGCCTGTTACATGGAAAAGTGTCTATATAGAAATGCTCTATCCCACTAAGGTGTGATAGTTGCCTTAGAAACAAACAGAGAAAAACTACTTTTGTATTTCCTTTATGAACTATAGATAGAGAGGAATAGAAAGAACCAACCTGTGTCTTACGCTAATCCTTTGATCCGATCCCTCTCTTCTTTGATAGTCTTCAGCTACCTGCTCCCTTACTTGCTCAGCTTCACAAAGTACCTGTAAGATCACAGAAGAAGAACACTATACAAAGACATGGATCTATATTCATAAACAACTTAGGATCAGATTTAAGTTAACCATACAAATGTAACAAGCATCAATGATACAAAAGCATGGAGGAAAAACTCAAATAGTTTTTATTGATAAACAAGAAAAGATCCAGGAGGAGTTACAACCGGTGGTTCCTGACCCAGCATCAACCTCCCAGCAAAGAAGCCCCTCTTCACCTCAAACAAAGCATAGATCACCCAATACTCTGATGTTTGTCTCAAAAACCAACAACAATTCCTTACAATATGCAAAATTCCAGCCTCTGGATCTCTGGGATGAGGGATCCATATATAGATATCTGTAAGGAGGATGAGTCAGCTTGTGATTTGATTAGTGTCTTCTCTCTGTCAGTTCTTGCTTCCACTTGGAGACTGAAGGCCTCTTACTCATCCTTGGTCGAATTTAGTAAGGCAAGTGTCACAGGAGAAGATTCTGGAAGCTTCCATTGTCTCTCCACCTCGCGGAATGACACTGCCATTTGTCATTTCTCGCCCATCGCACCCCACAGAAGGGACTTTTGAAATGCAACACACCCTCACAGTGTATTTAGGTGCAATGCAACACACCTAGCCAGTGGAGCAGCTGAAATGATCCTGTTTTGACTTATTCTGAGTAGTTTCTGGTGGAGAACTTCTGGGAGAAGCTGTAATCTGTTGACCTTGTTCCTTTAGGGGTTAAAACAACACTTTTAGGGACTTAGGAGCCCTTGGTTTATGGACATTTCATGCTTAGAGTTGTAGGGCACAAAAATGTCTATAACAGTTGCCCCCTAAAGTATGAGGCCGTTAACCTTTTGGTGTCGGGTGAAATCCTTTATTATGAGGATCCGAAGTTCTTTCAATGCTGGGAGGAGACCTGTAATAAGATACAATACAATACATTATCTTCATACTATTTTCATGATCTAGCTGAGGCGGGCATTCCCATGCTCAGCTTTATAAATTCATTTTCATGTACATAGGACAGACAATCGTCTGAGGGTAGACTGATGATTCTGATAGAGCCATCATCCTTTTGATAGGATGATTATATGTGCTGCAATGTTGTACATTTGATGTCTTTATTTCCCTGAATATATATCGCAGCCCGGATGGATGAAACTAGATCCAGGGTCTTCAATCTCGTCTGATCTTTACTCGAAGTACAAGTCGATCCATGTGAGAAATGTTTTGAAGTCGAACATGGAAAGACATCGCTTGATTACCAGTCAATGATGTAAATTGTTAACAAGTGCGAGAGGAATCACCGATAATGATAATGATCCTCAAGGTACTGCAATACAATTCGCGTGGTGTGAATAAAGGACTTGGCGTCGAACACCACGCAAAATCTTTCGGTCAAAGGTCATTGATGTAAACCTGTCGCCGGAAGTGAGAAACTTGCCATTGAGGCATGCAAGCTTAAAAGTACTGAATGGGGTGTTCCTAGACCAACTTCTTGGATAATGAGCTGATGTCGACAAGAAGTGATCCGTCACAGGAGGGCCTTAATGAATCCCACATCAATGACACGGAACGGAGCAAATGATTTTGATGGAGGTGAAAACGATCTGATGGTATAATGTTCAGGGTGGTGGTCATGAAAGAATGGAGTATAATGTATGGTAGTGGGTGAGACACAGGTGACTTCTCTGGATGACTTCTCTTGAACATATCGGCGACACTGATGTGATGGATTGGTAGCATTAACCCCAAATGTGGATGGTATGGCGTGACCATGGTGATGTGACCGGTGAACGAAACAACCCAACCCGACTCGGACACGGAGTGGAAGTGTCATGTTCAAGAGCGACTTGCTACCAACAAATTTTCTATGAGTTTTCTTCCCAATTTTTCCCCAGTCATTGCTGACCAGTACCTCTTTATTTTTGTCGAGCTTGAGGAGGATAACATATGCTTGTTCTATAATTTTCCCTTCGGGCAAACCCATCGCTATGTTTTAACGAGCCTAGCGATAATGAAACTCGTTCTCGTTTATAGACAAGTTTGTCGCTATTAATCTTTTTAACGAGTTTAACGACAAAGATAACTCGGTCCTTTTCAATTTTATAGAGTCTGAAAAGGAACGAAAAGGTAACTCCAAAATTCCTTTTTCATCATCTAATCCCTTAAGTCCGAAAAAGTATAAAACAATACAGAAGGGATGGATTTTCGATACTTTTAACGAGCCGAACAAAACAAGCACTCGATCTTTTTGTGTAATAATCCCTCAGGTCCAAAAAGATTAAAATCTAGAGGAGGGATAGCACTTCCTATCCCTTTAACGAGCTGGAGAGGCCAATGGCTCGGCAATCTTTTCATATTTTACGAGTCAGTTGAAAAGAGCTTAAAGGAGACTCGTATTTTGAGGAACGAGTGATAAAATGGGTAGCAGCTGATTCCAGGTAAGGGTTGGAATTTTCCAATCACGGCAGTGTTACAACGATGGCTAGTGAAATCACTCTCCGCAGTTGTTCCTCAAAATGGGTAAACAATCAAAAGGAGGTGAATGATCGGACAATGAGAAAGTGGAGGTGACGGTGCAAACACGACCAAGGCTTTAACGGCTGAAGTACTACATTCACGATGGTTATTTACCGGGGAATAGTTCATTTTTTAACGAGCTTAAATGCGGGGGGAAACATTTGCTCATGGCTTATGTTTATTTTTTAACGAGCTTGAACTATGTGCTAGAACTGCTCGATGCGGGTTTATTTTTTAATGAGCTTGAACCCTGCAGTAACACTGCTCGTGGCGGGTTTATTTTTTAACGAGCTTGAACCCTGTAGTAACAATGCTCGTGATAAGTTTGCATGCCCCCAGCATAATAACGCAAATCGAGGTGCATGCCCCCCAAGCTTCATTTCATTCAACTCGGTGGTTGGAATGAAGGTTTACCTTTGAGATTTGGAAAGGGGATTTGTTTCATTTTTTAATGAGGTTGAAACAATAAAAGAACTATACTCATGACTCCTTGTTTCATTTTTTAACGAGGTCGACACGAGATAAGAACCATCCCCGAAATCCACCGTATTTACAGTATTTGATAGAAAATCAAAAACTGAAGGATGATGAAGGTCATTAGGAGTATCTTCTTCAAAATCCGGAAGAAGGGAACAATGGTGGTAATCCTCCCATGGTGCCTCTCCTAAAATCATTGACTGAATGATTCCTTTGTCTGTAGATTGTACATGCGACCAAGGAGCTAAAGAGGTACCATATTCCTTAGACCTATCTATCCAAATACTCAATGAGCATTGATTTGGGTTTGCCCGCCAAGCCAAGAAAATTGATTGCTACAATATTTCTAAAATGGCGATGATCCATGCTGACAAAATGTTTAGGAATCTTCCGAATCCATTAGATATAGAAGATTTCACATTCCAGGTTTCCACTGTGGCCACTTCCGCCAAATTACTCGGAGGCGGTAGGGCAAAAGTACCCATTAAGGCAGGGTCTTTTAGGAGGCCTACTCCAATATTTTGAAGCGAATGATTGCTTCCATGGATCATTGGAATGCTTCCCGTAACTTGTGAACTGTTGGGGAGAAATGTTTGTTGGTCGATGATTGTAATTCCTCCTTGGAAGGGAAATGCAATCTTCCTGAAGTAGGTCGACACAACTGCGGCCATGGCATATATCTAGGGCCTTCCTAGTAGGATGTAGTAATCGAGGTTTCCATCGATTACTTCAACATCAATTTCTACTGTTTTGCCCCCCAATTCAACTTACAAGTTACTTAAAATCCCGTATGGGGTGTATGATCGTCCATCAAATGCTTTTAACATTGTTGAAGATCGCGACAAGGGTGGTGAGCCTAAATTTTTCCAGCAACTCATCGACATAATACATGTGGATGCCCCCTCATCAATAATTGTTCGATGAACAGTTTTGTTGAGGGCTTTCACTTGAATAAGGAAAGCTAGTTGAGCTGGTAATTGAGGGTCATATCCTTTATGATCAAAGGCCACAAGATTGGAATCCATTGGGCCAATCCCACCTATTGCTGATAATAAAGCTTGCTTTTGGGAGGGGCAACTTTGCGGTACCTCAAGTGTCGACATAGCGGACGGCGATTGGGTCAGGTCCTCTACTATATTATAATTCTGTGCTACTTTTGCACGAGGATTAAATGTCGATTTGTGTACTACTCCCTTTGGCGGATTTATCATTGGTTCAGGAATGATGGGTGGCACAACTTCGGTCAAAGTTGTTGTCGAACTACTAGGTTGTCCATTAGCCTTGTTATTCGACAACTGTGGATTCCTGTAATCTTTATTCCTTGTCAAAGCATCGTTTTGCTGCTTTGAGACAGACAACATAAGCACTTGGGATCGGGAAGCATTTTGATTAGCAAACAGTTTGGTTCCCGGGTTTGGAAACAGATCAGTCAATATTGCTGAGGTTTTTGAACTCTTAAAGAGTTTCTTAACTTCATCTTTATGTGGACAATCTCTCGTCCGATGATCCTCATCGCATATATGACACCCTGCAGGGGGTTTCCTTTGCCCAGAAGGGTTTGTAGAAGGTTTTCCAGGAGATGACTCATCCTGCTTCTTTTTTCTCCCTTTCTTTTTCTTCTTGCCCCCTGGTTGCTTTAGTTGTTTGCCCTTGTCGGTCGACACGGCATTTACCTCCGAGGCAAGAAGTTCCTCATTTGCATTTTGACTAGAAATCTTACGGGCCTTTTTGGATGTAGCCTTTGTCGATTTCGTGTCTGTTGCGCCAATCACGCCATCGCTAGCATGAGAGTCATTGTTTGATTTAGGAGGAGGAGGAACTGAGAATTCCGGTCTAGGGGCGTCAGGTATTTTATCGTAGAGCGTGCCGGACTGAGTGTAAATCAAGTCCAAATATTGCGCACGAGCGATAACTTGCTCTTCTGTGACGACTCCCCCTTTTGCCACATCTTCCGTGATGGAAGGCAGTAATGACTTAATAAACCATTCAGCTAAAAGCTGATCGGGAACATACGTTTTCACCATTCTACGACGACGTCGCCACTCATGTATATGATCAAATATGTGAGTGGCCATCGTTTGTTTGAAGTTGGTAAGAAGTTCCGTTCCCATTTCGTACCTTATCGGTAACTGAAAATGGGTTAAAAAGGTTGTGGCTAGGGTGTTGAAGTTGTTGAATGAAGCTCTAGGCAATTCGATATACCATTTTGCTGCCGGACCGGTTAACGTCCTCTGAAAAAGGCGAAGCCTAATCGAATCACCATTTAGGGTGTTTGATGAACACCACAGATGAAAGGTCATCACATGATTCGACGGATATTCACCCGGATTTCCATTAAATTTAGGAATATCTGACAGAAGTTTATGCGGAATCGCTGGCCACCAAGAGGCATAAGCAATTGGATCATTCGTCAGCCGGTTTAGATCTAGTAATTCTAGAGTTGCTACAAAGGGCAACTGTTGATTCAGGTTAGGAGAAGCATACCCAGGATAAGATGGAATCGCCTGAGCAGTGGGTCTTCGCATACCAGCATAATATATTTGATGCTAGAAACTTTGACAAGGTTGATGGGCATAACCATTATAATATGGTTGTTGATAACCATTTTGGAAATGCGGTTGCCCATTACTTACAAAGACTTGTTGCTCAGGTCCTTGATATGATTGCTGGAATGGCGGTTGTTGAGATTGTATCAGCCATGGTTGTTGGACCATTTGTTGTTGCCCAATACTGGATGATTGACCAAGATGAGGAGTCATAGTACTTGTTTGAGCCTGAGTCGCTCCAGATAAGGAGGCACTAACCTGAGGTTGTGATTGAGTCGTTGAGACAAGAGGCTGTTGTATTGCAACTTGAGAAACTTGGGGTTGACATACAACAGGTAGTGCTTGTTCTTGCGACGCAGTCACCATAGCAGGTATAGTGGGAATATTCGACACAGGGTGGATTGGTTGCATTGAATATACAACCCTTGGTTGCTGAGGCAGTATTGGTACCCAACCGCTGGATGTAATTCCAGTTTGACCTGAACTTTGTTGTAAACTCCCACATGGTTGTTCTCCGGGAGGGAACAATGAAAAGGTATACTGCCCTCCATATGGTGGCAATCCAGTACTTAAAGGGTAGATTGGCCTTTGAAGACACATTGTATCAATTTGTTAAGTTTCAACATAAGAAATACCAGATGATAATCCAGATGAAGAAATAGGAACTGACCATGTCGTCGAAACAATCCCTGATTGGACTCCGGCTTGTTGTTGATAACTTGCCGGGACAGATGGTATACCGGCGAACATTGTTGGAGTAGCAGCAGGAGGTTCTGCTGCTACTGTGTTGGATGACACAGTCCTAGATGTTGACGGTTGTTCAGACATATCTAGTCTATCCAAAAGATTTCCTAGCAATTCTACAAGAACTTGCGATGAAGGGAGACTAACTTCGAAGACCAACAAGGGAAAGGTGATGATTATTCCGTTTAAAATAAATTTTAGACGCTTTGACACAACTTGTTTTTTCAATTTTTAAGAGTCGAGAAAAAACAAAAGATGACTCTAGTCGCCTTCGATTTTTAATGAGCCTGAAGTGACAAGTGCTCAGATGGACCTTTTCCGTTAAGGACTCTGAAAAGGAACGAAAGGGACTGCTCTAGAAATCTAGGTAGAGGGATTACCAAACCAATCGCAAAACTGCAGAATACTTTTTACGGTACGGTAGTCAATCTTCCCGAATGCTGTGTTCAGTGCATTGCGATCGATAGGGCAGTAGACACGGCTTCCTATGGATAAAGGATTAAGCCTATTGGGGTCTCCCAAAATATACTCGACGGTACGTGGGAGCACAAGTCCGTACTGGCACTTATCGTCTCAAAGTGGAGGAATCACCCAACCATCAGTGAGAACAACAGTTACCAGGCTTTACGACGCCGGAATACGTCTCTAGCCTAGACTTCTAAATGTTGTGCATTAAGTTCCAAAGCGTTGTTAGATTCATTGAATTTATTTTAAGTTGATCTTGTTTATGAAGTTTGCCTTTCGGGTTCACCACGAGATGTAGATGTAATTCCTAAAATGCAATCTAAGATGATAAACAAACTTTTTATCTCCTTTATGCAATGAAAATCCTAGCTACTAGGGAAAAGAAAGACATAATCTTTTCACAAAGAGCAAAGAGCACACTCTAAATGCACTTTCCTAAATCAAGCCAATCAAATTGTCTATATGCAAATGCACATGCATGAATTTGTTTTTCGACTTTCTTAGTATATGAATGCTAAAAAGAAAGTTGATGCATAAATCTGAATTTCTTTTCAAGCGACAAATATCAACAAGTTTCTTTTCGAAATCAAAAAATGGAGATGATCACAACACCTTACGATTTTGAAATGAATACTTGTTCTTAACACTAGAAAATTACAAATTTAGACCAAAAGCAATAGTAACAGGATAATCGACCATCAACAACAATTAAACTCTTTCCTACGATTGAAATCGACACTTGCGACAATTTCAAATCAAAGGACGACAGTACGATTACGCTACTTTTGCAAAGGAGAAATGTAAATGACTCAACAAACACACAAAAACACCTACAGTTCTTTTGTACAAAGGAGGCGGAATAACAACAAGGAAAAGGGGTTTCAAACAGACATATACTGATCACAGGCAGCAAAATTCAAGAATAGAACTGGAAAGAACGAACTATAGAAGCCACAACTGCACAGAGCTAGTCTGATCAGCGCACCTGTAATACAGAGAATCTAAAATGCAGCACAGGTTGTCCACTCGAGAAGTGCGCTGAATTTCAGAATCTCTGAACAGTACCTGCGCTGGGCCAGAAACGAGACTTTGTTCGGATTCCCGGTCACAGTTTGCAGTTTAGTTCTGGGTTTTGGCCGAGCAAAAAACAATCAGTAATGCAACAATCAGGGGTAGATCTAAGGAGGATCTAAGAGCTATCACAAGGGCAATCAAATAGTTTGTGAATCAGTTGTTCAAATCATAAACAGATCCAGTAGATGGATTGAAGTAGCAGTTGTCTACTTTGCATTTGTTATGGCAAATGCAGTTCGAATGCTACTTGTAAGTTTATGAAACAAACAACAAAGAATGATAAACAAACAAACTAATTAGCTCCCCAGTGGAGTCGCCATTTTGTTACAGGGAAAAGTGTCTATATAGAACTGCTCTATCCCACTAAGGCGTGACAGCTGCCTTAGAAACAAACAAAGAAAAACTACTTTTGTTTTTCCTTTATGAATTATAAATAGAGAGGAACAGAAAGACCAACCTCTGTCTTGCGCTAATCCTTCGATTCGATCCATCTCTTCTTTGATAGTCCTCAGCTACCTGCTCCCTTGGACACCCAGCTTCACAAAGTACCTGTAAGATCACAGAAGCATAGAACTATACAAAGACATGGATCTATAATCATAAACAATCTAGGATCAGATGTAAATTGACCATACAAATGTAACAAGCATCAATGATACAAAAGCATGGAGGAAAACTCAAATAGCTTTTATTGATAAACAAGAAAAGAGCCGGTAGGAGTTACAACCAGTTGTTCTGACCCAGCATCAACCTCCCAACAAAGAAGCCCCTCTTCACCTCAAACAAAGCTTAGATCACCCAACAATCTGATGTTTGTCTCAATAAACCAACAACAATTCCTTACAATAAGCAAAATTCCAGCCTCTGGATCTCTGAGATGAGGGATCCATATATAGATATCTGTAAGGGGGATGAGTCAGCTTGTGATTTGATTAGTGTCTTCTCTCTGATAGTTCTTGCTTCCACTTGGAGACTGATGGCCTCTTACTCATCCTTGGTCGAATTCAGTGAGGCAAGTGTCACAGGAGAAGATTCTGGAAGCTTCCATTGCCTCTCCACCTCGCGAAATGACACTGCCATTTGTCATTTCTCCCCAATCGCACCCCACAGAAGGGACTTTTGAAATTCAACGCACCATCACAGTGTATTTAGGTGAGATGCAACACACTTAGCCAGTGGAGCAGCTGCAATGATCCTGTTTTAACCAATTCTGAGCAGTTTCTTATGGAGAACTTCTGGGAGAAGCTGTAATCTGTTGACCTTGTTCCTTTAGGGGTTAGAACAACACTTTTAGGGACTTAGGAGCCCTTGGTTTATGGACATTTCATGCTTAGGGTTGTAGGGCCCAAAAATGTCTATAACATTGCCCTTGGAAGAATGGCAGTACAACACATCCTTCCATACTTCATAAAAAATGTCACCATTTATGGCACTTTATGGATAACATTCTCCATCCATCACATCACCCTTGAAAGAGACTATAAAGGCTCAAACAATGATCACATCCAACACCAACAAGAGGTTCTCAAACTATTGAAGGACAACTTGGTTATGGCACAAAATAAGATGAAACAGCGAGCATATCAACATCGTAGTGAAAGGGAATTTGAAGTGAGGGATTGTGTATTTGTGAAACTACAACCATATAAACATATGTCCCTAAAGAAACAAAATCATGAAAACAAATTAGCTCAAAGGTATTATGGCCTTATAAGGTGTTGTAAAGGATTGGAGGTATGGCTTACAAATTGGAGCTCCCTCCATCTTCATGCGTACAGCCAGTCTTCCATATTTATTTCTTAAAGAAGGTCATCAATGATAAGATCCCAGTCCAAACTCTTCCACCAAAGATTAATGAATACAAAAAAATAATACTAGAACCAAAAATAATTTTGGAAATAAGGACTAAGCATCTAAGAAATCAAGCAATTAATGAGTATCTCATCAAATGGAAGAACCTAGTAGTAGAAGAAGTGATAGGGGAAGATGTGTGTTTCATGTAGAAACACCCATATATAGTTAAGTGTTGAATACAACACTTCGTTGCAGGGGAGGGGCATGTCAAGCTCTATATAAGCCCCATGTTAATCCAAAAACCCCTTATTAAGCCCTAGATGTGATTACATTTCTATTTTTATATTGCTAAGTAGGCTATAACCCCTCATGGTCCCATTTTATTATAATTGTAAATTTTGTATCCCATATATATAATAAGGAGACTTAGTCATAGGATCATCAAATATTTGTCTTTTTCATTGTATTTATTATATAAGGAGGTTTCCCCCTCAAAGTGGACTATAATTATTGGTTTCTTATCATTGTTAAGGCGCAAGAAGCATAAAACTTCCCTCTTCAAATGAGCCCTTTGTCAAAACATAAATTCAAATCAAAATGTGATATGGGAATGCTCGAAGAAACAATGAAAATTGTGATATGGGAATGCACGAAGAAACAATGAAAATTGCTTGACAAGATAGGGAATTTGGGGGGTCGGGGGGGGGTTAGCAGGATGACAAGGAATTCAAATAACGCAATGCTTAAATGGAGAGAGTGGTGGAGAAAAATAAGATTTTGGCATAAATACACAATAAAGGAAGAAGGAAAGGTGGGTGAGTTGCTAATAGAGTAAACCACACAAGTAATATACCAGAGACAAAACCAAACAAAATCTATGTGACATGAAGGCCTAACAATGTTATACCTAAAGATGCCAGAATTAACATAATGAGAGAGAAAGCCCTCACAAGACAAAGTGAGTTCCACCACCTGTTAGGACCCATTAGAGACGAACATCACTACTAAGAATGATCCACCAATGGAAAAATGAAACACATAGGAGGGAAGGGACTAGGGTAGGAGGGCTTGGTCCTTTAGATTGATGAGTGAAACTTAGGCACACCTCCAAGCTTTTTTCCTATTCACATAGTAGCATTACCAATTTGCCTCACAAAAATTATCCACCACAATAAGAACATTTCAAAGATTTTCATGGATTTAGTGTTGAGCGCATTGGGACCAACGATGCCATTAATGGAAACCTATGAAACCTTAAATTTCTTCATTGTCGAGTGAATGTGATGGGACTAATGCCTGGTCCGAAGTGTGGTCAAGTGAAGAAAAATCAATGGAAACATTAAGTGCACCTTAGATCGATGACTCTCTGTCACGTTGCATTCCTTGATACTGATCGCATTCAGTTGGCCACATGGTTGTTATTCCACCCACATGCATGAGGGTGATCCCTTATGGGATTTTGATTGAATACATTGGGACACCCCTATTGGAGATGATAGGGTGCATTGTTAAGGCACTCTTTGTGATGTCATTAATTGAAACCCTCAATTAACTCGACTAGCTTTATGTGCCATGTGAGGGGCCCCATTGATATGTCCAGAGGTTATATAAAGTCAAATTCGTCTAGATTTTATAGTTTATATAAAGTCAAATTCCTCTAGCTTCCAGAGGTTATATAAAGTCAATTTTTCAAGGGTTTTGTTCAAAACTCATTGTAGTAGGGAGGGGCATATAAAGTCAAAATTTCGAGAATTCTGTTCAAAACTCATGGGAGTATGGAGAAGTAGTAGGAGGAGTGTTGGCTTGTTGGGGTCTGACCCAGGTTTAGAGGTGATTTAGCCAAACAAATCCCGATACTACTTGCCCTTTCGGCAACAGTCCGTAAAGCGTGCACTGAGGTCTCACCCGAAGTAGTATGGGAGGGTGCTAGAACTAGGTTTCCGCACCCCGGATATGTATGATGGTTTCAAGTGGTCCGCGGTTTGACCCTACGCACACATCGCTACGTGCACTTACCCGTACCTCGTAGCCTGAGATGTTTCCTTCACAGCCCTACTCGGGGCTCGAACAACGTTATCACCCAAGTCCTTACTTGCAACCCGATATTAGGTGATTAACTGAACTTATTTATACACTTTTAGTTGTACTTAACAATATTCACAATTCATATAAGTGTGTGCAGTAATTAAACAATATAATTGTAAGTAATATCAAACATGTAATAACTTAGAATAAATACACAGGATTCAGATAAAACTTCTCTTTATTATTTTCTTCCTTTTGTTACAGACTCAACCCTACCCTGCGCACTCAACTGCAGGGGTTTGCGCACTCAGTTGCGGACTCTACTAGGCCTCTACGCACTCAACTGCAGAGCCTCTTCCTACTACTATGACCCAAGACACTTAGACTATTGCTCTATGTTTCCCTATCTTATTATATCCATCCATTGTCTCCCTTTGACAACTTAGAGCCTCGCTTTATTTATACAATCCCATGGTACGCGGACCATGGGTAGGCTGACACTACATTCAAAACTTAGGGCGGACAACCATATGACTCTAACATACAATTCGCGCTCCGCGCTCGCAATTCGCAGAGTCTTTACAACAATATTACTCAAAACTTGGGCTTTGAGCCCCAAAACATGTTGTGGGGGGGATTCCATGCCCAACAGGCCCCCAACACAAACATTGTGACTCGCCCTCGAGTCACTCTGTCGGTGCAGAGATCTTGGTGCGAAGTCCCACCAACTAGTCCCAAACAGTCTCGATGTCTGCAGCGCACTGAGCTGCTACTTGTTGTACCTGCTACATTCTCTCTTTTGAGACCGCTGTTTCTGGCGTGCTACCCTGCATCTGTGCATGCATCCTCTAAATCTGCGTGAGCTTTCCTTCAATATCAGTTGTGATTGTGAAGGCTTCGTCAATCGATAGTTGAACGCGCGCTTTGAGAACTGCTTCCTTATGGCACGCTGTGTCCACTTGCTCCTTTAATGCCTTGGCTTGCTGCATCCTTGCAAGTCGCTGAGTAAGGACTATTGTCTGTGCAATCCCTCTGATGTTGTCATATTGTTGCTGGAGTTCACATGCCTCTGTCTCCAACCACTGGATGTTGGGGTCCTCTTGCAACGTCATGAGGACCTCAAGCGCCTGTTCTAACATGTTGGTATAGTCGCGCATTGCACCTCCAATCTCTTCCAACCCTACTACAATAACACTAGCACACTGTTCTTTGATTTCCGGGGGAGTGGAAGGTTGCGCCTTCAACCGCAGCTCGACGATCTGGAGATTTAGCTCCAATTGCACCCTCTTCGTCTCTTCTCTCATGTCGTAGACTCCACTGGCCAAACTGTGGATCCGCACCTCTACCGTAGATCTGCTACGATGGCTAGCTCTGGGACGCGTCAGCAAGCGTCATCTACTGTGTGCACCAAATGTTGGTTCTACGACACCAACTTGTTGTGCTGCAAGCTGAGCTATTCTATGTTAATTTTCTACTGGCTGAGAACCTGGATCACGCGGCTCTCCCTGGCCCGCAGCTCTGCCGCTATCCCATCTTGTAACTAATATAGCGTTTCCTGAGGAAGGTGTTAGCTACCTATACCAATAGGTTTCATATTTCATGATTGGCAATTAAAAGTTCCAAATATGCTCTGCTTTGATGATGCAAAGATCACATATTTCCAAGAGAAAACCATCTGTGCATATAGCTTGATGTGGACTCAATTTTGATGGATGATCCAACAGCCTAATCTGGGTCATGCCATGTTTTAAATTTTCAGTTGTAGAATAGAGAAAGAAGTCTGTCCAAAATGTTTAATCTTGGCAGACAAGTAGCTCAGGTAGAGAATTAAGGTTCCCAACTGCTTAATCTGGGACCTTGGAAGCAATAAGGGTAGCATTAGATAGAAAATCAAAAGGAAAAAGCCAAAGAAAAGAAAAGGCAAACAAGGGTTTGCAAGCCTAAGTGCACCCTCCAAGAAGAAACAAAAAATGCTAGGCAAGTAGATGGGTAGGCAGTTGGGGTTGCAGAAATATCATTCCTTGCAAATAAATGTGTGCTGAAATGTCCACAAAGGAAAATCAATGGATTGAGAAGCTTCTCTTCTCCATCAGGTTGCAGCAAAGCAAAGAAGCATGTCTAACTTCCCAGTTTCCCCTTTCACTCTCATTACTAACTTCCCTTCATCTATTAAGATTCATAGAAGAATTTGAGGTTTCATGGTGGTTCTTATCCCTTTAAAAGCTACATTTCTTGTCTAAAATTCTTTTCATTTTGATCTACTCCCTAAACTAAGTGACTTTCAAATGCACTTAATGACATCACTCCTCATTCACTTTCCTCACTCACATTAACCCCTAACTTCTATTATCTAAATCCCCTAAACTGCCCTTTCCCTACTATTATAGCACCATGGTGTATAAACCCCAAACATGGTATAAATATCCCTCCCCTTGGCACTATAGCTAAATAAGTTGTTTAGGGAGACTTTGGTCCAACAGGGACTATGGTCAACCCTGTAATGGGATTGCTTCAACCTTTGGTTGGAGTGATAACCTTTCCCCTAAGCCCTCACCTTCCCTCTGCTCAAAAATGCCACAGAAAACCCCTTTCCCCCTGCTAAACCCACTCTTAAACCTCTTTTTCCTTATAAAACCCTGGAAAAACCCAAAAATCCCGAAAATACATACAAAAACCCTTAACCCTAAGGTTCTCCGCCTAAAAGTATTTAATTGAATATTTTAATAGGCCAGCGGGACCCCCCCAACCTGCACGATCCGTCGGAGGACCCGCCAGCCGTCCGATCTCCGCCGCCCAGATCTAACGGTGGGCGGTCATTTTCGCTCCCCGACCTACCGACCTTTAGCGTCCGGGGAAAGTGGTTTTCCGCCCCGTACAAGGGACGCGTGGCAGGCGGTGGGGTTGTTCGGAGCCCCCCTCCCCGATACCGCCTTTGCCCAAAGGTGGTGCGGGGAACCCGCTTACCACCATCCCGTTACCGCCTCCCCCTTGCGTCATCAATACGTCAGCATGACGTAGCGCCCTTCCCCGCCCCCGCGCCGTGTGGCCCTCCACGTAACCCTGCCACCTTATCCACCCGCCACCGTGTCCTGCCACCCTGGCCTACACCTCAGCAGCCATGTCATCCTCCGTACCCGGGCCTGCCATGACGTCATCGGCGGAAAGGCGCCAATTACCTATTTTTTCCGAATTTTGTCGTTAAAGTCACGTTTTGGACAGTTTTTATGTCATTTTCGCGTAAAGGAAGAGATAGCCGTTGCAGCTGCCAAAGCGCCTTTAGGCCTCCAAATTCAAATTGCAACCGTTCCAATTCATCAAGTCAACCTTCAGAGTTCGGCCCGCAGGCTGTTTAAGCGTTCTATCCAGGTACCCTTCAAACGGCCTCACTCAGCAGGAGAAGGGACCTCGGCCACAAGGACTGCACCAGTCATACAGGCACCTTCCACATCAGCACCGGCTACAGACAAAGGCAAAGGGATAATGGGTGTAGAGGAGGAAGCAGTGAAAGAAAAGCCTGCCCCTGTAAATGAGCAGCAAACTGAGCAGCCAGAACAACAACAAGGGCAGACTGTCCTGCCACAAACTGAGCTGCCAGCAGCTTCAATAATGCAAACACCACCACCTCAAACTGAGCCATTGACTGCCCCAATTTTGCAGACCCCAACACATGAGGAAAGGGGTACAAAAAAAGATAGAGAAGAGTCCACTCCTCTTAGTGGATCCTCCCAGCAACCAGAAGCCAAAAGGCAAAGACTAGACTCCCCAGAGGTAGAAGACATCACTGAAGAATTCCTTGACAGCTCAAGGAAAAACAGGGAGGACAGCCAGCACACAGGAACAAGCTCCTTTCAGCAGGAGCAAGGATTGCAACTTGGTTTGGAGGTGTCTTCCTCCTCCCAGCAGAGCAAGAAGCCCAAGAGCACTAAGGCTTCTTTCAAACAAATAAAAGCTCAGAATGATCTTCTAAGGGCTGAGGTTTACAAGCAATTTATAGATGCAACACCAGACCAGCAAGAAAGGCTAATGACTGTGTATGACATTAAAGAGGAAAAAATAATGCTCAGTCACTTTAAGCCTACAATACCGCAGCCTAAGTCAGCTGCAGATTTTGTAAAGACAAGGGTGGAGGTCTTGGCCAAAGACATCCATCCCATGGACCAAATAGAGCTCCACAAGCAAGCTGGAGAAATGGTTTATGCAACCTTGGTGGAGAAGGCAACCATGGCCCATGAGCTAAAAGAATCCCTGAAAAACACCAATACACAGTTGGATTTTGAAAGAATGTCCTCCTTGGCCAAAGACAATAGAATAAAGTCTCTTGAGGACATCATCATTGATCTAGGACATGATCCTAGTGATCCAAAGGGTGTGAAGGCCCTTATGAAGAAGAAAGATGATGACCTGAATGAATTAAAGAAGAGGTTGAAGCTGCAGCCCATGGAGCACCCTCAAACCGCAGAGCTTCAAAAGCAAAAACAGGTTGATGACCAATTAGACCTCTTAATGCAGCAAGACCAGAGGATCAGGGATTTGGAGAAAGAGTTGGAAGGAGCATTACAAGATAAACAGGGAGAATCCACTTCCCAAGCTCCTCCAACTACTTCAACAACAGCAACAACTTCAGGGGTAGCAGTGGCCCCCACAACAGAAGCAGCAGGAACAACAACAGCTCCAGAAGCCAGCAAAAGTGTAGAGGAATTGACCAAGGCCATCAAGGAAATGGAGCTCCAGGCCAATGAAATAAAGAAGGCCAAGGAAAAATTGGCAGAACTGGATGCCAAATATGACAAGTCGAAAGTAACTGTGGCAGAACAGGGCAGAGAGATAAAGGCCCTCAAGGACAAGATAAAGGCCTTAGAAAAAGAGCTGAATCTAGAAACAGCCATGGCCGACATAAAAAGAATTCTATGGGCCAAAATAGGCCAATCCATCACTCGACAATGGAGATCAATAAAAACAATGCATGAACAGATGGACTTGTTGGGCCAAGCACAAACAGAAATCAATAAGGCCAAAACACTGCTGCAAAACAGACCAGAGCAGGCCAACAGAATGATAGACTTCCTGAACAGGCAGGAAAAGGAGGAACTGGCAGCCATAGGCATTCCCAACAGAACAGAGGCTGTCCTCACTGCCAAGAAGGTGCTAACTCTCAGGAACTATGTACAAACCGTGGAGAGGAAGTGCTATGAGATCACAGCAGATGTGGAGGAATTTAAAGTCAAGTTGGCAGTGCTGCAAGCAAAAGGCCTGCCCAGCCTCCTAACTGGTGCAGGAAAACTAGTCTCCCGGGATCAATTTGCCAACAGAATGGCAACATACATTGAGAATCAGATTACTGCATCTGGCAGTACATCTGAACAAACAGGGCCTCCCTCAAGACAGAGCTTGTATGACAAACTGGAAGGCCTGTTCTTTATTGAGAATGAAGTGAATCATCTGTTTGAAACTCCTCCTAACTTCTACAGATATACAGAGGCCGATGAGACCTTGATAAAGATTAGGAGGCATCAAATGCCAAAAGAGGATTGGTGGCAAGCAATGCTTCAAATTCTGCCACGGTAGCTTCAGCTGTTCGATCACTGCCAGCTCCAGGTCACTACAAGACAAACAGCATGATAAAGTCAGCATTAAAAGCATCCGAAATGTGACTCAGCACATAGACAACGACGGCTAGCCCAAAAGATAAAGAAATGCACAAATTTTGACAGCGTCTCCTCAGCCGACTCCAACTGCCACCAAGTCAACAGGCTCTGACCATTTTTGACAGCTAAGGGAACTAAAGTTATTACAGCATTAACTTTCTCAGCTTCTACACTCCAGCGGTTGGCATGCTATTAATGAAACATTTACTCTCCATTCAGATATTTTCTTATGTAAACTTTGTATATATACTCCCCTTAGTAACGCATAAGGGGTTGGTAATTTTCACTCTGAGAAAATGTATTGTACACTTTCAGAATTGTTTAATACAAAGAGCTAGATCAGCTCAGTGATTTCCTGGAACTATGGTGTCTTGTTGATGATTCATGTGTTGATGCAGAATTCCTGTGCTGTCTGATGAAATAACAAGTTTTTCCTCAATCTCTGTTCTTGTCTCTCTTATGTTTATCAAATCATATTCATGTTACACTAAACTAGCAGTAAAGAAAAAGAATAGTGCAGGATTTGTTTTACTACACCTTGTACTCAATTTTTACTGCTGTAAATGTTTGTCTTCATAATTAACCATGGACATGAATTCTTAATTGCTCATGTAGCTGTTAATTCTATATATATGAATGTTACCTAGAAATTCTTCATTGCTTCTAGGTCAATATTCTCACTGTCTTTCTCTAGCAGTTTACTGTAAGCTTCTTGATTGCCTTGCATAAACTGGATACAACCCACCCAATCACTTTATGAACGTTTGTTCCTCAGACACTAACCTTGCTTTGCAGCATCACTACAGCATCACACAGCACCTCAAAACAGCTAAAGGACCACTGACTCCATTGCCCAATGACATATAACATTCTAGTGAGAGCATACATATCTTGACTGAAACATTATCCAACCAAACACAAAAAACAAAAGTTTGAACAACATAGCTAGCCTAAAATACTATCAGAACAGAGACAAATTATAAAGAGAGAGCCCTCTCTGATTACAGTTTGGCTAGAAGCTGTAATCCAAAGATTGGTTAGTGGTTACCCCGGCCGTATTCCCTTGGGAGTCATAGGGAACAACCTGGGTGTTAACAGAAGGGTAGCCAGGTTAAGGCCAAGGTCTTTCATCATGCTAAGTGACATGCGATCCATTGCATTTGATGAGACTAACGCTCCCTTTGGCAACACTATTGTGCTGGCCATTCGTGCACGCAGCATCTGCTCTGCTGCTGAAGTGCCTGCTGTGACATGGGTAGACAGGGTACCTTCCTGAGGGGGTCGCACCTTTAACTCCTGCAATTGTGCCCTGAGGGCCCCCAACACAGTCTGGTGCTCGGTCATAAACTCTTGAAGCACTTCACTTGTGACATTATGAGCCGTTTGGCCGATGTCATGGAGATCACCTTTGGTTAAGGTGATCGGGTCAATGGCCAGCTTCAAGGCCTTGACCTTCTTCCTTGGACCCGATCTTTCTGCGATGCACAACCATTTGAGCTGTGTGGATGCGGTCCCTGGGTCCGCACTCCCTTCTGCTATTTCTGTGTCCTCTGCCTTTTTCCCTAAGGACGTTGCTTGGCCCTCCTCTGCTTGTACCGTTGCTGCCTCTGTTGTCTGCGCTGCTGCTGCTTCTACGGCTTCTTCTACTCCGCAGCTTCCTGTGCCACTTCGCACACTGCCCTTACCTCAGTTGCCACTTTTTTGTTATGCCTTCTCTCATCTAGTTGGGTGACATGCAACTTGGCATCATCCTTCTTTTTCTATGCTGCCGCTTTCTCTAGTTTCGCCAAATCTGGGGCGCACCACTCGGGAGGCCATGTCTCCAATACAGTGAAGATTGCATCATCAATGGCTACAAATGGTAGCTTTGTCCACTGCTTCATCGGGTCCTTTTGCGCCCTGATATAAATGTTGTGCATATCTGCCTTGAAGTCTGCAAAACTTTGTAGACTATTGTGCACCATAGGTGACAGGCGCGGCCTCCTGTTGATCCACATTCAGATGCTCGCCTCCATGAGCACCCAAAAAAAATTTGTATCACAAATCCGTTTCGTGTCCTTGGTGGCCCAGAGCGAAGCGTACTTCACGGCCTCTGGTAAGTCTCGGTCAATATTGGGAAACTGACTATCCTCCAGTAGTTCTCTCGCTACCAGCAATATGGATAAGAGCAACCATGCGTAGTGGAAGGTCTTACCCTGCTCCTGGGCTTCGCGACAGTTTAACAAAAATTCCTCGCAGAGGAATTCGGCCCAGTTGAACTGGACCCCCTCCGCGCACTACTCGGCTAGCGCGATCACTAGCACCGGTACCTCATTGGCGCGACACTTCCTCATCACTTTGCCGGCCAAGAGTTGGGTGGCTACGCACACCCCTTTGTCCTTGATGCTGGTGATGGCGTAGCCCCTCTTCTTTTTCTCCAGCTTATATTTCGCTTTCATGGCTTCTGTAAGAGCCAAATCGCTACTTTTTC
Source organism: Pinus tabuliformis (assembly GCA_031772625.1). Classification (NCBI taxonomy): domain Eukaryota; kingdom Viridiplantae; phylum Streptophyta; class Pinopsida; order Pinales; family Pinaceae; genus Pinus; species Pinus tabuliformis. The sequence goes on along the minus strand of CM062808.1, from coordinate 370,054,435 downwards.
CGACTATAGTCGCGGGGTCCTTTCCCTTACAGGGGAGCCGAGAAATACGATGGATGAGATCTGTCATGGTGGGAATAGGCTCCTCCAGCCATAGATACCCATCATGCACCAGGTAGAGCAATTGCCTAACGACGAAAATGGTGATGGGTGCGCGGTGGAAATGTGGTATCCATAACAAGTGCAACAATCCAGCTTTTTCCACACCACGCAGCCATTTTCACGGCTCTAACGTGATCACCACCCCCTCAGTATTCTGCTTTATCAGATTCGCTGTCTCTAGGTGCGGGAACTTCTCGCTGTCAACGAGATCCCAGTCTTAGAACCATGATAAGGGCTAGTGTGTCCTAGGTTGGGGGCTAGGTTAGTCTATCCTTGGTCCAATGCAATCCCTTGAATAATTTTGATGACTTAGATACCTTTGGATGACAGTTTCTTAGAGCATAAATTACTTATTAAAAATCAACATTAATTCGTCAAAGGACAATAGCTCTAGTGGTAGCTAGCGGGTTTAATTCCTCCTCCACCTAAGTTCTATTCTTCGAAGACATGTTAGTCTATGTAGCAAAAATTGAACATGTTGAGAATCATGACCGGTAAGGGTTAGGAAAATTGGAATATCTTGATATTAAAGTGAATAGTGACCGTCATTCTGATTTGGTCCATTACGATTCAATATTACTTACCCAAAATAATTTTTCAAATTACCAATTCACTAATTCCCATTAAAAAAAACATTAATTCGTTTTTATATTTTTATATACATTATTACATTTTTATAATTCAACTATATAAACAACTACTTTAAATACTTTAAACAAACTATAATATAAAATAAATTATATTTCTATATATTTTGATAAAAAGTATAATATTGCTTACTTTCATTAATTCATATTGCTTATTCACTTTTATTATCTAAATCATCTTTCCTTAAAAAACCGTACTAATTATTAAATAGGATTAAAAAAAAATAATTTTCAAATATACAAATTATAACATTGATTTTAAAATTTTCAATGATTCAATTGTCTTGTCATAATGGAAGTTAATATATTTTAGTGCCCAATCTAAATAATAACATAACCTTAGTCAAAATGATAAAACACACCATATGCTTTGTACTATATTGTAATGATGAGTGTCAACTTCAAAGTTCAAAATGATTATAAAAGCATCTCCTATGGTGGGACAATTTCTTACTTTTGTCTGAAACATACTCATTTTATGGATTGGATTGGAGAGTAAGTATATCTCATTTAAATTAATATCTTTTTAATTATAAATGGTTAGTTTTTAAATATAAATATATTTCATAAAATTAATTTTTGATATTTTGGAGAAAAATAATAAAATAATTTTAAAAATATTTATTTTATTATTAATGATATTTTAATAAATTTGTTAATATTAAGTAAATATATTTTATTTATAAAAAAAATCAACTATATATTACATATAACAAGGATAATATTAAAATAATTAAATATCTAATAATATTGACCACAATCGATTAAGAATCTTTTAAATTTAAATTTCATTATTATATGTGTATAGTTTTGAATGGTTTAAAATATTAATAATTTATATTAATTTATTCAAAATTGTATGGGTGTAAGTTGCGGTGAGCGTTCAACACAAAGTGGGAAAATATATATATATTTGTATGGGTGAAACTTTGCTAGCCGAGGGTGAGATTATATATATATATATTCAATGTAATTTATTGTTTTAAAAATTAGTGATCAATATTTATACTAGGTAGATCTACTTAAAATAAAATAGCAAAAATACTTTAACAAAAACTTCAACTAAATTAACCTTTAAAATTTAAAATATACTAGATAAATTATTATAATTTATTTAATATTTCTTCTTCCTTAAAAAATATCAAATAAATTATACATTTACTAAAAACTATAAAAAAACTTCCATAAATTCAAAATAATAATTTTTTAATATCAGAAAAGTTTGAGAATTTTGCATGTATTCATAGTACTTGTGATCTTGAAAATCTATAATCTGATATTCCCAAAACAGTATGATACTAGAAAGTAAAGAAATCTGCATTCTTCGGAGTACTTTGTGATCCTCAAAATCTAACTTTAATGAACATTGGTCACCATTAAAAGAAGAGATTGGCCTGAAACTTATGTACAGCTCTAATTAACCTCCTTTATGACATATATCTAATATAAATTTTTTATCACACTCTAGTATTTTTATTGTTGCTTTGGTTGGATTCTTTGATGTAATGTTGATGTAATATTAATATTAATATTAATAAGTGGAAAGTTTTTAGGGTTAATTTAATTGGTAGAGTTTCTATATTTTGTTATAAAAAATTATTGGGTCAATTTTCTTTGATATCTTCCCAGTTAAGCTATTGAAAAATTATTGTGTCAATCCTCTTTGACATCTTCCAGATTAAACTCCCTCCCTGCCCAAATTTTTATTAAAAAATTTATTAAATATAATTCTCTTTTTTATATAAATAAATTTAGTAAATATTTTTAAGACCAGCATCTTATATTTACAATTCCAACCAATTTCTTTGGAATTTTGAAAATCTACCTAAAAAACATCTCTGTTCCTCTTTTAAGAAAGCAAATAAACACCTTACAGGTTACGTTTTTAAAGTTGTTGAGTTGAATTATACGAGTGGATGTGTATTTGTGTAATCCTATCTCCATTGAAGGCGAGGAGGAAGACACATCACACACCATATTCTCGAAAAAGGCATGTATCCTTTGGGCAGACATTCTGTCAACTACTTTTGAGACAGTAACGTAGAAAGATTGGACTCGAATTTTGGTACTTTTTTAGAATTTGCATGTGTTGCATACACACAAGCCTACATGGTCTAGTGCTGTTTTGTTTTAAAAAGATTTCTCCAGTGGCCCTGATTATTATACTATGCAGATAATGATGTAGAATAAAATTTGGATACCCAGAATGACATCCACCTTGACACTGAAGGCTACAGTTGAGTTAATGAGTATACGCACCTGTGGCTTCTGGATACCATAAATATTGGGGTTCCTTAGCCCAGTTCATTTTGAAAAGTATTCCAAGAGGGCACAGACAACACAACGTGACTGTAATGGGAGAAGAGAACAGGTATTTCCCTATCATGTGCCTACGAGGAAAACCAGGGACATGTAGGCCACAGCGAGTAGGACCGCAAAGCATGGCATGGAATCCTCAGTGCACTGTACTATGTTGATGGTGTGGGGCTGGCCTTTGAAATATGTGTGCAGCATGTGGAAGTGGATGTGCCACCACCAACAAATTTGGTCCGGTAATGATTGTTGTTCATGGAAAGCAATGAAATCACGAGATCATATTCTCTCACCATATCAAAGTTCTCAATACCCAAAATGAGAAGCTCCACTTTGTATGAAATTCTTAAGAAATTCAGGAGATATCATGCTGGGAACACTTGTGGGGCATGTTGGGCTTAGGTCAAAATCAATAAATTGACAAAAGTCACTTTTCCTTTTAATGGTTTTTAAATTTTTATATTTATGATGGTGTGGTTAGGAAAAAGCTTTTATACAGCTAATATATCAGTTGGGTCCAGGTCTATATAGGAATCTAATCTAAGTTTAGATATTGCAGGACATTAAATTAACTGCATCAATGGCAATCAAAATCCCGGAGAATTGTTTTGTATTCAGGTTTCCATTTCAATTTGACAGGCTGGAATGGAAGAGGATGATGGCAAGTCAATATAATATCTTTGGGCCTACTCAAACATGTAAATGGTTTTAGCTACATTCAGAAACCAGCAAGCTTAAGCTGTTTCACGATCTTTTTTATTTACCTATTTAATGGAAATTTTCTGACATACCTTTTGATTCAATTTTTTAATGGGAATTCTTACATACTCATACTCCTCTTGTTAATATTTTAAGAAATTGTACTAATAATGATGATGGCAAGTAAATAAATGTTTTTTGGGCCCTGCTCACAAAACTAAATGGTTTTAGCTACGATCACAAACCAGAAAACTTAAGCTGTTTCGCAATCTTTCTGATTTACTTGTTTAATGGAAATTGTCTGACATACTTTTTGATTCACTTTTTTAATGAAAATTCTCACATACTCATACTCCTATTTCTTATTATTAATAATTTAAGGAATTGTACCAATAATGACTGGTTCACACTGCTTTTATATTCAATATGCAGGGAAACTGTTATGAGTGTCTGTATATGGGACCATCAGTTGTAATTTTTTGAGTTTCCAATAAAAAATAAGCCTTCACAACCCATAGCTAGGGCTGCTCAATGTATTTAAAATTAACTAAAATTCCAGAACCTTGACACCTCAAGGATGGAGCCCATACATATTTGAATTTGATATTCTACTTCCTAATTGAATGGGTGTGATAGAGTGTTTTGGAGCAAATCCATGTGGCCTGATTGGTCTGGCAGTATCGTAATCTACTTCAAGTATGATAGTATCATATACTTCAAATATGCTGCTTTAGAGATATTTTTCTATGAACAAAGCTATAGCTTTTCAGTTGCATGATATATATCAGATGACCCTCTGGTAATCCCTGTATTTTGAGTATACTATGACACTAATTTCAGTCCAGTCCAGTCATTGATTTATAATCTCTATTGATTGTCCATGCTTTTCAGATTGAACAGATGATGGGCCGATGCTTTTCAGCTGAAACACCCTCGTCCAACTGTTTTTTTCTTCAACCGAACGTGAAGGGTAGTTAAAAATTAGCATACAAATCATTACATCAGGAAGAATCCTGTGAGGTTCAATAGAGAAAATTTCAGATAACTCAGAAAGGGAGATCAGAGCCTTCAAGAATTTATGGCCTGTGACACTAACAGTATTTATGCATCCTGGAACTTGGGTTCCTAACAGAGCTCCCCTGCTCTGATTGAGAAATCCTCGCTATAATGAGTCTTTAGGTTTTCATTGCATTGTTTGATCATGAAAACAATAGTAGTAGTACTGGTACTGCATTTGGAGTTATATGGGATGAAGGAGGTGGAAAATACTTTACTAATTGGGGGACGGATTCTCTGCAACTGAACTAACGGAATTGAGACATTCAAAACATGGGAGTCATGACGACCACGAATGAGAAGCCCAGCGTACCAGTCAAGCGCTCCACTCGTTCCAGCTTCACTGTCAAGCGGACAAATGAATGGTATTTCTGTCGCTCCCTTCCAAGTTCCCATAATCTGATTGCAGATAATTATGTTTTTGTTTTCTAAGCATGTGTTTCTCTTTTTAATACTTCTATTTGATGAAGAGAGAAATATATTGATTTGTTTAGATCTCATAGGGAAAATGAAAAATCTAGGAAATTTATAGACTTACTCATACCTCAGGATGAAGTGTAAACAAATACTGTACAGTTTACAGAAAATTCTGTGAGTTGAGTTTTTAGAATATATTGTTTTGGGTGAAAGTTGAAACCCATGACCCATATTCAGAGAAAATTGAGCTCAGCTTTCTTTGGAAACTTAACATTACAATTTACCAGCCTATATAGATAAGTTGTACAGTTTTACTGGAAAATTTAACAAGGAACTCTATTAGAGTTTAACACGTAACTTCTTAATTAACCAATTTAAAGCATTGGACTTATTCCCTGAACACACTTTCAGAATAGAAACTGCTAAACTTACTGAGTTCAATCTCAGAACATTTATTAGATTTGCGCACATAACTTCTTAACTAACCAATTAAACTATTAAACTTACTCATTGAGCTCACTCTCAGCATATAAACTGTTAGAACTTACCCACTGAGCTCAATCTCAGAACATTTGCTTTCATTATGAAAATTTTCAAAATTATAATAAAAGTAAACAAGTATATAATGTTATCAAAATGCATTCAAATCATAGTTTTTTTTAATGTCAATATATGAGTAAATACTAGCTTTTTTGTTTTCTAGGTTACGTGAGTCTTGAGGTGGCACACTTAATATGTGGCTTGAGTAGCAGTGATTTTGGGGCATCTAAGACATCTAGATCACCCAGGGATCGCACTTGGCCTAGGACACACTAGCCATATTATGGCTGGATTTCTGCCCACAGAGTTCCGAACCGGTGACCTTTACACCAAGGAATGCCTTAATAGAACACCCTGTCACACTCTACTCTACCCTGTGGGCAACTAAACACCAGTTTAATTTTAATGATATAGTCTATTTGTTATATATTTTGAGTTTTTAGAATATAATCTTTGCTAATTTTTCATAAAATTTAACTAAAATATTTTGGAATTGCAAATTTGAATGGCATGATTTACACAATCATATCTGAATATGGAAGGACAAAAAAAGAATTTCAGATTGCTCTTCTACCATGTCCGTGCATTCTCTGTGAAAAAGGAATGTTTTTGACAAAGGAATGTTTTTGACCCTACAACGTTGGAACATTTCTCAATTCAGCTTTAACAAAACTTCCCTTCAAAATTTATGCAGTAGACTTTTCGTTAACGCAAGCAGGAGAAAAAACATCTTACTGGAAACAGCTGCAATTGAAGCTTTGATAGAATTATTGCTTCAATACCTTTAGAATCAAATGAGCCAATGAAGCATCATGATCTAACAAACCAGCAAGTTCCATTGAATTTTATTAAACAAGATGTATCTCCACTTACTCGGATTGAAGCCCCACAGGACATGAGCAGACCTGCAGCTCCAAGATAAATGTCCGAAGCTTAGTAAGTCATAAGTTCAGCGTTCCTTTTCCTTTTTCTATTCAGAAATGTGGGCATTTTGCCATCTTCTTGGCCTCATCGTCCATTTCCATTCAGAGATATGGGTCATATCCATCACACCCACAACCATCTGCCACTGGTTGGTTGTGAGAAAGAAAACTACACAGTACACATAATGTAAGCTCACGTGTTCAATCAACCACTCTGACATAGCATAGTTGGAATGTCTGCTGTATTCTTAGGAAACAACACATGCATATCTGAACTTTTTGAACACGATTGATACTCTGTGTCGTTTCTTCTGTGTTTCTTCTACCTCCGTCTAGTCTGCGTTGCTCATCAATGCAAGTTTATCCTATATTGAGATATCGTGCGGAATCTTCTAGTGCATTGTTGCTCTGCATTTATGACCATTGGGTTAATGGGCAAGAGCAAATCAACTTCTTCAGTTTCTTATTTCTTTCTGGCATTGTTTAATTATTCTTTTTTTGAGTTAGAATTTTGGGATATAATTGCAGATAAAATTGTGATTTTTTGGAATTAGAATCACAAAATATATTTGTGAGTAAAATTGTGAATTTTAATTAGTTTAAATTTCTTTTAACTAAATAAATAAATTCCACACCTTAAAAAACCCTTCCATCACCTGGATGGTACAAATTAAACCACTCAAACTTAGAATTTTATAAATACATCTACTAGCCAGTTGCCAATCTAAAGCTTTGGCCAGCTTTAGATTTTATAGAATTCATGATTTGAGGGTGGCAACAAAGCCTCATTATCATTTGTAGAAAATATGTCATTAGTGCCCTTAATGTGGCCCACATATTATCTGAGAAACGCCAAAGGGCAGAAGCAGAGAGATTGGTGTTAGACCGATCTCTTCGTGCACATGGAGGGGACCCTAGTCAAGTTGGTCCGAAGATGTCTGTAGCGGTGTCTAGATCCTATCAATCCATTGTAGCCTCGCACTCTCTGTGGCTTCAGATATACAGATCCAAATCAGCATGGTACACAGATGGTTGTATTGTGTGAAGTTTCACATCAACTCAAATTGAAACTTCTCACCATCAATCTGTGATGGCCCACAGAATATTGATATGGACTGTTTGTGGCAGAGATTATAGGGCATGAGAGCATGCACTGTATTGGAGTCACAGATTCCCAAATAATTATAATCCTCTGTCGGTCCACAAGTGAAAGGTTTGTCTGTAACCTCAATCCCTTTGTGCCATCAACCTCAATCTCTTTGTGCCATCAATCATTTGTTTGAAGGTCTAAACTTTTGCAGGGTTGATAAGCAAACCTATTAAGGGCAATTGTATTTGTATTTGCAAATGGTTAGACCGATTAATGCATTATCCAAAACCATCCTGTTTAAAACCCATTGACACTTCCTCTGAAACTGATCAAGTTTTAATGGATACGACAACTACAATTCAATTGCTCTAGCAGGCACAGTGGCTAATCACAATGCCACTTCCCCATCAATAGAGGCACAACTCTTAGATTTGTCAGACAGTTGATTCGTTTGTTGCGAAAGAAGGGAACTGAGTGGAGGCCCAGATGGGGATTTTGTCATTGGACTTTAGAAATAAATACAAGGAAAGCTCAAAATCAATCATTATCCTCTTTCGATAGCACTAACTGTAAGTCTATTCGTGGAGATGAAAAAACTTATCATTCTGACAAACATGATTCTAAAAACTAACCTGTTTCCACTGCATTTTTTCTTTTTGATTGAATCTGACCCCATGAATTGAATTACTGATTGAATGATAAAGACATGAATGGCAATTTGGCATTCTCACATTCATATTCATATCTTTAAATTCAACGCCATTCATGCCTGTATATTCAGTTGAGAGACATGAATCGCAACAGGCATTTACACAAACATGTCCTTATATTCAATGGCATTCATGTATTCATATTCAATTCAATTCAGGGCGGTCGGATTCCATTGAAGACCAATAAAGTGTATTAAATCAGATTCAATGGCATTCATGTATTCATATTCAATTCAATTCAGGGCGGTCGGATTCCATTGAAGACCAATAAAGTGTATTAAATCAGATTCCATTGAAGACCAATAAAATGTACTAATTGAACACTGGACATAGTTTTCTGTTTCTGTTTATTCAGAGCAAATATGTTTTTGAGTATGTAGATTTCCACCGCAGGAATTAATATTGTGATGCTTATTCTGGATTTACTGTGTAGAGTGCATGAAATGTCAGGTCGAATATTTCACCTATCATATCATATCATCCGTCCGGACACTTTACCCATCATCAGGAATCAGGACACAGTGATGTTTTCATGCACTTTACACAATAAATCCAGAATAAGCAGAGATGTTTTTTGCTCTGAACTGAAATTGACGATTGTTATGGTTATGTTTTCACAGGCTGCTGTCGGACGTCCCCAGCGATATTTCTGTAGAAGTAGGAGGAACCATTTTTGCTCTTCACAAAGTACGTCTTTGATAACTCACTGCTCATTGATATTCTATTTCCGGTTCTCATTTTTTATTACTGATACTGGTTTTTCATTTGCCAAAGTCATCCATGGTTAACATTATGTATTGCATTTCATTGCCGTGCATCTACTCATCAGAGATCATCAATAAGCGCTCAGCAGTGCAGTAATAGATGCTGGGATATATGTCATTGGCGTTAAAGAGCTTCCGATCCTATATATCTCAACATTCTTTACTGCATCTCAATTTTTATATAAACATTTGGAATTGTGTAGGTTGCATTAAAGTCATATGGTGCAAGTTATTCTAACTGGAAACCAATTGACTTCACTTTTAATCATCTTCACCTTCAATCTATAAATTGAGTACTAACATCTTAATTCCATTGGTTTGTCATTTAGATAGCAATTTGAACAGTCTGGAACTTACATTATTTTAAAAAACTATAAATGTTTAATCATCTTCACCTTCTTTCTCTAAAATAAATTATGATGAATTTGATTGAAATGTTTAATCATCTTCACCTTCTTTCTCTAAAATAAATTAGGATGAATTTGATTGAATTTTTTATTTAGTAGTTCTGACTATCCAGACCTATTTAAAAAAAATCATGTCCAAATTGTAATTTTAATAATTTATATCTATTTATTTATAATATTAGGGGCGGCAAGAGTGGAGAGGGAGCTTTTGATCTATCATTTCAACAATTAATGGGAATATCTATTTTTTCTGGGTTTTAGGAATGTTCACAAACAACCAAACTTAAGGTTACTCTATGAATTCAAAATCTCATTATTATTGGTCACTCTACCATTCTTTTGTGCCACCTCATCAATTGGTCTCTTCCTTCTCACATCAAACTCCAAGTTATCTTAAAATTGATCTATCATATTCTAGGAAGCTTTTGCTCCAAATCATTTATTCATATCCATCGGCACAACAAGAAGGTAAACCTCCTCTCAATGAGGTAGTCCATTTAGCAAAATGAAACCTTAAAGTTGATGGGTTCTAAGGTTAACACTAGTTCCTTAAGGCTACCTATGAACCATGTTTTGTAAGTGTCTTTTTTCCATTTAGCAAAATGAAACCTTAAAGTTGATGGGTTCTAAGGTTAACACTAGTTCCTTAAGGCTACCTATGAACCATGTTTTGTAAGTGTCTTTTTTTAGTTGGTCATTTTTCATCTACAAGCTAGCATTTTTAGAACACTGCAACGCCCTTGTGCCTACTCTAGGCTTAGTTTTGGATCACATTTTAGAATTTTGTTGCTTACTACAATGTTGGTAAGTTTGGACCAGTATAAAATACTTGTAAAGACTATACAATTGTGCCCCGACACACATTTTATGAAATATAAATATATTTTCAATTCAGGTTAAAAATAAATGTATTTATATTTTAATAAAATTTTAAATACTAACTTTTGGTCTATAGTCTATAGAGGATAAAACTGTTTTGAGTGGGCTATTTAGACACTCATTGAATGATAGATCAGAATTTGAAATCCAATTAATACTGTCACCATGTGGGGTTCCAAAAAAAAATATTAATTAATATGGTTTACTTAAACTTTATTGACACCTTATCAAATGACTAATCACTTAAACATACATTCATTTAATTTTTTTCCTTTTCCTTACTATTCAATTCGATTCAGATATTATATTTTTTTATTCAGATATTATATATATTTTTTAAATAAGTAATCTCCATAACATATATTATTTGAAATTAAGTACAGTCTAAAAATTTAGTATTTTTTGAAATATATTTTGTTGTAGTATTTTTGAAAAATATATATCTTTTTTGTAAATTTTACTTAAAATTTGATAAAAACTGATTGAAATGATAAATTCTAATTACTAAATTTATATAAATTAATTATATAATATTTTTTTCAAAATTATAAATCTATTTATATAGTGAAAAATATATTTCAAATAACAATAATAATCTTACTAAAAATATATTATTAAAATTTAGTATATTATTAAAATTAAATTAAATTAAAAACTTAAGGTAATTAAATTTTCATTTTATTATTGCTTCACACTGATTACATCTATTTGTAAGACACTTTTATATAGCTATTATTCTTATTTTAATTGCAAATTCTAAAATATTTTAGAAAAGAAAAAAACCAAATCGGCTCATGTTAATTACAAATTGTAATATATTTCAGAAAACGTAAAAGTTATCTTAACCACTCTACTCCATTAAATTCTAATATATTTAAATGATAAATTCTAAAATTATCAAAAACTTATTGAAATAATACATTCTAGTTATTAAATTTATATAAAGTAAATATATAATTTTTTTCAAATTACATTACAAATAACAATAAAAATTATAACATCAAATTAAAAAAGGTTAAGAAAATTAAATTTTGATTTTATTATTATTTCACACACTCATATATTTATTACATGTATTTGTAAGACTTTTTTACATAATGATCATGATCATTTTATTTAAATAGTAAATTTTAAAATATTTTAGGAAAAGCAAGAATCAAATCAACCATTTTTAAGTGCAAATTCTAAAATATTTCCAGAGATAAAATCAACGTCTCCCCTATCAAATTTCCAAAATATTTTCAGATCTATGTTAAAATTAATTTCAACAATACATCATGCAGGCTGTGCTGCTACTTTAACGTGTGTGTTGTGCTATTAAGATCTTATTTTTAGACTTATTTGAATCATGTTGGAAATATATGCAGTTCCCTCTGGTGTCTCGAAGTGGCCGGATCCGAAAACAGTTGGCAGAGTCCAAAGATGGAAAAGTCCATCTCCAAGACATGCCAGGAGGAGCAGATGCCTTCGAACTGGCAGCAAAGTTCTGTTATGGTGTACACCTAGAAATCACAACTGTGAACGTGGCACTACTCAGATGTGCTGCAAGCTATTTGGAAATGACAGACCACTATGGCGAAGGAAGCCTGGAATCACTCTCAGAAGCCTATCTCAACGAAATAGTTTGTCAAAACCTCTCAGACTCAGTCACTGTGCTCCACAGCTGCGAGAATCTGTTACCCTTTGCAGAGGACCTCAAGATTATCACCAGATGCATTGAGGGAATAACCTCCAATGCCTGCAAGGAACAGCTCTCAACAGGCCTATCTCGTCTACAATACAGTGGTTCGAGTCACATGGAGAACCGATTATACCCAATTGGCCTGGGATTTGCTCAACAGGGGCCCAAGCCTCCCCCTGCTACAGAGTCCTGGTGGGGAAAAGAGTTAACAGTCCTAAACATTCACATGTTTCAGAGAGTGTTAACTGCCATGAAATCCAGGGGCCTGGGGCAGGACATAATCAGTGGATCCCTAATGCATTATGCCCAAAGCTCTCTGGAAGGGTATATGAAAAACATGGTGAGAGATCCTCAGTGCCCAACTCAACCCAAGCTCAAACCCCTTGGGGTTTCTCCACCATTGACAGTCCTGGAGCGTGAGCAGCGATCTGTTGTGGAGACTGTGGTGAGTCTTCTTCCCCCACAAAATGATGGGCGCTGCACAAACACAATTCCCCTGAGTTTCCTTTCATGGCTGCTCAGAACAGCCATCATGCTCAATGCCACGGCCTCCTGCAGAATGGAATTGGAAAAAAGAATTGGGGGCCATTTGGATCAAGCAAGTTTGGATGACCTGCTCATCCCCTCTTTCTGCTACAACGATGAAAAGCATACCCTGTTTGATACCGATGTTGTGCTTCGCCTGGTTGCAAATTTCTTGCAGGTTCGTGAAGCCGAAGAGTTATCAGATGGTGGGATGAATGGTCAGGGCGATGGGAATTATGAGTCTGATGGCATGGGCTCTCCAAATCAGAATGCTGTAATCAAGGTCTCCAAGCTTATGGATAGCTATCTTGCTGAGATTGCACCGGATTCCAACTTATCAGTTTCCAAATTAGTTGCACTAGCTGAGGCTCTGCCTGATCATGCTCGTCCGGTGGACGATGGTCTCTACAGAGCTATTGATATCTTTCTCAAGGTAAGGTGTGTTTTATGCCTGGTTTGGTTTTGTTTCACAGCTGGTCTTATTTTTTATTATTATCAAAAATGGATTTTTTTTAAGGTTTTAATGTTCTAAGCGTTCACAAACGTTGTGAATGAATTGCAACATTTTGCAAGTTGCCAACTTTCTCGAGCTATCTTCTTGTTTTTTATTATGTCTCTCTCAAAGTGGTATTACACATTAATATGTTTCATTTTGAAGAAATAAGCAAGGTTATTTGCCAAGGAGATTGCACTTTATTGTCACACTTTGTTATTCAAACACATAACTACTTGATGATCTTTTATGATCTAGATCTTTAGCCTACTTAACATCAACAAAGCCATCAACAAAGCCATGTAAATGGCGCCACTTGCTGATCTTTTATGATTTAGATCTTTAGCCTAGTCAACATCAACAAAGCCATGTAAATGGTTGAAAAATCAGCAAATCTTTTATGATCTAGATCTTTAGCCTAGTCAACATCAGCGGATTTTCTATGGTCTAGATCTTTAGCCTAGTCAACATCAACAAAGCCATGTAAATGGTTGAAAAATCAACAAATTATTAGGGAAGCTTGTAAGGTCCAAGGGAATTTACTAGTCTCCTATCCAACTCCTTGTTTCCTTGCCAAGATCTACCTTTATCATTGGGATTTTCTAGTTAATACCTTTTAGTGACCCTCCATTCCTCTAACAACTCATGCATCCATAAAAACAAAATCCAAACCCGAATTGTGCATTAGATCATTGTCTAAACACACTTCCAAGCCTCTTGGGAAAATACCAATGCTATCATCTCCAAGGTCGGCTGGCACAATGGTAGTAAAGAGCTTTGACATTGCCCACCATCGTCTAGCTTCTGGTTGTATGCCACCTTTGTCACCTTATGGACTCCACAGCTTATTGCTGCTTTTATGAGCCTCCAAGTTAGAGAGGGGTCACCATGCAAGCTAATGATCTAAGGGTTTTCTCATGAGAGATTTTATCAATTCATTTTTAGCTATCTAGTTAATACCTTGTACAGGGGTCACCATGCAAGCTAATGATCTAAGGGTTTTCTCATGAGAGATTTTATCAATTCATTTTTAGCTATCTAGTTAATACCTTGTACAGGGGTCACCATGCAAGCTAATGATCTAAGGGTTTTCTCATGAGAGATTTTATCAATTCATTTTTAGCTATCTAGTTAATACCTTGTAGTCATCCTCCATTTCTCTAGCAGCTCATGCATCCTTGAAAACAAAATCCAAACTCGAATTGTGCACCAAGTCATTATGGATGATCGTCCAAACACAATTCCATGAGTCTTGGGAAAACACTGATGCTATCAACTCCAACTGCGACATGCACAATGGTAGTAGAGAACTTCGACATCGCCCACAATCTTTTCGCTTTTGGTTGTATGCCACCTCTGTCACCTTATGGACTTCACATCCTATTGTTTTCTTGTCAGTTTCCAAGTTAGAGAGGTGTCAACATGCAAAACTAAAAATCTAGGGATTTTCCCGTAAGAGATGAGAGATTTAATCATTTCATTTTTCACTATAAACATCTCCAAGTTAGGTAAGTGTCACTATGTAAACTAATGATTTATAAATTCTCTCATAAAAATGAGAGATTTTATCAATTCATCTTTAACTATAAACCCCATAACATTATTTTCTTTATGTTAACCCATATTATAATACTAATGTTAAAAATAAAAATATAAAAACTATAACAAATAGAATTTGAACTTGTAATATTTTACATGAAAAACACATGTTCTTAATTGTGAAATATATTATAAATACTCTCACCATACACATATTAATTATATTATTATTTATTGAATTAAGGTTTTTGACATCATTATCAATTTTTAGAAATTTGTTTTTAGGATCGAATATCATGTGTCTAAACATGTTGAACCGACCAGTGTATTTCATCGTCAAGACAAATAAATAAACATAAAAATTTGCATATAAAAATTTGCATAATTTTTTTCATGCTGGTATGTATCTAAATTCGTATCCATCTAAATTTGAGGAGTCAATTCTATTTCTGTGATGGCAGGCGCATCCAAACATAAAGGAAGCAGAACGCAACAAACTCTGCAAACTAATGGACTGCCAGAGGCTCTCCCACGAAGCCTGCTCTCATGCAGCACAGAACGAACGCCTCCCAGTGCAGCTAGCAGTCCAAGTCCTTTACTTCGAGCAGCTGAAACTTCGCAACGCCATGAATGGAAGCTGCGGGCCTGATCACCTGATCCCCAGTTCCAACTACCCCCAGAGGCTCAGCAGCGGGGCTCCCAGCGCCGCCATTTCCCCCAGGGACAACTACGCCTCAGTCCGAAGAGAAAACAGAGAGCTGAAGCTGGAAGTGGCGAGAATGAGGATGAGGTTGACAGATCTGGAGAAAGACCACGTGTCCATGAAACAGGAGCTCGTCAAGTCCACATCAACACACAAATTCTTGCACTCATTTTCCAAGAAGTTGGGAAAGCTGTTTCGACCCAGAGACGGCAACGGCAACAATCTCATGCTCAATAACAACAACAACAATCTCTGCGGGAAGGCGCCATCTGATGCTCGGCATATCCTCTCCAGAAGAAGGCGCCACTCCATTTCTTGAATGCTATCTTTGGCTTTGGAATGGGCAATGTACAGTGCTAGGTTTAACTAAGGGCCTGGATTTAGGTTTAGTTGATTTGGTTAGCTACCTGCTGTTGGATTGAATAGCCATTGTAATATTTTGGAAGTTGCAGCCAAGAGAGCACTCCATTCTAATAATTATTGTGATGTTTAGCAACATAAATATAAAGGGTGTATTAAAAGGCTAATATATATGTATTTTTAGACCTGTTTAATATAATTATTTTAATTAGGGTGTCAGATTATTAAGTTGCTGTCTTAAATTTAGGATGTGTAAGTTATCTCATTTACATTCCAAAAAATTATTATGTTAATTTTTTTTAATATAAATTTAATTATTTTATTATAGTAAAATATTTGTATGGAGTAAATAATAATAATAAGATTATATTTGAATTAGTTAAATTAAATATTAAATTAATGTTTGATATTTCTAGTTGTGAGATAAGAAATTTTATCTATTGAGATATTTGAATGAAAATGTATATATTTTATTTTTTTCTACAATTAAATATATAATCTATTATGTTTTAACAATATCTATTAAAATATGATTTATAATAATATAAATATATATATTTTACCATATAAAATATTACTTTTCATATATATATATATTTATTGGTTTGGGTAAAAGAGGTTTATTTTATTAGAAGTAAATTAAGGCATACAAGCTAATTTTTCTTATTCTGTCACTAGGAAAACTAGACTAGTGGCAGAACCAAAGCTTTTTGAGTATCTAAAAATTAACTATGTTTTGGGAATTCAACATTATAACATAGAAACTGTGAGGCCCAAGCCTTGCTAGAACAACTAACATGCTTGAAAGACTAGAAAACCAAAGGTAAAAGTAAATAATAGTACAATGAATAGAGTGCATCAACTTGCTTTGGGAGAATCTAATTCTTTGAGAGCAATGGGCTCTCTATTGCTCCCTAGTGAGCAACTTGGATATGGAAGGAGGTGTAGGTGGCCTTCAATCCTTTGCAAACACTAATCTAGTCCTTGGGCTATGAGTTGTAGCTCGTTTAACATCAACAAGATTTCCTCACAAGCTTAGCTTTTGTCCAAAAGGACTTTTCCAAGGAGATTTCCAGGTACCAATAGAAAATAATGATGTACATACTACATACATTGATTGAATCTTCCCCTCATGTGCCCAATATCCCGAAAACCATTCGTTGAAGTCACTTGCAATTTCCACATCGATTAAACATTCACATTCCACAGTGATTCCTCATTCTACCTTAGCAAATTCTTCTTGAATTTGAAGTGGGTTATTATCTTTCTAGCACCTTGTTGAGGCCTCTACTCACAGTTGGGCTCGAGATCCCATCTTGTGGTAGTAGGCAACTCCTCTATAATACCTAGATCATTGTTGACACATAGTTAACTACCAATGAACATCAGGGTCAAAACTCAACCGGGGGAAGGTAAATTAGGTGGGAGGGAGAGGTAGGGGTGTGCTAGTGAAGTGACCCAAAGAGACAAGGATTGAAAACAAAGTGGCGTAGGGAAAATGAGTGAGGTTGGATGAGTGAGAATCGAACTTGGTAATAAGACAGATAGGCAAGATCTGAGACTAGCCTTCACCACCCAATGTATGTTGAGCATAGGAAGAAGACAAAGAACATGAAGGGAATAACATAAGTCAAGCAACAAAGGGAGACAAACGATGATCCAAACTTTCGGCCCTAGATGAAAAGACTAAAAAGCTTGACATGAAAGCCAAAGTGGAGCTTGGCTCCAAATAGAAACAATAGAATAACGAAGAATTGCCCTACTCGACTAGTAATTTAAACCAAAAATTCGTGTTTCCTTGGAATGAATTCCCTATGCTAGACTCTGCACCCATGAATATCAATGATTGATTGTCATAAATGAAATTAAACGAAGCTTAGAACTTGGCTCGTGTCGAAGTTGGAATGTACCTAGGGCACAAACTCTCTGCCTTGAATGAGGAATTCACATGGTGCACCAAGTTGATAATGATAACCAATGCCTATTTTGGATCTTTCCACTTGCAAATCTATGCTTTAGCATGAATGCAAAGACCTCAAGCATTAAAACTTGACGATTCATAACAATTGTCTATGTATGGAATGTAATCCCTTTCCAACTTGCATACAAGCCTATGATTTAACGACATGGGGGATGACTGGCCACATCTCCCTCATTTATTCTTGGTGGGGTGGTGGACATGCCCTCCCCCACCTATCCCCTCCCTAACACTCGATATGGGGAAAATGTTATAATTGTTAATAAAAAGGTACACACTTAATTTTACTTAATAAAAATTAATTTATGTATTATATCAATCCTAAATATATTATAAAGATGAAGAGTGAGCTCTTAATCATATATTTAACAATTAAATTAAGTTAATGATGGTGATATTAACAATTAAGTCTTTCAAAAACTAAAAAATATAATTATTAATACAATATACCATAATAGATCCATGTTAACATTAGATCTATCAAGCATCTAGAGGGATCAAATCTCTTGAGGTTCAAACTTTTTTTAAAGTACAAAACCTCAAGAGATTTTATCCTCTTGGCACTTGATAGATTTGGAGTTAAGATGGATCTATGCTGGTTATGTATATGCATACACCATGTGATAACTTCATGCTAAGCATGGAAGGAATTACACATCTCCTTAATTTTGAGAAACACATTAATATCAATATGGATCCATCTTAACCATAGATCTACTAAAATCCGAGAGGAATCAAATCTCATTATATGTAAACTTGTGCAAAACTTGAAAAAATATTTATACGTCAAGAAATTTAATCCCTTTTAGTGCTTGATAAATCTATGATTTAGATAGATCTATAATGATTTTTTGTCTCTGTTTTAAATTGTATTTTTCAATAATTTATTATTAATAATAATTTTTATTGACAATTAAATGAATTACACATTTCTCTCTTATTAAAAAGTAACTAAATTCTTATACCTTTAATTACTCTTTTCTTTTGAATATTGAAATCACACATATATATACACATTCTCTCTCTCTCTCTCTCTCTCTCTCTCTCTCGCTCGCTCTATATATATATATATATATATAGCGAGAGAGAGAGAGAGAGAAATATTAGTTAATATGAATATTAAAACGATTTATTTAAGTTTTATATTTACATATTTGTAAAATAAATAGAAACTTTTTATTTTTATTTTTTTAATTATTTTTATATAAAATTATATTATTTAACATAGACATGGAAATATTTTATTTATAACTCCAAAAGTGAAAGTGAAATATTTTTACCACATATTTTTCATATTTATTGTAATGAGAATGAGATTATTGAGGTTTTATATTGCTCTTAATTAAAACTAACCAAATATGTATAATCATTTACATTTTTTTTTTTTTAACTTTAACGGGTATGTTTTTTTTTATTTATGTGGAAAAGAGAGAGTGGGGCTTTGCCTGAGCAGCCCTAATTACATCATACTTGTTCAGCAGAAACTGCTTTTCAATCTTGACATTAGCATGGGATTTCTACAAATCTGTCCTCGTTTATGAAGAGCAGCCCTTTATCCATTGCGCTCCCTTTGTTGGCCATCGAATCCGCTTCACTATTTGAGCTTCTGAGGATATGATAAAATTTGTAGGAAGCAAAGGCAAAGAGGACTCTTTTCAGTCTTTCCAACGTTCTGTTGAGGCCTGCGTTTCTGAATTGCTCTTCCGTGTTCAGCTTATTTATGAGAATCTCCGAGTCTCCAAATACCTGTATATCTTTGATCCCTTTCTCTCTAGCAATTTGACATGCTTTGAGGAGACTGAGAAGCTCCGCTTGATTATTGGTCTTCAGGCCAAGGCCCCAGTAGAAAGAGTCACGGGAAACACCATCTGGGGAATAGATGATCCCTCCGGCACCAGAGGGACCGGGGTTTCCTTTGGACGCCCCATCGAAGAAGATTGTGTGAGTTTTTTGAGCTCTCCACCAGTGCTGAAATGTTTCATCAGAGTCTCTCTTTTTCCAGATTGGATGCTCTGTTTGAGGAGAGAGGAGGTTCTTTCTGCTTTGAGGTTCAAGAGATCCGAGCCACCTCTTCTCAACCGGCTGAAGCGTTGTGTCCTCTTTGTGATACTGCAGCTGGGCCGCTTCTAGGAGGAAAGTTCTGGCTTTTGCTGCTACTTGCAAGGGAGTGTGATTCAGGTCATTAAAAATCTTCTGGTTGCGAGCCAACCAAATCTGCCAGCAAACGAACTTGGGCAGGGCATTCCAGACTTTGCGCCAGAAAGATTTATGAGGAATTCGATATGGGTAAAGGTGACTCCAATCTGCAAAAAGATCTGAGACAGAGATCTGAGTGGGAGAGTTCATGTGGAATTCTTGGAGCATGAGATCCCAGACTTCCTTGGCGAACAGACAATCAATGAATAGATGCTGAGCAGTCTCAGCATTGCACCTGCAAAGAGCGCACCTGT
Source organism: Pinus tabuliformis (assembly GCA_031772625.1). Classification (NCBI taxonomy): domain Eukaryota; kingdom Viridiplantae; phylum Streptophyta; class Pinopsida; order Pinales; family Pinaceae; genus Pinus; species Pinus tabuliformis. The sequence continues at coordinate 370,034,162 of CM062808.1, read as the reverse complement.
GAGGGCCAGCAAACTTTCTTTTTGCCAGATTGTCACCGGTAAGAATCTTGTTATGAATCAACGTCCAGAAGAAAAAGTTGACTTTTGGGAGTGCTAGAGGCTCCCATACGTTTTTCCAAAACGCAGCACTATGCTTGCTGTTTCCTGTTGTTTGGAACACTTTGTAACCTTCTGCTGTTGTATATTCCCCAGAATGACCCCAGCCCCATCGATCTTGCATGGAGCGGTGAATCGGTGCTGCATCTTCCATCAGATTGAGCAGACTGTTTAATTGTGTTTGCAGGTGGGCAGGGGGATCGTGGATTGCCCAACCGGCCCATTCATCTCTTTGATCCCAAGCCGAAATGTCAAAAACGCTTAGCTTGCCGACTGATACGAGCCAGTCTCTTAAATCGGAGATCTCCTCGTTGTCAATTAGTGGATTTCGCCCCATTATACGGTCATGCCAGAGGCGAGTGTGCTTACCATTCCCTGGTATCCTGTATGCATTTCGGTTGAAGAAATTGCTGCTCTTGTAACAGAGTTTCCACAGCAGCGTGCTGTTGGCAGTATATCCCAGCTGGAGGTTTCTGAAATCAGCTTTGTTAGTGTATTTTGATCTCAAAATGGCACTAACAGGATGCTTTGGTTCTTTAATCATCTTCCACAAGATTTTGCTACCGAGGGCAAGGTTGACCAGGGAGGGGTCACGTATTTGCAATCCTCCTTCATCGATGGGTTTTTTGACAGTATCCCAGTTTACCAGGTGCTGTTTCTTATCATTGCCCCTGCCTCCTTGCCAGAGGAAGTCTCTGAGGAGAGAGGAGATTTGATCCATAACATTTCTGGGGGCGAGCAAGAATGCTGCTTGGTAAATTATTAAGGCAGACAGCTGAGATTTTATTAAAATGACCTTGCCTCCTTTAGTTAACCAGAATCCTCCCCATTTCGATATTTTGGTTTTGAATTTGCTTATTATGTCGCTCCAAAGCGACCTCTTGTTCACTCCTGAGATTATGGGAAGCCCAAGATATCTGATCCTGTCCCATTGGGAGTGCCCTTTGAATCCAAGAATATTAGCTATATTGTTGAGCTCCTGTTGATCAGTGTTCCAGCTGAAGACTTCGCTTTTTCTTTCATTTACCAAAGCTCCTGAGACTTTGCAGTAGTTTCTGATGACCGTGTCGAAGGCCTTAGCTATTCTGGTTGAGGCACCTCCCAAAAGAATCGAGTCATCTGCAAAGAGTGCATGATTCAGAGGGTTTACTCTGCTGGTGGGTTTGAGGCCCGGAAGGGATCCTGACATTCTTTCGGCTTCAAGTTTTCGACTTAAAGATTCAGCCATTAAGATGTATAGAAAGGGGGAGAGCGGGCATCCCTGCCTGATGCCTCTCTTAGCTTGGAAGAAGTTGACTGGCCTGCCATTAATGAGGGGGGCTATCCATGGGTTATCCGTGCAGGCTTTTATGAGATTAACAAACTGAGGAGAAAAGCCAAAGGAGAGCAAAACTTTGCTGAGAAATGATCTGTTGACTCTGTCAAACGCATTCGCCATGTCTAACTTTATGAGCATACCTTTCTCTTTTCTCTGCTTGCTTGAATGTATGGTCTCCTGCACTTGAATGACGTTGTCCAGAATGTGCCTGCCTTCCACGAAACCTCCTTGGGAACTAGAAATAATCCGAGGGAGCAAGGGCTTTAATCTGTTAGCCAACAGTTTTGCCAAGATCTTGTAGGAGGCATTACATAACGATATTGGCCTGAATCTAGCGAAAGTTTCCGGGTTGGAGTCTTTGGGAATCAAAGCTAAATAGGTTGAGTTGGTGCTGCCACCTACTTTAGCTTTTTTCAAGAATCCCCGTATCATCTTTTGTAGATCATATTTAATGATGTCCCAGCATGCTTTGTAGAAATGAATGGTGAATCCGTCAGGTCCGGGGGCCTTGTCGGATTCCATGGACCAAATAACTTTGATTATCTCTTCCTCCGAAACCGGTTTGCAAAGATCAGAGTTGTCCTCCGGAGAGATGAGGGAAGGGATGTGAGTGAGAAATTCTGCTTCATCCGCTTCTTCACCTTGGGCATCCAAGCTGAAAAGATTTTGGAAGTGTATTTCAGCTGCTTCTTTGACTTGTTGGAATCCCTTGCAGGTTTGGCCCTCCGATGTCTTTATTTCTGCTATATAGTTCCTTGACAATCTGGCTCGGTACTGCCGGTGGAAGAAAGAGGTATTGCGATCCCCAGCTTTTAGCCACAAGCTTCTAGACTTTAATCTCCAGTACTCTTCCTCTTTTCTGAAGGATTGGAAGGCTGCTCTCTGAGCTTTTGTTTCCATGTCCAGTAGTTCTTCATTAATGTTTTTGCTTTCCATGTCGTTTTGGAGGGTGTGCAGTGCCAGGACTGCAACAACTCTTTGGGAGGTGGGGTTGGGGGCTGGTTTCTTGATCCAGACCTTCAGAGCTTTTTTGGTGAGTTTCAGCTTTTGCTCCCAAACGAAGCTTGGAGAACCTGAAATGGAGGTGGCCCAAGCTGCTTTCACCGTCTCAAAGAAGCCCTCCCTTTCGATCCATTGAGGAGAAAAGCGAAATGGAATGGGACCCAAGTCCTCTTCATCTTCTAGACAGAGCTGTATTGGCTTGTGGTCAGAGGACAACTTGGGCAAAATTTTTGTTGTTATGATCTTCTTATTCATGAGGAGAGAGGTTTGCACTAGAAAGCGATCCAAACGGGCAGAAATGTGTTCTGTCCCAGTTCGATTGTTTGACCAAGTGAAAAGTCCTTGAATTGGGTTGAAATCTTGCAGATCCCATTGCTGAGCGAGCTCTTCCACTACGACAACCATGGGATCCTTGGAATTGGTGCCTCCTCTTTTCTCTTTGGCTTTCAAAACGATGTTGAGATCTCCAGCAAGAATGATATTGTTGGGGGTATCCTGCTCTAGAAACGCTGCCAGAGAGTTCCAGCAGTCTCTTTTTTCAGAATAATTGACAGGAACATAAAGATTGACAAGAGAGATAGCCAACTTACTTGCGAGGTGGATTATTTCTGTGAATATCCAATGTAGGGTCTCGTGAGTTTTGATCAGCTGATATTTATCTTCGGTCCAGAGAGTTGCCAGTCCTCCCGAAGAGCCCCGAGCGCTGACCGCTATGCCTGAGCTTTTCTTCCATTTTGACTTGCTGATTTCTAGCAGAGCTTGTCCTGCTATCTTTGTCTCTTGGAGCAAGAGGATGTCTGCAGGTTCCGACTTTAATAGGTCCTTTACTGCTTCTATTTTTGCGAGGTTCCCCAGACCTCTGCAATTCCAAGAGACTAGCTTCATTATTTACCTGTGAGCGGGGTGGAGCCACCCTTGGATGACCTGGGCCTGCTATTTCTTCCGATCGTCATTTCTATTGTGGACTGGCTTCCTTGTGTTTTGAGCCTTTCTGCTTCTTCTTCTCTTTTTTCCTTGCGGGATTTCCTTCCGGCTCTTTTTAATGGGCGCTCAAAGAATTCTTCCTCTGAGGACTCTGAGCTTTCGACTGCCTTTTTCTTTGTGACTTCTGCATAGGTGGGGTTAGGGGGGCTGCCTTGGGAGGCTTCAATCTGGATGGCGACCCCTCCCTCTTTGCTTGGAGGAGGGGCTTCTACATGATCCTCGTTTTCCTGAGCTTTGTTCGGTGGATCAGTCTGTACACCCTCCGTTCCTTTTGAGATTTCTACCGTTTCCTGAGTTGGAATGGGAATGTTCCTAGCTCCTGTTGCTGCGCTTTTTCCTGCATCTTTTTTTGCATGGGCTGTTCTCTGGACTAGGGTCCATTGGTCCCCGATATGTTTTTCAGATTGCTCCTCTGCTCTCTTCTTACAGTGCTTTGCGAAGTGTCCGTGACCGTGGCAGTGTCTGCATTTAAAGGGGAGCTGTTCATAGTCGAGCTCTTGGACGTGCGTCCAACCTGCCACCGTGAGCTTGATCGCTTCAGGCAATCCTTCCTCGAGGTCCACTTCAACACAGATTCGGGCGCATGAGTATTGGTCTTTTCTTACAGCCTGATCTATGTATTTGCCTAGCGCGTTCCCGATGATCTGGAGCGATTTTTGATTCCAGCAGTGAAGAGGCAGATGAGGGAGTCTCACCCACACCGGCACGGCAGATGGGACGTCTTGGGAGGGATCGAAATCTGGAGTCCATTTGTTTAAATACAGGCCCTGCGGCCCCATGAAGTAGGGGCCATTTCTGAATATTAAGCTTCTGTCTTCCGTGTTTTCAAACACAAAAACAAAGTACCCTTTGCCCACAAAGTAGCTCTTAACTCCGTCTTTTATCAGAGGTTTCCAGTTTCTTTGTGTCCATTCCTCCACGGATTTGGGGGAAGGCCATAAGCCTGTAAACTGGCCTATGAGACCTCTTTCTGCCAGGTTCAATGCCGCTTTGCAGGTATCCTCCTCTGGCAGGGCAACTGAAGGAATCGTATCCATTCTTTTGATAAATTTCTGCTGGAATGCAGAAGGAGGGCGTTTTGTCCCGGATGCAATCAAAGATCTGAAGGCAGAGACTTCGGGAGGCGGATCAGCAGGGGGGGCAGAGCCCTCAGGAATCTCCATCTAGCTGCGAGAGGGGAGGGCGAGGCTGTGCGCAGGGGCGCAGCAGCCAGGGCGGCGCTGAATGGCTCCCAGAACCCTAGCTTGCAGAGCGCAGGGGGACAACGCGCGATGATCAGATTTTTTTCTTTTGCCCAGAACCCTAGCTTGAGAGCACAGGGGGGGGCAGCGCGTGATGATATAATCATTTACATTTTTAGTATAGCCGACATATTTTTATTTAAAGTATTTTTTAAGGGACATGCATTAACTCCAAGTTAAGCATAGACGAAATTACATATCACTGTAGAATGAGCCTCTCGACTCAAAAATGTTTTTTCCATAAGATTTTTTTTTTTAATTTCCATTTGCTTTATATAATATATACATAGTTGATATTGCAATATTTTACTCATTATGACCATTGAAATATTTTATTTATGATTCCATATTTAAATATATTATTTTATTATTAATATATTTTTAAATATACATCTTCCTTATTCAGAAGTAGAAAGCATATATCCTCAAGATAGAATCTTTCTCTCTCCATCTATATGTGTGTGTGTGAGAATTGCATATTAAGTGTTGAAGCAATTACAAATCTCTCTATGTGTTGAGAAATTACAAAACTTTCTTTTATTCAAGGAACCACTCACAAATTGGCTCATATTATAAGGAAGAATAATATCTCTATGACCTTCAAACACTTATTATTATTCGTTCTTCCCTTAGATTTGTTAAAGACAGGTTTGACTCCTCTAACACTAAAAGTGTTTACATGATCCCTTGTTCCTATAGAAAAACCTATATAGGTGAGAGAGGTCGTTCTATTAAGCGTAGAATTCAAGAATACTTTGTGGATTTCAAGCATAATTCGTTTTGTTCCTCGGCTTTGGTTGAGCATTCTACAAAGACTAATCATCACATTTATATTGAGGATGCTTGCATCATTGTTAGGCTTTCTCATTATCATCAAAAAAAGTTCCGAGAAGCCATCAACATTCAGAAACATACCAACAATCTAAACATGAATGATGGTTGAAAAATCAATAAAAGTTGGATTCATAATCTCTCCTTGAAGCTTACTTTTTCTTAATTTCCTCCCCCTTTTTCCTCCTCTTTCTTTCATTAGTTCTTTGTTTTCTTTCTCGATTTTTGGTTTATCTCTCATCTCCTAGCTCTGAATCCCTTTTTTGTTTCGGTATTATTATTATTATTTAAACCTTTAGTTATTATTTATAATATTATTAATTTTAATTTATTATTATTAATTTTATTTTATTTTTGATATTATTAATTTTATATTTCCTTTGAGTTAGTATATATTTATCAGTATTTACGCCTTATTAATATTATTAATAATATTTTATTAATGTTATTATTATATATTTTATTCTATCATCTGTTCTATTTTTATTTATTAATTCTCTCCCATAGTTACTTCTTTTGACTTTTGACCTATCCTTTAAGTTCACGGGACTCTTTCCTATTTATACATTTACTTGGATCAAAATTTCTATTCATCCTGAAGATGCACTACTTTTGTTGGTTTGAAATAGCACCATTCATAATTAAAATATGGATGTGATGAATTGAGAAGAAAGATTTCAAAATAACTCTACTCGCAAAAGTAAGTATTCATTCAGACAATATATATTCTTCTTTAACAATATAAAATATTATTTTTCAAAATTTAAAAATATAACTATTTATTAAAAATATAAACAATCAATCTTACTCAATAAAACGTAATTTATGTATTATATTAATTATAAATATGATCAATAAACTCAATTATATGTTTAACAATAAAATTAAATTAAATTATAATAGTAATATTTATAATTGGCTTGATAAATTATAACAGTAATATTTACAATTGGCGTAGTCTAACTTATAGACGAAATGACTTTTTTCACAGTGATCCGACAATATAAGTTCAAGCAAGAATGTGATTCTTTGTTGTTTAAAACACATTTTTGAATGCATAAATGGATTCAACACTCTAAAAAACCCCGGGGCACTTAAATTTTCAAAATTAAACAACTTAAACACAAGTTTTTAAAAATTTCTCCCTGATTCTGGTTGAAATTAACTAGAAAAATATTGCAAAAGAAAGTCCTTTTGTCTATAAGTTAGACTACACCTTTACAATTAAGTCTTTTGTGTCAATTAGGTTTATCTCAAGTGGTTGGGAGGAATGGATGAGATCCCCACCCACATTCAATTCCCGCTAATAACATGATGAAATTTGATATAATAGATGGAATATATAAAAAGATAATTATTAATGAAAAATATTAGCATAGATTCATGATATCCTAGATTTATCAAGCACACAGAGAGATCAAATCTCTTAAGTTCCATGCTCAACATGGAGTTGACACATGGTGTGCATACAAACACATACACACATGTTTGGAGTTACGATGGTTCTTTGCTTGTTTTAGATGAGTGTGTCTATGCTGGTTTTACATATGTATGTACACAAGGAATTAAACATCTCCTTACTTTTGACCAACATATTAATAAAATATTTTATGTATAAGAAATTTATTATTTTCAATTTTTTTATATAATATATACATAGTTGACATTAAAATCTTTTATTTATAACCCCCATTAAAATGTCTTTTTGATTATGAATATATTTTTAAATATGTATTCCTCTCATATTGGGTAGTAAAATATATGTATCAATGAGATAGAATATCTCTCTCTTTATATACATAAAATTACTTTTGTTATTAACAATTTTTAAAATGTTATATGTCAACTCTATATTAAATTTTGAAGGGATTATGAATCTTCCTCATATCTTGAATTAAAAAACACTTATGAATAGAATACTCTCTCTCTCTCTCTCTCTCTCTCTCTCTATATATATATATATATATATATATATTACTCAATATTTTATTTATAGCCGATATTGAAAATAAAAGGAATTGAGAGGCTTTCAATTGCTTTATCTTTCTCTGTATAAAGTTGATATATTATACCGAGTAGTTAAGGAATTGAGTAGCTAAGGAATTACAAAGTTCCTTCTTACTAAAAAGTAGTTGTAAAATTAAGATGATAATTGAAGTTTGGCCAAGATTGGAAGATTTTTCATTAGTACTAATTTTTAATTTGTCAATGTAAATATTATTTTATTATTTTTAAATGTAACATTATGGGACAACATATCCCAATACTGAGCTATAGAACACCTATGGCTACAATAACGTTATGGGACAACAACTTCCCCATACTGAATTGTATGCACCACTGGGCTCAATAAACATTTAGCTTTACTTAATAACAGTTAATGTATTTATTCTTGAGTTCCATGGTGCTTCATAACTCTATGGTGTAGAGCTATGGTTAAGAAATCTACAATGTGTTATAACTCTATGGTGTGGATTTGTGGTTAAGAACTTTGCGGTGTAGATTTATGGTTAGGAACTTTGCAGTGTCTTACATTTGAGTTCTTTTGAACTCTATAGTGTGGATTTATGGTTAAAAGCTATGTAACGCAGATCTATGTTTAAAAACTATGAAGTGCCTTATATTTGTGAATTTTTGAATTATGTGATGTGGATCTTGATTTAGCTAGCAGATTCAAAAAAAAATTAAAGACCTAATCAAGAATTTATTTGGTACCGAGCTAGTCAAACTTTGTAGTTTTCAAGACCTTATAATTTGCAGTGGCATAATGAAGTGGCCAAACTCCAACCAAATGACTTGTGTACATGAGGATGGTAGTAGTGTTGCAGATTATGTGATATCTGATATCCCTGTTGCTAGTCAAATTGTAAGTTGTGACCTCTTAAATGACCATGATCCTGACTCTAATCATAGACATCTAGCTTTAACTCTAAACTTTTCCATGCAAAATAGACACATGCAAGAGAAATGTGAGATTCAAAGGTACCCTCTTTTTGACAAAGTAAAAAAGATTTATTCTTAAAGGATTAAAATAGGGATTTACAACTCTTAACTTATAAGGATAACATTGGAAACCTCTATCATAATTTTACTACAACCCTCTCCACTACCATTAGCAAGTTCTCCACCAAGGTGTCATATAACAAGAATAATAGAACTACTAACCCTTGGGATGATAATGATTCTAAAATTACTAGAAAAGTGATTAGAGATGCTCCAATAAAACTTTAAAACTTGATAAAGTAAATATGTAAAACATTTTTTTAAAGAAAAAAAACGCTATATAAATAAAAAGTAAAAACAATTACTGCACCCTTTTAAATCTAATCCTAGAAAGTTTTGAAAGAAAATTCCAATTAGTAAAACTAAAGAAAATGAATTGATTCCCTCGAAAAATTGGAATATTTACATTAAAAAGCATTTATGAATCCCTTAACAACAATACCACCATTTCGGATGACTGTCTTATCTTCTCTTTCTCATACGATGACTCTGTTTGATATTCATGTTGTGCTTCGTTTGGTTGTGAATTTCTTACAGGTTCGTGAAGCCGAAGAGTTATCAGATAGTGGCATGAATGCTCAAGGCCATGAAATTACGAGTCTGATGACATGGGCTCTCAGAATCAAAATGTTGTAATAAATGTCTCCAAGCTTATGGATAACTACCTTACTGAGATTGCACTAGATTATAACCTATCAGTTTCCAAATTAATTGCACTGGCTCTGCCTGATCATGTTCCTCTGGTGGACGATGGTCTCTACAGAGCCATTGATATCTTTCTCAAGGTAAGGTGCGTTTTATGCCTGGTATTGTTCCACAACTAGTCTTATTTCATTAAATATGATGAAATATATATATTTTTTTAGAGGTTTTAATGTTCTAAGTGGATGTAGAGTGCATTTTCTAATTTGGGGTGATGTAACGATATTTATAATGTATTTATGTTAGTTTGAAAGTGATGTAGATGTAGGGTGCATTTTATAATTTTGGGGTGATGTAATTGGGTTTACCATGTTTAGGTTAGTTTTAAAGCAAGGTTGCTATAGGGTGTATTTTATAAGTTGAGGTGATGTAATATTTATATTAAAAAATACTCTAAATAATGATATTTACATAAAAAATATATTTGTTTAATTCAAATAAAATATCAATATTCAATCATTATATATATATATATATATATATTTTAATATATATATAATAAAAATGATTACTAAAAATTCATTAATTAAAAATATGGGTAAAACCTAATGATCCAAAGTTTTCTCCATGAGAAATTTGTGCCATCTAAGCCTTTTCTCATTAAAATTTATACACATTACTCTAAACATCATACCATTCTTATTCTCATAAAATGTTTCATGTTAACCCATAAAAAAACATATAACATATAATTTTCACAAAAGATTTCATGTTAACCCATAAAAAATTGCAATATAGCAATAATAACATTATTAGTCCCTGTTGATCTTGGATTTGTGGGGATTTTTGGGATCAGAATGGTTGGCTCAAGCGATAGGGTTTTCACCTACTATGCCATGGCATTGCCAAGGATTGCAAGGCTGAGAGAGGGCACAAGGACCTGCAAAATGATGGATCTATCACTGTTGTCTAGTACGCTAACAAGATATTTGTTTCTCAAGCTTTTAGTGGCAAGGGAGTAAGCATGAATAGAGAGACTGTAGCATGGATTCTCAACATTTCTAGGGACCGATCCCGAGAATACAATGTAGAAATTAATAAAAAATTGCTACTACTAATGTATTCGAACTGAAAACAAGAAATTGTAAATTTCCTCTACTATTATGCAAAATGAAAATCACAATTTAGAAACACATGCAATGACATGCAACCATTTTAAAACACCACAAGAACATAATGATTTACAGGGGAAACCAACTGGGAAAAAACCCCTCCGTTGTTTTTCATTAATCAGATGAGAATGATAAACTATTACAGTGTCTTGCTTCAATCCCGAAGCACACCTTGCATTGTAAACATGTTCTCCTGTTGACTGTCTTGCTCTGGCCAACACTTAGCCAATTCAAGGCCCCAACTTGCTCCTATTTCCTTGCACAATCTTGGAGGAAATTAGCTCCTAAAAAGTAGGAATTTTCTCCTATTTTCTTGCACAATTCCCGATGAATGACTCGCCTCCTTAACTACCAAGCCTGTACACTCAACTACTATACAATTGATAATTACAATGTACCATTTTCCTCAACTCCAACTAGGAAATTTGAATTCCATGTATGTTTGGGTTATTTTTAACTGATTGACTAGTTTAACCGAGAGATCATTGAGTTAACAACAATTCTACTACTCAACTTAACTAAGTCAAACTGAAAATAACTAAACTAGATTGCTAAATTTTAGCAATCACTACATGCACAACTCTACTTCTAATCTATAACTCGAATTTACTAAGTAGACTAGTAGCCACAAGTCATGTCACACAAGTTAATTGCAATCCAATTCATCCTATTGATATGGAAAATCGAATTACTGAATTTGACTAAGGCACAAGTCAAATTTATCTTTCTTGCTACAATTTCTAATACTCCTTCTTAACAAGAAAGGGATTTTGCACCACCCCTTTCCTACACTTGTGGAATTTGAATTTGTCTCTTGACAATGCCTTTGTCAATATATCTACATCCTGCTCCTCAGTTGGAATGTACAGTAGCATCATAATTCTCCTCTACACACAATCCCGCAAGTGATGATACATGCTATTGATGTGCTTGGATTTGTTTTAGAGAGTTTGGTACAACTCTGATTATCACAATAAATTACTTGGATCCATCTCCTGACTAAAAGGACCCACAAGTAATTTCCTCATCCATATGGCCTCACATGTTGCTTGACTTGCAACAATGTATTCAGCCTTTGCTGAACTGAGTGCCACAAACCCCTGTTTCTTGTTATACTGGGAAATAACTATAGACCCAACACTGAAGACAACACCTGAAATAATTTTCCTACCTTATGGACTCCCTGCCCAATCTGCATTGGTGAATCCTTGGAGATTCACTCCCTCTATCCTCCTGTATGATAAACCATACTCGGTTGTGCCTCTGAGGTACCTCAACACATGCTTTGTTGCCTTCCAATACAACTTGGTAGGATTCACCATGGGTTGACTCAACTGATTTACTGCATAGAATATGTCGGGCCTTGTATTCACTAGATACATCAAGGATCCCACAAGCTGTCTGTAGATGGTAGCATCTATTGCCTCTCTTGAAGAGGCACTCTCCTTCCTCTAGTTTGTAGCTAGAGGTGTGTCCATAGGCTTGCATTTCTCCATGTGAAATCTCTAAAGTATTTCAGAGGCATACTTCCCCTGACTCACAAACAAATCACTATCACCTTGCCATACTTCCAACACAAGGAAGTAATGCATCAAGCCCATTTATTTCATCTCAAATTCTCTGGCAAGGTCCTCTTTGTAAGAGTAGATCAACTGCTCATCCCGTGTAAGTATCAAGTCATCAACATAGAAAACCAAGAAAAACAACTTTCCATCTACCACGATGTGATAGAGATTGGCATCTGCTTCACTTTCAGTGAAGCCTAATCCACTAATATATGTGCCGATCCAAGTGCACCATGCTTAGGGCACCTATTTGAGACCATACAGGGCTCTCCTAAGTCTACACACATGTATCTCCCTGTCATAAGTCTCAAACCCTTCTAATTGCTCTATGTAAATTTCTTGCTCAACAACACCATTGAAAAATGTAGTCTTCACATCCATCTGGTGGATCTTCCACCCAATTTGTGTAACTATTGTTGGAATGGATTTTCTCGAGGAATATCTTGCTACTAGTGCAAATGTTTCATCATAGTCCACTCCCTCTACTTGAGAGAAGCCTTTGGCCACAAATCTGACCTTGTACTTCTCGATGCTCCCATTAGCTGCATGATTCACTTTGTAGATCTATCTGGAACCAACCACTGACTTGTTCTCTGGTCTCAACACCACCTCCATATACTTTTCTTCATGATGGATTCATACTCCTCCAACATGGCATCAATCCACACTGGTTGAGAAAATGCTTCCTCAAATGAAGAAGGCTTGTTGAGGCAAATCAATTACCTATCATTTAATTGTCAACCAGGGGGTTTCGTAAAACTTGCAAAGCATGCGTGCATTGTATATGCTAGAAATTAACTTCCAATTTAGATCAATCTAACTACGAAATCAATTAACGACAAACCAAATTCACCTATTCTAATTCAACAATCAATTCAAAAAAAATTATAGTACAGTGTGTGGAATTGAAATCTTAATATATCACACTTGCAGGAATTGAAAAGCACGCCACTCTTTCAGAAATGAAATTGCAGGAAATGAAATCTACTCTAAGGGATCATGTGTGCATTATCAAATCAGGATCCTATGAAATGAATAATCAAAACCACATGACATAAAATGAAAGCAAAAACAATCATTCTTAACCTCTAGATATGAAAGAAAATAAAAACAATCACTCTTAACCTCTCACACAGGAAAATATATGAAATAAATAAATCTTAATATATGAAAAAAAAATCTTAATCTATGAAAAACAATAAATCTCACACATTATAGGTGGCCAATCCAAAAGCATGAGGGATGGAAAGTTGAGAGGCTCAAAATGCAAGCATAACCAAATCAAAGTGAACATCACTCATGAGTATGGTGCCAAATCCAAATTCTATATTCAAAACATGAGAATTTCCCCAACTTTACACATGCCTTTGAAAGGAGGAGGCTCTCCTATTTATACAAAAACATAAGAAGCTACCTCATTAATGGAGGTCCATTATTCTCTCCCTAGATCCCTAGAAAATCTCATAGAGTTACAACTCAAATAGGTAATGATGAGACACATATCCTTTTTGACCTTTTATCCAAATCTTTTACCATACCTTGAAGGGAATTCGAATTTGAGTGTTGAAGGCTACATAAGGGTGCCTTGGAAGCTTCCAAATGATCTGCACATGTCATGAAAATCAAGCCACTTTTAAGTATTAGAAAATATATGCCATTTTTCTAAGTTTTAACCATTTAATTCACTTATAATACTAGAAATCATTAACTCTTGGAAAATACAAATGGAACCCATATAATTATGAAAAGGGAGGCTAATGAATAGTTATATGGTCATGGACTTGGGACATGTGAGTGAAATGGCAGTGATAAAGGTGAAAGTGGATGATATTTTGAATACATTTTGGAGACTCTACATACCCCCAACTGATGTTATTGCATGTCCTCATGCAATCTACTGCATTTCTTAATCACAATTTGCTTTTGAACGAGCTTGGCTTATATCAATTGTCCTTAAACTTTGCATTTGACAATTTCATTTCTTTTTTTTTGAAAAGTATTCCTTGTCATACATTGAATTGCAACATGTTTGGTTGGTTCCTGTGTGACAACCAAATTTTAATTGGTATTGGTTCTTGTGCTTCAATACCTTGTTTCTTTTTGTTACTACAAGATTCATTGAACATATTTAAGAATGCATCTTTAAATCAGCCATATAATATGCTCATCATTTAGGTATTTATTTGAAAATCACATAACTTTTAAACCATAATGCAATCATAATTGATTAGGACAAGTATGTTAGGATGAAATTAAGTGAAATGGAATGAATTGATATGAATAGTGATCATAAATGGATGTCCCTTCCCCCAACTAAAGGTGTTTATGGTTTTATTTTTAAATGAGAAAGGAAATATGGTGAAGTATTTTCCAAAAATTATAACTTCAGTATTTGAGGAATTCTATGATTAAAAGCTAGAAAAGAACATACCTTTACTTAGGAAGTGGACAAACTGTGCATATGTATAGAAGTTGTAGCTGCTACTGAATCATGGAATAGAATGTAGAATTTCATCTGCTTCTTGGTTGCATAAATGATGGATGAGGTAGTGAAAGTGGATTCTTTATTGTTGCTGCTAAATCTATTGTATCTAAATCAAAATGCTGAAATGATATAGTCTTCACCTACTACAAAACCCGATGGTACAATTCTAGTCATGCGAATAAATGTGTTGTTGTCGAGCATGAAGAGAAGTCATTGGATTATCAGCCATTAATGAATTTCGTTAACCAATGCGAGGAAAACTCGTCATTAATGTCAACGAGTGCCAAGGTACCTAAGTACATCTTGCAAATTGCGAATAGATGAGTTGAAGTCGAGCCACTTGCAAGATCTAACGATCAAGGGACATTGATGTATTACCATGATTGTCAGCGAGAAAACTTGTCATTGATGCATACATGTCTCGAGGTACTAATAAGGACTCTAGCCCTAAACCTAGATAATGTGCTGATGTCGATAGGCCAAGACTTGTTAGAAGGGAGGCCTTAATGAATCCTCCATCATCTAACACAAGTATGAAATGATGATTTTGGAAGGACTACTAATGAAAAATTTTGCAGTGGATCAAGGTTTATTTAATGGAAAGGAAAATGAAAAGAGGGTAAACAAGCGAACGGAAAGCAAAAGGACAAATCAGCATGTAAGCAAGCTGAATGTATCTATAAATGGAAATGATGGACAATGTGAATGGAAAATGTAAATAGAAAATGTGAAAGAAACATGCGACTCTTTGCAAGGAAAATGGTGATGACGATGCAAAAATGCTTGGATAGCTTATGAGTTTGGAGAGGGAAAATGATGGCATTTATGGATGATAGAAATGGATTCAATTGGTTCATGTTTCTTGAAATTGGTCGTAGAAAACCAATCATGCATAATTGGCTTCCTTCAATTATTCGATTGCCTTGGAACCTGAAAATAAACATGGCACTAACATTGCAATAAAATGTAAGTGTGTTCAAAGAGAAGTGATCAATTTCTCTAGGTACATACAAAAAATTTGCATAATTAACAGGTTCATGACATGTTTTCATTTCAATTGGTTAATCCAATTTCACAATTGCGATAATAAATCCAATTTCTTAAAGAAATTAATTTCCTCAATTTATGTTTGAATCATAGCACTTCATAAAGATAAAGAAATATTATTTGTGAATGCTTAATGATTCCTGCAAAAGAATCCTCAATTAAAAATTCATCAATTGTTCCTACGGATAAAGTGCCTTCATAGTTCTTCTTCTTTCCTGCATCATGCTTGAAAACATCATCATTAGACAAAACCAATAAATTTTGATCATGGTTTTCTGATTAGAATGCATTGTTGACAAATAGATCATTGAGTTAAATACATAGATGCATAATTGTTTTTTAACTGCAGAATTGTGGTTCAGCTGCAGAATTGTGCAATTTCTGTTGCTAAAATCATGAACAGAAAGTTAAGTACACACAATATGCATTTTTGTTATGAACAAATAACCAATCCAATCTTCAAATTGATCAATAACTCTTCCAGAAAAATTAGCAATTAGAACAATTATATATATATATATATATATATATATATATATATATATATATATATCTTTCTTGCTTTGATAGGTGTGTTTTAATCGACCATCACAATAGTTTTTTCTCAATTTGCTCCAATCACTAAATGAATTTCACATCAATTTTTTTATAACAATTTTCCATGGCAATTTTCTTAAAAAAAAATAAAACACACAATCTAAAAATTAATAAAATATTTACAAAACTAAAAAGTAAAATAAATATACATAAAAGAGAAACATATATACAAACTAAAATACACATATAGACTGATTAACTGATTTGTTGTCTATGCTTGAAGTTAGAAGATGCTTATCATCGTCTTGCTCATTTGACTTATGCCTACCATTGGTGAACTTTTTGTACAAGTTAGAAAACACTCCAGCTAGTAGAGTGGATATTGCAGTAATAATGCGAGTTGCAACAACTGCCTTAGATTTGTCATTTTTCTTGTCTGATTGTTCAAGAGGAAGCGAATCGGAAATATGTGAAATGATGGATGAACATTGGTCTGAAGGAAAAACTGTTGTCAATGATGATGATGGGCTGGAAGCCTCGACAATTCTCTGATCGATTATTCTCTTCTGATTTCCGAACTGGGTACCACTTTCATCCCATGAATTGTCTTCGGATACCGAACCTATGAATTCTTTAGCATCCGATGAAGCTGAGATTAGCAGAAGAGAAAAAGGCAGCAACAACCACAGAAATCCTACGTTAAGCCGTTGTGGACATCCATTCCCTGTGATGCCCTAATGAAATGTTCATTCACCATAAATAAATCAAATTTCTGGGAGAATCAATAAAAGGTTTTGCACCGAATCCAGAACCGAAACTCTTTGTTGGCAAAACACCCCTTTCTTGGCAAACCTCGCCGGAATCCAGCAAACGACAAGCAATGTGAGAAAACGGTGATCCACATGGCAGATCTACCTCTTGTAGATCAGGGAGGCCGGATTCTTGGTGGATTGTTTGCAGGAGAAAACCGAATGGTCGCAACTGTCTATGTGCATTAATTAAAAACCACTTTTCTCACGCAATTTGCCAAGTAAGGCTCTATAGAACCCCGAATATCTCCCAATCTGTTACGAATTTGAGAAAATTGTTTCTGGGTTTTATAATTGACCCCGTTCTAAGAAAAAAACACATTTTATGTTTTTAAAATTCATTTTTAATTGGCCAGAAATCGTGTTTAAAAATGACGTTTTAGAGCTATTACGCATTCTAGCAAATGCTCATGTAAAAAAAAAATTACTTGCTGGATTTTTCATGTCCACCGCCAAGCATGGATGAGGATGAGCGGAAGTCTGCAAGGGTAAGTCTGGCTTCAACTTATAGCCATTTGGATCATCCTCGGGTGTATGAAGAATAAAAATGAAAACACAGCGATCTGGATACTATTTGGATCATCCCCGGGTGTATGAAGAATAAAAATGAAACCACAACGATCTGGATACTATTTGGATCATCCCTGGGTGTGTGAAGAATACAAATGAAAACACATTCATATGGATAATCATTTGGATGCATGGCTTTTGAAGAATATCCACCTGGGGTTGAAAATCCTCTACACAAGGTTCAGGCCATAGTGTGTCAATATTGGCTTACATATCATTTTTTTTTTCTTTTTTTAGATGGGTCCTTCGATTTTTTGCCTATGATGCTCCTATCAGGGTATTCTTTCTTCAACTATTTGAATTCTTTCAACATGGTCGCAAGTGGACTGTCATTGATAAGTTCAATATTTTTCTTTTTTGCAGACATAGTTCTTATAGCAGAAAGTTTTCCAGGAGTTGGATCGTGATGGATGCTCGTAATATGAATCAAATTAGGTTCGGCTGCAAAAACGAGTCGTTTCTGCAGCGCCCCAAAAATGGAATAGATATGCAGCAATTTAAAGCAAGATCTAATTTAATTTTTATTTTCTAACGATGAATTATGGATTTTGATTTTTAAGCTAATGCAATTTTTTTTTTTATTTACAGGTCACATGAGTGTCATTTATAAATTTCTCAATTCTCTAAAAAAATAATTGATAATTTTTATTTAAAAATTTGCATTTCCCTTATTCAAAAACATGAAGAATTTTTATTTTTTATTTTTAAATCTAACATGATTTTTTTTTTTTTTTAATTATTTAAAATCAAAACATCATTGTTTTATTGAAAATGTTTATGATGTTAATGAAAAAATGCAAGAAAATAAATAAAACTCTAAAAGATTTAAAGTTCTAAAAAAAATGCAATCAAGCTTGATTTTATTTTTCCTAATTTATCTACTTGAATTTTTATTTTTATTTTTAAGTATATGAATGTTTCCAATGGAGCCATGTGTGTAACAAAATGATAGATATACTCATATGCAGGTTTGAAATATATTCTTTGATATGTACCAGTGTATGAGAGACCAACTGTCTTGATTGAGATAATGTCAGAAGATACTGAAGAATGGAATACCGGGATCCAATGACTGCCTTGAACCAAGATTCAATATAATCTTGTCTTCCATGGTTTCTATCATGTCATGCAAGTCCTCACATATGTGATCTCGTTTCATAGAATCTGATGATAGGCATGCATGAAACTTTTCAATCTTAGGTTCCAACAACTCCTTTTTATCGATGTGCATCCATGATTCTTGGACCTTATCTGAATCTTCTTCTTCTAGTTGTTGCTCTTCAATGTCAGCTGCTGAATCATTTTGCAATACCTCAACATTGTAAGTGGATTGAGGTGTTTTATTGTTGGGGATTCGAAATGGTTGTGCAGGTAATGGGAAAGGTTGAATTGAGATTAACTGAGGGTGAAACTGATGTTGTGGTGGAGGTGAATGGTATGGATAACATTGATATTGGTATTGAGGATAGTGAGTGAAAGATTGAGTATATGGTGGATTTCCTTTGTAAGGCTCTTCCCAACCATTTTTCCAAGATTGGTTTTGAGATTGGAATTGAGATGGCCAAGGTTGCCAAAGCAAAGGTGTTTGCCAATTATGTTGTGCATAACCTTGAAATTGTGCACAAGGATATTGCATCATATTGGGTTGATGAGGCTTCCGTGGTCCTCTTGGAGCTTGATTCACTCCATTATCCTTTTGGTAAACTTCCTTTAACCCTGGTAATGATGGGCAATCTTTAGTATCATGTGATCCTGCACAAATTTTAAAATTTTAATGTTATCAAGTGGACATTCATGCAAAGCAACAATTTCAACTTTTTGCTTGTTTTTCATTCTTAGCATCTCAATTTGTTCATTTAAATTACCAAGAATGTTTAGCAAATTGTTAAGTTCAGTTTGACTTACCTCTCACACAGGAAAATATATGAATAAATAAATCTTAATCTATGAAAAACAAAAAATCTCACACATTATAGGTGGCCAATCCAAAAGCATGAGGGATGGAAATTTGAGAGGCTCCAAATGCAATCATAACCAAATCAAAGTGAACATCACTAATGAGCATGGTGCCAAATCCAAATTCTATATTCAAAACATGATAATTTCCCCAACTTTACACATGCCTTTGAAAGGAGAAGGCTCTCATATTTATACAAAAACTACTACCTCATTAATGGAGGTCCATTATTCTCTCCCTAGATCCCTAGAAAATATCATAGAGTTACAACTGAAATAGGTAATGATGAGACACATATCCTCTTTGACCTTTATCCAAATCTTCTTCCATATCTTGAAGGGAATTCGAATTTGAGCATTAGAGGCCACATAAGGGTGCCTTGGAAGCTTCCAAATGATCTAGACATGTCATGAAACTCAAGCCACTTTTAAGTATTAGCAAGTATATGCCATTTTTCTAAGTTTTAACCATTTAATTCACTTATAATACTAGAAATCATTAACTCTTGGAAAATACAAATGGAACCCATATAATTATGAAAATTGAGGATAATGAACGGTTTTATGGTCATGGAGTTGTGACATGTAAGTGAAATGGCAGTGATAAAGGTGAAAGTGGATGATATTTTGAATACATTTTGGAGACTCTACAAGGCTTTGTCTCAATGAGTTTTGTCATGAGAGCCATATAGCCAGTGTACCTTTCTAATCACCTCCTCTGCCCACGCTTAGATGTAGGAGCTCCCACATGCTCATGTGCATCCTATACCAATATGACAACTTTTGTGGTTCTCTAACTCTCCTCTATGGAAGATTCTAGTTAAGTGGGTGCCTCAACTCGTCCTTCTGTCTGCTCCTCCACAACATCCTGAAGCTCTACATGAGGCTCCTCCTTTGGATCTAGAAGATTCTCCTCCAATGGGATACTCAAATATCGATCTAGAGAGCATCTCATAGCCTTCTCCTCATAAAATTTGACATCTCTTCTCACTATTGTCACCCTGAATGAGGGAAAATACACCCTATAGTTATGTGGTGTCTCTGTCTATCCTACAAAGACTCTCATCTCATTTATAGGCTCTAGTTTCTTCTTGCTATCCTTTGAGACATGAAAATACACAGTAGCTCCGAAAATTTGAAAATGAGATACATCTGGCTTCCTCCCAAAGAAAGCTTCTTTAGGTGTCATCATGCCAAGTATTTTATGAGGGCTCTTGTTCTGCAAATAAAATATGGTGTTTCATGCTTCTTCCCATAGATGTAAAGGTAGCTTCTGATCATGCAGCATGGCTTTTACTTCTCCCATAATTATTATGTTCTTCCTTTCATCCACCCCATTTTGATGTGGGTTAAGGGGTGCTATCGGTTCTCTTCTAATACCCCCTTTGGCACAAAATTCCTTGAAGGAGCTAGAAACATATTCCCCTCCATTATCACTTATCAGGGATTTCAATGTTAGACCAGTCTCCTTTTCAACCAATGCTTTGAATTCGACAAATATTGAGAAAACTTCATCCATTTTCCGCATGAAGAAGATCCAAAATTTTCTTGAAAATTCATAAAAAAAAAAATACATAATACCTCTATTTTGTTGTAGAGGTTGTAGAAAATGGTCCACATACATTAGATTGAACTCACTCCAATATTGCTCCTACTCTGCTATCTCAGCCTTGGAAGGTGGATTTGACATATTTTCCCAATGTGCATCCCTTACAAACATCATGTTGGTCAAGGGTGCATTTCGGGAGACCAATGGTAATATGTTGCATGATGTTTAAGGCCCCATGGTGTAAGTGTCCCATGTTCTTGTGTCATAGTTCTCCAACATCCCAACTCTGCACTTCTCCTGCCTTTCTACTCAATGTAGTGCAAGATTCCACCTCAATTTTGTTGATATTTTTCACTCTAACTCTGATATGTTTCACTTTCACGATATCTACATGTCTCAGAAAGGATTTCCCCTTACTAAAACAACATCATAGTCATGATCCTCCAACACAACTACAAAGATCAAGTTCTTCTTTATCCTAGGTACATATATGACATATTTTAGATGAAGGTGGGAGCGTGACTCCCTCTTAAGGGTTATGGTACAATTCCTTTGGTATTTTACTGCCCATCATGCCCAAGTTCAATGTGCATATGAACATCCTTCTCCTCTAGGCTACTGAAGAATTATTTTCATCTCATCATATGGAACGAGGCACCAGAATCTAGATACCATGCACTCCCCATTATAGTGCTTGCCATGCATGAAATGATAGTGAAGTCTACTTCGAATTTTGAGGCAAGAGCTTCACCTCCTACTCCTCCTGGAGGCTTCTTGATAGACTTCTTATGCAGAAACTTTGTTACATAGTGCCTAAATTCATGGAAATGAAAAAAATTAATCTTGCTTAAGTCATTCTTCTTGCCATTGTTCTAGTTGGTCTTGTTATCACCCCAAGAAACTCTCCTAGGTTGTAGCTCAGAGATGCTCGGGAACATTACAAAATCAACTCAAGGTTGGAAATGGATGAATGGAAGGAATGATGCTTGTTCAAGCTAGATAACCACTTCTACTTTGCTTGACTCCAGACATGCGTGAACACCCCCAGACTACAAGGCTTTAAACCACCAATTACTCACAGTTTAAGGATTGGGTGAATATAGAGAATACTGGCCACACCAGCAGATGCACAGGACCCTGTGATGGCCGGCTACAACCAGTAAAGAGGTCTGCAAATCTAATTCCCTAGTGCATAGACAGGATCACAACTCTCTGTCACTAAGTGAAAAGAAACCTGATTAACACATTCACTAATACATACAAGACTCTAACACGGAGGTAGGATGACAGCTCCTCTAATGCTAAACATTAAGATTTCAGGAAAATTGCATAACAAGCACAACCTAGAACAGAAGAAGAATGGAAAGTGAGCAATTAACAGTGAAAGAAGCTTGTATTAGTTGAAAATGAAGATGAGATGCTGCAAGTATCAAAGCAGTTACAGTCTCCAGAAGTTGAACCTTACATCAAAACAACAACCATCAACCCTGATTACATCTGTTTTCTAGGTATATATAGAGTTTGGTTACAAAGGCACTCGGCCATTCTAAGTATGAGGAGGTCATAATTGACCACCAACCACTTTAACTATATGATGGAGTCTCTGGCACAATTTGTCTGCTTCAATGAATGATTTGATCTTCTCAGGTGCTCTGCTGTCCTTCTCGGGCAGGTGGAGTGTTATATGGGACGAAGTCCCATAACTGTTGAATGCATTTACCTGCTCGGCTCTGTCCTTTTTCTTCTCAGCCTTACTGTCTGTTGAAAGCGCTGGTTGAGGATGAAATGCATCTGGTATCGAAAATTGATTACCTTCGTCCTTTCGGGAGCATAGAAAAATTAGGGCGAGGGGAGTGCATGGCGTATGTACGAGCAGGACGGAAGGAGGAAAGAAGCTGTCGGATCCAACGAATAAATGGTGGAGATCATTCGGTAGGAGGTATCGGGAAATACAGGGGTGGAGAAACGCAGGCCATTGGATCGCGGGTGGCAGATCCGATGGTCATCGGGAGGAGGAAACGTGCGGGAATTAACGGGCGGGGACAGAGGACGGGCGGTAAATGGTATTGCCCGCACCACCGTTGACAGTTGGGCGGTAAACGTACAAGGGAGAGCAATCTCAATCATCGTGCAACACGTGGCGGACGGGGGAGATGAAAGCCACTTTTGATCGCGCGTTAACGTGCCTATACGTTATGGTAGCGAGGGAAGCGGATGCCGTCGGATTGTGGCGGATGTGATCGAACGATGGGTATTAATTGCGCGGGTTAGTTCGATTGATGTGACGGGAGGTCCGTTGGATCATGGTGTCGGAGATCAACGGTTGCGATCAAAAGATGATGATGAGTTACGGAGGTGCGGGGTCGTTTGGATACAGTCTGATGGGGTTTTAAACTTAGCGCGCAGGCTTAAGAGTGAGGGCACTTTATTATGGTTTTTTAACCGAGAAGCATGAGAAATGGAGATAATAGGAGGGCAAGGGAGATAGAGGAGGAGGGAAGGGCAACCACCAAAAGCCTTTCTCCGAGCACGACCGAGGACCAAACTTTCCTCCGGCCCTTTAGGATCCACGTTATATAGCGGAGCTAACACTACCTCCTTCTGGGGATGAGATCCTCCTTGCGAGGTCTCAAGAACTTGCAGATCAATGCCTTTCCTGTGAAAACAAATTGGAAAAATTTCCTAGTGTTCCATTGGGCATGGAGTCTAACTGAGCTTACACTAAAACTGATAAAACAACATATTTACAACCTTAAGGCCAAAAGACCTTAAATGACATAAATTTTCAGAAAATGCCCATTAACTGGGCCATCAAAAACTCTCTCCCCTTCCATACTTTGCAGTATGAAGGTATTGTTCCCTTGGATCTGAGAAATGATAAAAGGCCCTATCCAAAAAGCATCAAATTTCCCATGGTTGCCTTTCTTCTCTTTCAGTGCATCCCACTTCAGAACCAAATCTCCAACCTGGAAATTATCTGTTTTGGCTCTTCTGTCAAAAACTTCCTTGATTCTCTGCTGATGTGTTGCTGACTTCTCAACCAGTGGTTCTCTGATCTGATGTACCTCTACTAAATCAGTGATCCTTTTTGCCATGTCCTCTTCCTTATTCTGCTCTTCTTGTAGGAACTTTGCCACAGAGAGGATTAACTGAATTGGGAATACAACCTCAGTGCCATATACCAACTTGAAAGGAGAATTCCCTGTGGATTTCTTGGTGGTCACTCTGTCAGCCCACAGTGCATATTTGAGCTTAGAATCCCAATTCTTTTTGTTATATTCCAACAGCTTTTTAATTATCCTTATCAGGCTTTTGTTGGAAGATTCTACTAGACCATTGCCTTGAGGGTCGTATGGGGTGGAATGAACCAGCTTAACGCCCATTGAATCACACATGTCCACCAATTCTTTTGCCCTAAAGGTTGCTGCATTGTCTGTGATTATTTTATGTGGACACCCAAATCTGGTGAAGATATTCTCTATCAAAAACTTCATGACCACATTATGATCAGCCTTTAGGGATTGCTTCAATCCATTTAGTAAAGTAATCGGTGGCTACTAAGATCCATCTGTGTTGGCCACTGGAATGGGGATTGATTTCTCCAATGAAGTCTAAGCCCCACTGCTAAAAAGGGCCATTTGCATGTATTGGTTTCAAGGGTAGGGACTTCAATTGCTGTTTCCCTTCAAATATTTAGCACCTGTCACAAGATTTAACAAATGAAAAGACATTAGAAAATCAAGTGGGCCAATAGTACCCAGCTCTAAGAATATTGTGGGCTATAGTTTTCCAATAGTGGTATCCTCCACATATGCTAGAATGGAACTGCTGCATGACTTCAAGGGATTGTTCTTTGTTCAGACACCTCAAAAGAATTCTAGAGGGGTCCCTCCAGTAGAGCAGATTTTCGTGGATGCAATATCTTTTTGCCCTAAGCTTAACAGTTCTGGCTTGGCTTGAACTAAGGCCTGGAGGAATTTCTAGCTTCAACAAAAATTGAGCTATTACATGGTACCAATCACAAGAAGCTAGATTTTCTGCCAATGACTAATTTTTTCCTGGTTCAGCTGTTTCTTCTGCTATTTGACCACTTTTTGCGTCTGTGCTTATGAGATTTATGTCCATCGTTTTGCAATTTTCTTCAGCCAATAACTTGGCAAGGCCTTGACCTCTGACCAGCCTGGTGGGCTTCAATTCTATGTTAAATTCAATCAGCTTTGCAATCCATTTAGCCCTTCTTCCATCAACATCAGGTTGCGTTAGAACATCTTTTATTGAAGCAGAGGGAACATATGAAATTATCTTGGAATGCAGAAGGTAGATTCTGAAAGCTTTCAAAGACTTGATAAGAGAATAAGCCTATTTTTCAATGATATCATACCTCAGCTCAACATCCCTTAAGGTTTTGCTGAATAATGCCACTGGATGCTCTGAGCCTTCTTCATTTGCTTGCAATAAAACTGCTGCAAGGGTGTCTTCAGAGGAAAATGAAAATATATGGAACTCCTTGCTGTAATCTGGACTTCTTAAAGTGGGAGCTTCCATAATATCTTTCTTAATTGACTCAAAGGATCTTCTTGCTGCATTAGTCCATTTTATCTCTGATCCCTTTCTCAAAATGGAGGTAATATGCTTTACAAGCTCTGCAAAATTTGGGATAAACCTCCTTACAATTTTTATCTTGCCCAAAAAGGACTAGATATCCTTCTTTGACCTTGGGATAGACAAAGTCTGCATTGCTCTTACTCTTTCTGGGTCAATTTTGACACCTGTAGCAGAAACAACATGTCCTAACAACTTGCCTTCTTCTAAAGCAAACTGTGACTTTTTAGGATTGACTGAAATCCCAAACCTTCTGCACTTCAGGAACACTTTCTTCAAATGTTGTAAATGGTCTTGATGGCTATTGGAGTACACTGTTATATCATCAAGGTAAACAAGGACAAACTTATCCTTCTCCCCCACAAATTCTATATCCATAGCTCTCTGAAAGGTGGCTCCAGCATTCATCAGTCCAAAAGGCATCTTAGAATACATAAAAGTTCCCCAAGGAGTGGTGAATGCAGTCTTCTCTTGGTCATCTGGATGTACAACAACCTGATTATACCCTGAAAATCCATCCAGGAAAGACATTACTTTGGCTCCTGAGACCTTCTGCAGCAAATGCTCCATCTTGGGTAGAGGATAATTATCTTTCTTAGAGAATTTGTTTAAGTTTTTGAAATCAACGCAGAGACTGATTTCTCCACTTTTCTTCCTCACCACTACCAGGTTGGCTACCCACTTTAAATATCTGAGAGGGACTATGATTTTGGCAGCCAGTAAACTTTTTATTTCTTTTTCAATCAAAGGGAGGAGCAGAGGATTTATGGGTCTCAACTTCTTCTTGAAAGGAATGATGTCTTTCTCTAAAGGGATTTTATGCTGGATGATCTTTTTGTCATATGTTTTCAAGTCACTATATTCCTAGGCAAAGACATCAGCAAATTGGTTCATTAAATTGCAGTATTTAGCACTTTGGGAAGCAGACAAATGAGTGGACAGATTTATGTATCTGGGCTGATCTAGACTTCCTATATTATGCTTACAGACTGCAGATTGGTCTTCTTTTTGGGCAGCCTCATAAGGCACATCATTTTGGTCAAACAACTTTTCTAATGGAACCAGACCCTTAGGTATATGATTGTTGGGCAGTTGGACAATGCTATCTTTACTGATTTTGTTTCTAAGCTGGGACTAGGGATTTTCTTCCAAGGTTTCATTCTCTTGGTCAATTTGCATTTCAGAAAATTCATCAATGACTTGGAGAAACCTATTCACTTCATCATCATCTTCAAAGACTTTCCAATGCTGGACATTATCAGGCAAGGATGGTCTATATTTCATTTGAACTTCATAAACTAGTCTGGGAGGCATGGGAGGAATAAACATGCTAGCAGACACAGCAAGAGAATCGGCAAGCTGATTTTTTACTCTAGGGATATATGAGATACAAAAATTATCAAAAGAATATTTAAGTCCCCATACCTCATCTCTGTATGCTTTCAGCCTTGGGTGCTTTGCTTGAAATTCTTTATTCACTTGCTGAATGATAAGATCAGCATCTCCAAACACCTTTATGTTTCTGATTCCTCTGTCTTTGGCTGCATTAAGGTCCAATATCAGAGCTTCGTACTCTACTATATTGTTGGTGACTTGGAAAGCCAGCTTAAAAGATAGATGTGTGCTTTCTTTCTAGAGATATCAGCACCACCCCTGCTCCTGCAGTCTCCCTAGAACATGCTCCATCAAAGAACATTTCCCAAACCAGACTTCCTTGCTATCCCTCAGCCTGATTTACTGGCTTCTTGATCTGCATTGAGGCCTTCTGGGATTCTTCAATTTGGAGAATACAAGCTCCAAAGTCAGTATCCACGCCATATATGGCATGATTAGAAGGATTCTTCTCATCACTGATGATGTAGGCCAACTGTGCTTCTTTATACAATCTCCTGCTTTCTCCTCCAAAAACTGGGACAGTGGCATAAGATAGATCATTCTGTAGTGTCCCACCTAGTCTCTTAATCCATCCTTTAGACAACATCATGCCAAACTTGGGAGGGACATATGCTACCACAATATCCATCATCATACTCTTCATGGGCAGCTGAGTTAGGGTAATGGCCAGGTCTTTGATCAATCCTAGGCATTTTACCTTTCTTGAATCAAATGAGAATAAGTCATGATGTGATCTAGTGATATCAAGGCCTAACTCTTCCATGACAGCTTTAGGCATCAAATTGTGGCTGGTCCCTGTGTCTAGCAGGAAATTGTGGAGGACTTTGTCATGAATGGTCAAGGAGACATAAAATGATGGAGAATTATCATCAGCAGGTTCAGTCATGGGGCTAAGCACAAATGCAGGCTCATCATCTTGCAAATTGACATAGTTAGTGGAAGTTTGTGTGGCTTTCAGCTCAAGAGCCTCAAGGATAGGCTTTCTAAAAACTTCACTCTTCACTAGTTCTATAAGAGGTACAGATATTTTTAACTTCTGGACTTCTAACTCAAAATTGAAAGGGGAAGGGGACTTATCAGGACCTCTTACCTCTTGAGCTGGTGCTCTAAGGATGACTGGATCAGATGTTGGTCTTTTTTGTCTGATATTCTGTTGCTCTATTGGGACAGCAACTCTTTGGGCAGGATTCTCCTTGACATTATTTGCTTTTGACCTCAGGTTATATCTTTGCTATTCACCAGTCTGCAGAACAACCTCTCTGTCCCACTCTTGACTAGTTTGGTCCTGTAGTAATGATTCTTCATATGCAATCAATGTCAAAAAGGTAGCACTGCCTTTGTCTTCCATGCAATGGATTTCATCCTCTTCTTCAACCTGCTCCTCCTCCATGACTACATTTTGGAAAGGAGCCTTAACTTTTTGTTCTTCATTTGTTTCTTTACCCCTTTGAATGATTTGCAACTATTCATTTGCTGTTTTGAATGGATTTGGATTTCTTGGAGCAATTGTGTTTTGAAACCTTGCTTTCCCAGAATTCTGCTCAACTTTCAGCTTAGATATCTCTGCAGCTAATGAATCTATCATTTTAGTCATTTTATCTAATTTGGGTTCTGAAGATGAAACAAAGGAAGAAGAAGCCTCACCTCTCTGCCTCCTTTCGTCAGCATGACTTTTAAGCTTTACTATAGCCATAATATTTGATTCCACCTCTAGTGTTGCATCTTGCATATCAGCTAGAGTGGCACATCTTCTTTCTCTCAAAAGCAAGTAGAAATCAGAGTCAAAAGCATTAGCATAAGTAAGTTTGGCAGAGGTGGGGGTTGGCTTTACTTCAACTAGTATCTTACTATACATACGGTTGAATCTTTTATTGAAATCAGGCAATGATTCCCCATTCTCCCTCTTCAGATTACCAAACTCTATATGGTAATAGAGCAGATCTTTCCTATCTCCCCATTGTTTCAGGAATGCATCATCCAATGCTTCAATTTTAGCAATAGACCTATGGGGAAATTCTCTAAACCACTCTCTAGCCTCTCCATCAAGGCTCTGGACAAACACTTTCATCCACACATCATCTTCACTGATATCTAAGTTATCAACATAACTATAAAAAGACTCAAGGTGTTCTTCAGTTGTTACTCCCTCTGTACCAGTGAATTTGGGCATATATTTTTGATATTATCCTGCAGGCATGGCATTCAAAGGAACAGGCAAGACCAATGGTCCATACCTAGTAGCTATGATTCTTTCCATCTTTGTGGGAGCTTGTTGACCTGCCATGACTGGGGTAGGTGGAAGGATACTAGCAGATTGAATGGTAGGAAGCAAGGAAATAGATGACAGATACAAAGGAATATGATGGACTGTATGGGAGGCTTTCTTTGGACTGAGATCCAAAGGGGAACTAACTGAACAAGGAGCTTTATGAATCTCTGAAGGTATCTCTTTACTAACAATGCTAGGCTTCAAATCTTCAAACTTTATATCCTCAGCTGTAATATTTTCTTTCAGAGATGCATGAGATTTCTTAGGCTTACCTGATCTTGATGCTCCTTTCTGTGATGTTTTCCTTTGCTTAGCAATCTTCTCAGGGTCAGGCACTAGATCAGCTGGTGATTTTTTAGGATTTCTCTGGGTATGCCTCACAAACTAAGCCAGAACTGTAATGTGGAGTTGCCACCAGGTTGGTTTTCTAGTAGAGTCGCCAGATAGATGATTACAACCAGAAATGTGTCTAGACTTTGTCTATCATCAAAGCATGGAACTGTGTCATTTCCCAGGGAAGCTGAGCTTCAATCTCCTCTCCCCGGCAACGACGCCAATTAATGTTATCACCCCAAGAAACTCTCCTAGGTTGTAGCTCGGAGATGCTCGGGAACATTACAAACTCAACTCAAGGTTGGAAATGGATGAATGGAAGGAATGATGCTTGTTCAAGCCAGATAACCACTTTTACTTTGCTTGACTCTAGACATGCGTGAACACCCCCAGACTACAAGGCTTTAGACCACCAATTACTCACAGTTTAAGGATTTGGTGAATATGGAGAATATTGGTCACACCAACAGATGCACAGGACCCTGTGATGACCAGCTGCAACCAGTAAAGAGGTATGCAAATCTAATTCCCTAGTACATAGACAGGATGACAGCTCTCTGTCACTAAGTGAAAAGAAACCTATTTAACACATTCACTGATACATACAAGACTCTAACACGGAGGTAGGATGGCAGCTCCTCTAATGCTAAACATCAAGAGTTCAGGAACACTGCATAACAGGCACAGCCTAGAATAGAAGAAGAATGGAAAGTGAGCAATCAACAACAAAAGAAGCTTATATTAGCTGAAAATGAAGACGAGACGCTGCAAGTATCAAAGCAGTTACAGTCTCCAGAAGTTGAACCTTACATCAAAACAACAACCATCAACCCTGATTACATCTGTTTTCTGGGTATATATAGAGTTCGGTTACAAAGGCACTTAGCCATTCTAAGTATGAGGAGGTCATAATTGACCACCTACCACTTTAACTATCTGATGGAGTATCTGGCGCAATTTGCCTGCTTCAGTGAATGATTTGATCTTCTCGAGTGCTCTGCTGTCCTTCTCGGGCAGGTGGAGTGTTATATGGGACGAAGTCCCATAACTGTTGAATGCATTTACCTTCTCAACTCTGTCATTTTTCTTCTCGGCCTTACTGTCTGTTGAAAGCGGTGGTTGAGGATGAAATGCATCTGGTACCGAAAATTGATTACCTTCATCCTTTCGGGAGCATAGAAAAATCAGGGCGAGGGGAGTGCATGGCAGATGTACGAGCAGGATGGAAGGAGGAAAGCAGCCATCGGATCCAACAGATAAATGGTGGATATCATTCGGTGAGAGGTATCGGAAAATACGGGGGCGCAGAAACGTGGGCCGTTGGATCGCTGGTGGCAGATCCAACGGTCATCAGAAGGAGGAAACGTGCGGGAATTAACGGGCGGGGATGGAGGATGAGCGGTAAATGGTATTGACTGCACCACCGTTGACAATCAGGTGGTAAACGTACAAGGGAGAGTGATCTCAATCATCATGCGACGCGTGGCAGACGGGGGGGATGAAAACCACTTTTGATCGTGTGTTAACGCACCTTTACGTTATGGCAACAGGGGAAGCAGATGTCGTCGGATCGCGGCGGATGCGATCAAACGGTGGGTATTAATTGCGCGGGTCAATTCAATTGATGTGACGGGAGGGCCATTGGATCATGGTGTCGGAGATCAACGACTGCGATCAAAAGATGACGATGAGTTACGGAGGCGCAGGGTCATTTGGATAGGGTCTAATGGGGTTTTAAACTTAGCGTGCAGGCTTAATAGTGAGGGCACTTTATTATGGTTTTTTAACTGAGAAGCATGAGAAATGGAGATAAGAGGAGGGCAAGGGAGATAGAGGAGGAGGGAAGGGCAACCACCATAAGCCTTTCTCCGAGCACGACTGAGGACCAAACTTGCCTCCGGCCCTTTGGGATCCACGTTATATAGCGGAGCTAACAGGTCTCTAGTTTTCTTTGGGTCTTCTTGTCCTTTCCTTTATTTCCCTTCCCAACCAAAGAAAAATGATCTCCTCCTCAGATTTAGATGTTACTCCATCTCCAGTGTTTTGCTGAATTTCTTCCTACACCAAATTGGACCAGAGTCTTTCCCAATTTGGAAATTTGTCCCTTACATTTACAAATTCCTAGTAGCTGTGATGAGATTTTGAAAGGCCTAAGAGAGCTAGGCTCACTAGTTCTGAAGAGGGAATATTTTCTCCAACTCCTCCATTCTCATCTCGACACTGCGTGAACCTAGAGAGGTAATGTGGAATGGTTTCTCCTTTTTGCATGCGAATGTTTTTTAGCTTGTCCCTCAATGTTAATTTCTTGGCATCACTACCATTTTCGAATAGGTCAGTGAGGGTCTTCCAAATAGAAAAGGAAGTCTCCTTTCCATGTAAATTCGAGACTATGTGGTATTTCACATCCTCCAAGATGATCCTCTTGGATTTTGTGGTATCCTTCTTCCACTGGGCTAACTGTTATGCATCAGATACTTCTAGATTTGGAATGCCAATTTTGGTGTACTCCAACACACCATTACCATCAAGCATTTCTTCCATCTGATCCTTCCAAGATATGAAATTTGAGGTTCCCTTAAGGTCATACTCCAATCTCAATTCATTGAAAGATAATTTCCCGCAAGGAAGAAAATTGCTTCACTAAATCTGCAAATCGAAATATTTGAACGAGAGTCTCTATAGATTGGTTTCTAGTGTGATTTCCACTATGATACCATATATAAATTAATATAATTTTTCTACTACTAATGTATTCAAAGTGAAAACAAGAGATTATAAATTTCCTCTACTATTTTGCGGAATGGAAATCAAAATTTAGAAACACATGAAATGACATGCAACCATTAAAGAACCATAAGAACACAATTGATATGAGTTGGATCAATATATTGTTTTTCATCCATATCGATGCATTTGGAGTGGAAAAAGTGGAGGAATCAGCTCACGGGATGGTTTTTGTTGGCAGGGCCTAGTTTGGCAAAACGGGGTCCAAAACCTTCCAGGAGCGTTTTGAGGCATCAAACGAAGTTTTTGGGGGGTAAAAAAATGATTCTTAAGTGCCACACCTTTTCATGCTATTCTACACATAGAAAGCTTTCCAATGGTGCAAGAATCACATCAATCAGATTCTGTATGCAAAAGTTATGCCACTCGGAAGTTGACCTTCCTATTTTCACACCTATAGTTTGGGAGGATGTCGCATCAGCCCCCATTCTTCATGGAAAAGGGGCTAGCCACGTGTTTTTTATGTATAAGACTCTAAAAGAGTCTATTTTCTAACTCTAGTTAAGATTTGTTGTAGTCAAACTTAACCACTAGTAGGCTATCAGATTGTGTTATAACTGAGCCACTAGGAGGAAGAGGCATTCCATTCTTTTGAGAGCATTTGTTCCATAGATGAGAAAAAATAGCCAGGAGAGATAGGAGGTAGAGCACACAAAGAGGATATGTGCACTGTAGCAACCCATGAGACACAAGTATTACTTCTTTATATCTGCAACCATATTTCCAGACAGAGAAAGAGAGCGAAGAGGCCTCACCCTCCAGCTGGGTTTTCTCTTGAAAGGATTTCCCAGAGAGCACATCTTGTGTCTTATGTGGGTGTGAGCTTGTTTTATTCGTTCTCTACTTTTCTGCATAATTTATATTCTCATGCATGCACTAATTATAGTAAAATATACAGATCTAGAAATTAAATGAAACTATAATAGTGTAGAATCTTAGATTTTTAATATAATAGTATCATATCTGTTGCGACGAAATGTCAGGTGGAATATCCACAGAAGTTTACGAATCAACAATGGTAATAAAAGGGAACCCAACTGGGAAAAACCCCTCCACTTCTTTTCATTAATCAAATGCGAATGAGAAAGTATTACAATGTCACGCTTCAATCTTGAAACACACCCTGTACTGTAAACATGTTCTCCTACTGACTTTCCTTCTTTGGCCAACATTTAGCCAATTCAAGACCCCAACTTTCTCCTATTTCCTTGCGCAATCCTGGAGGAAATCAGCTCCTAAAAAGTATGAATTTTCTCCTATTTACGCACAATTCCCAAGGAATGATTCACCTGATTAACTGCTAAGCTTGTACACTCAACTAGTATACAATTGGTAATTATAATGTGCCCTTTTCATCCACTCTTGCTAGGAAATTCAAATTCCATGCATGTCTAGGCTATTTTTAGCTGATTGACTAGTTTAACTAAGAGATCACTGAGTTAAAAAAAAATCTACTGCTCAATTGACCTTCAACCGACTCAAATAGTAACTTGAGATTAGGTAACTAAGACAAACTAAAAATAATTGAACTAGATTGCTAAATTTTAGAAATAACTACATGCACAACTCTACTTCTAGTCTATAACTCGAATTTATTGAGTAAACCAGTAGACAAAAGCCATGTCACACAATTTAATTGCAATCCAAGCCATCCTATTGATGTAGAAAATCGAATTACTAAATTTGACTAAGGCGCAAGTCAAATTTAGTCTTTGTTGCTACAATTTCTAACATGCAGGGAGGGCCTTTACCGAGAAAAAATGTGAAAAGGACAATATGGGTGAACTTGCTATGTTATACAACATCTACTATAGGACAATATGGGGTTGCGGCCATATACATGGTAGTGTAAGGGGTTTATGCAGTAGATCCGTTCAACACATTAATTGATATGGAAGGAGTTATCGCTTGAAATTTCACCTCAGGCTGAAAAAGGTAAACCTCAAGGCAACATCAAACCACTTCGCCTCGTAGCTAGCCCTACGGGGCGGGAGAGGGCTCTCTCCGGTCTATCTCGGTGAGATCTTCAATGGATGAGAAGACCAATAGGGTAACACTGATTTTAGGCTAGTAAACTGATCAAAAGGGTTGATTTGGGGTTTTTAGGGTTTTTGGTGGCAAATTGAGGAGATGGCAATTTTGGGTGCGGGGATTGGACACAGTTTCTGCAGGGGGTTCTTTGGGGCGAGATAGGAGACAGTATTGATGCCTTTGATTGAGGTGGATGGTCAGGAATGACAGGTGAGGAGCTAAGGAGAGCAAACATTAACTTTGAATTCTCCTTAAACAGTAGAAAACATTGAAATTAAACAAACTTAAAAGCAGAGCATGACAGTCATGAATTCTTACTTTAACACTTCGTTTGCTTAATGTGCAGAAGGAAAAGAAAGGAAATGATTCACATAACACACTTACAAGTACATAGAGAAACACACCATCAATACATGTAACCACAAGAATCCCAAAAAGGACTGCAAAACCCTGGTCTTCCTTAGCCAAAAATTGCAGGGATACAGTGAATAATACAATGATAACTTCTCCCTCAAGAGTCCAACCATGAAAATGAGCAAGAAAGTACATAATATAGATCATCTAACATCTTTCCCTGCCTCTAGGGGTCGAGCTCACTATCCTAGGAGCTGTTTCAACCACTTCTAAACTAAGCACTACAAACTAGGCAGTGAAAACAACTTGCCTCTATAAGCTAGGAAACCAATTCATTCATTTAATTTTCACCTTTTTCATGAATGAATCTTCTAGAAGAGGTACATAAGTGTAAAAGTGTCATAAAAGTACATTAATTACATCAAAGAGGATAATAATCCACCCCAAAAAGTCAAACAGGGTGAAACTGCGTTTTTCTGAGCTGTACACTGAAATTTGGAGAAATTTCCCTGACGGGTCGCGCGCCTCTGCCTGACGGGTCGTGCGCCTTTGAGGGCACTTTTGGGACACTTCCAGGTGTCCAAATGGAGCAAGAGTAGGTTTGTTAGAAAGGTCTGTGAGTCTACTTTCCAACCCAACTGGAATTTCTGAATTTGGTGGTCATTTGCCCCTCCAAAATTGCAATCTCCCAAGACTGCTTTCTGTGTCTCAAAAATGTGGCAGAAAGTCAATTTTTGCTTGTTTTTTGACTTTCTGGAGGCCCAAAACTTCATAAAATATCTTGTCCATGGATGAGCATATGTAACTTCTCATGAAAAATCTGGAAATGCTGAGTTTTTGCAAAATGGAGTTGCCAAGATGAAGGGTCGCGCGGGGGGTGAAACCCGTTAATGGACAAAACCTGTAAATTGCCTGAAAAAACCAAAATTGACCCAAAATGCTCAAAATTTCTTGGGATTTGTGCTGTGGCTGAGCTATTTAGTTCCATGCTCAGTCAAAGAGGCTTTGGCCAAAATTTGGAGTGGATCGGGCCTTTTCCGTCGTTTTAGTGCCTTGGCCAACCTCCTTGGATCTGGCGATTGTAATTTTGACATTTCTCTAAAACCATGACACCTGTGCAAAAAGTGAAGGAGGTTTTTCTTCCTTGGCCTGTTGTGGACAAAAACCTCTCTCAGTTTTCCAAAATTCATTTTTGATTGCTCTGAAACGGCTTTTGAGTGAGACTGATCCCGATGTGTGAAGCAAGGAATTTCGTGGAAATGAAGCGAAATGAAGGGGATAGGGGGCTTCTAAATTCTTGGGGAAATTTTTGGGAGTGGGGAGGGATGTTAGGAAGCAGGGGAAAGTGGAATCGCAGAGATCGAGCGAGGGGAAGGGGTCCAAAAGGGCAAAACACAGGCCAAACCTAGAAAATTACCAAGTTGTAGCTAAAAACTAGGGTTTGTGCAAAAATGAGGAATTTGGCGGATCTAAGGGATGGGAAGTGTTTGATAAGGTAATTTAAGGATAGGGGAAGGTGTATGAACATCAGGATACAAGTTTTGCCGATGATTTGACCGTCCAAGAGAAATTAGCTTTCAAAACCCTAGGAGAGGGAAATGACCTTGCCTAGGTGCAACTGAAGCATGAACAAGGTGTAAAATGACTCATTAGACACTGAGATGATAATGAAAACCCTATGAATGATGATAGACTCAGCTGAATAGTGACATAGATGGGCATTTGGGCAACTTTGATATTTTCAAGCAAAAGCACATGGAGTCTTTACTTGCAAATGAAGGCTTTTAAAATATTATCATGATCTTCTCAAGCTTTAGCAAACCATAATTTATATGATTGAAGGCCTACCGGACAAGCTTGAACAATTTGTGGTCGCTTGGCAGCTTGCTGGTAATTTTCTGTGGAGGAAACCCTGATGGGTCGCGCGCACTGCCCAACGGGTCGCGCGCCCTCAATGGGTCGCGCCTGTGTAATTTTTACACTGCTGGAGGTGCCCTGACGGGTCGCGCGCCTTCAACGGGTCGCGCGCCAGTCTCAACGGGTCGCGCGCCTACCAAACCCACCGAATTCACTCAAACGCTCTTGTAACTGATTTTTCTATCACTTGGATGCACAATGGAGTTTGATGGAGCGAAATAGAGCCTTTATAGCCTGGCTTTGAATAAATTTCATGTCACAACCCACTTTCTAATGTTT
The DNA here is from genome assembly GCA_031772625.1 of Pinus tabuliformis. Lineage (NCBI taxonomy): Eukaryota > Viridiplantae > Streptophyta > Pinopsida > Pinales > Pinaceae > Pinus > Pinus tabuliformis. Next base: position 369,997,391 of record CM062808.1, on the reverse strand, counting down.
TTCCATGACACTTTTTAAACTTTGAATGTTGTTGTCTTTTTGGTTTCCTTTTGTCCTGAAATTGATTGATTTGATGTTTTTCCTTGATAATTTTTGCAGGGATAGCTTCTGAGGGGTCTTGGCAAGGGAGCCAGGGTTGCGTGTTGCCTTTCAAAGAATTTTTGAAGTTTTACAATTTTTACAAAATTTTGAGAAATGACCTTGGCTTTAAAAACAGGGTTCTTAAATCCAAGGCGAAAATTAGCTGCACAAGATGAAATTTTCGAAGAAACACTTTGAAAATCATCCCTCTGGCTTGCTGGGCACTTATTGACCTTCAGAGATATGACCTTGAAGACAAATTTGACCTAAACCCTAGACCTAGAAATTTTGACCTCAAGACAAGACAAGTAACCTTGAAAAAGTTTAATGACTGAAACAACTTGATCCAGCAGTGCCAAGAGGGGAATAAAGACACCAGCTCCTCCATTAGGGTTATGGCATGCCTAGTGGAATGCAAGACACTGATGAGACACCTACTTATGCAAATGCAAAGAGCTTTGATCGCTGATGGAGGACTACTAGACCGACTCTAACAGAAGGATTACATAGCACAAGACCAGATCCGGGTCCTCTAAAGCGATTCTTGGCAAAATTTAATGAAGATAGCAAGAAAAAATGGGAAGATCATGTGTTTTCTCTGTAGAACATTCAACAGAGAGCCATTAGTTCATCAATCATGCACCGATTTTGGGCAAATGGGTTTTTTTCCAAATTTTTACGCAAACCCCAGATGGAAGATTAATCCTCATTGGGGTTCGAATGAACCTTTTGGTGTGAGATATGAAAAGGGAGATTTATAGTATAAAATGTATTATAATGAAGATGCAAACCCTAATCTGTGTGAGCAGATCTATGCAAAATGATTTGTTGTTGCACGACTATGGCATTGAACGAAATTCCTCCATCATCTTCAATATGAGGTTGTGGGGGGGGGGGTTCCTAGATCCAGTGACCCTAAGGGATCTATTTCGTATAAGGGGCAAGCCAATGGAGTTACTTCATTCAAAGATGCCCTCAAAGGGAAGTCTGATGCCTTAGCCAAACTTGATCAGACTCTCAGTATTCCTAGTCCGTATATTGTTGAACAACTGAATCAAGTCCCGACAATGAGAGTAGATCTATCAAAGACAAATGATATTTGTACAATCTTCCAATCTTAGGCAGTCATATGCATATTCAATGGTTTATGGCCAAAACTAGTGGATCTATTTCAGTGGATTTTCATGACATGGACAATAAATTGTGATATTCACCTATGTTCTAGGGGTTTCTTCATCATAAAATTTGAATCATTAGAGGCAAGAGAGTATATCTTACAAGAGGGTCCAAGGTTATGGGGTACTGCGAGACCTTTTATCACCCCATGGTTCCCAGATTTTGATGCCAATTTAATGGTGGTATCTAGAATGACAGTATGGGTTAGATTGCATAATCTACCTCTTCATTTCTGCCATCATAAAGTGCTAGAGGGAATTGGGAATATATTGGGGAAGTACATAAAGAAAGATATACAAAGAACTGAAGAAGAAATCTTTGCTTTTACCTTAGTAAAGGATTGTCAGATCACATTCTCCTAACACATAACAAGAAGTGTTGGACCCATTTTTAGATTTTGAAAACATGACATTTAGATGTTGAATATGTTGAAAAACATGACACCTATAAAACTCATGTCCTATGGAAAAGAAAGATCTAAGAAGGAAAAAAAAACCAATTAAGAAACCGAAGGGATGGCAATTTACAGAGCAACAATCTGAAGAAGAAGAGGATGACGAGGAAATGGGCACTCCCATAACTAAGGAAACCTAGAACCCATAAGAAAGTGTAGCAAACCAAGGAGTTAATCCTGAAGTAGTAGGAAATCTAGTCCAAACATTGCATAAAGGGAAGATTCACATAGAAGAGGAGGCAAGAGGTTACAAACGACATCATGTATATAAGATTTCAGATTCAGATAAGGAAAATCCAAGGTTGTTTTAAGAAAACTAGCTGGCACTTGTAACCACCACTCCTAATCAAGGTGGATGGTGGCAAGTAGAAAATAAGAAACGAAGAAATGGGAAACTAGGTATTTTCATTTAGACACGAGTTGTTTATTTTATTATTTTTATTTTGTCTCTCTCTGTGAGCATGATTGAAACGGGAAACTAGGTATTTTCATTTAGACACAAGTTGTTTATTTTATTATTTTTATTTTGTATTTTCATGATTGAATGCTCTTTGAGAACCTACAAAATGTAATTTTGTTCTCATTAATAAAATTATGATTTTTTCTTTGGAAAAAAACAATATCAATGCCTACCTCGCCAATGACTATAACATTCACCTCACAATCAAGGTGTGTTGACTTTGCATGTTTTTTGTTATGTTTTTGCAATTTTAACCAAAGTTTCTAGAAAATGCTTAATATTTCTATTTTCCCGTAACTTCAGAAATAATTTTCTAATTTTTGATTGGTTGAGTGAGCTTTGATGGGACATAATTCCCCTAGTCGAGGGAATTTTAATTTTAGTATTTGTCAGTGCTTGACAATTCATTTTTTATTTTTTTTTTTTTTCAGTGAAACTAAATCTATTAAGAGAACATATAGTACAATGCGAGATTACAGTCAAGAGAAGCAAGAACAAAGGCAGCCGGAAAGGATTGGTAGTCCACCTCGGCTCCTACGAGAGAAAGAGTAGAGATCATTGCTGAGCAAGAAGAAACAGGAAGAACAAAAGAGCAAGATCTGAACAGAGGATTCTACCCAACATGTGCAGAATCCACTATTCTGCATTTTTTCCCTTTCTTTTTACCAACTTTGACCCATTCAGGAGGACTTTGCTGAGCTGGCCTGATTTGCAAACTGAGATGAGCCGACGGAGAGGTCTCCTTGTCTGAGTCCGAGGTGGAGGATTCATGGTTCCTTTTCTGTGAGGCTGGTATGACGGACGAATCCACTGGACCTGCCGGGGACGGATCCAGTTTCGACTCTGCTGCCACACCTTCCATATTTTCTTCCTCTTCGTCAAAGCTGAAGCCAACATTGTCCATGGGAGGAGGATCATGAGGCTTCCAGCTTTTGGGTTTCTGCTTAGTATTGGCTTTCTTCTTTTGGGCTGGCATCGAGGGACAAGAGCTCTGAAGGTGACCTGTATGATGGCAGTTGCGGCAACGAAAGGCTGTATTCTCGTAGTCCAAAATTTGGGTCCAATGAAAATCTCCAATTTTGAGATTGATCTGGTCCGGGAGGCCTTTGCTTATGTCTATTTCTGCACAAATCCTGGCAAAAGTGTATAAGCCCTTTTCCCCTCTAGAGATGTCTATGTCTAAAAGGCGGCCTAGTGAGTTGCCAATCCCTTGGAATACCACAAAGTGCCATAGATTCGCTGGGAGGTTTGGAAGTCTGACCCAGATGGGGAGTTTGGTGATAACTGCTGTAGAGGGATCGAAATTTGGGAACCAAGGAGTGAGGAATAAACCAGTTGCTCCCCAGAACCATGGGCCACCAGTTAAGGCTTTTTGATAGTCCTCATCGAAGGCAAACACTACGATGAAAAATCCCTTTGAGCATAGCAGTACCTTGCAGTTGTTGGTCCAGTTAGAGTGGATCCATTGGTAGAGGTCTGCTGTGCATGGCCATAGCCCATTAAACCTGCAAATAATGCCATGTTCCGCAAAATGCTGGGTTTGCTCATCCAGCGAAGGATGCATTATTTCTATGGAGGGGGTTTCCTCCATTTTATCCACCAGAAAAGGCTTGGGAGCTTGAGCAGGTGGGGCTGATCTCTTAGGTAGCCTCGCATGGATAGCGTCCTTGTAAGAAAACGCCTTAGCTGAGGATGACTGGCCTGCTGCGCACCCTCTTAGACGAAGGGTAAGAGCAATGGAGGTATTTCTCTGTATGCTATAAAAAGATAGGGGGTAAAGATCCTCGAGTTGTTTACCTTCGTGGAGAAGTCGCTATGCTGCAGAGGGTATCCCCAGCTTGATTTCCAGAGCCTGCTTGAGGTCTTGTACTTGATCCGACGCTCTCACCCATTGTAGCAGGGTTTTGCCAGATATAAGCTTAATCAGGATCTGGAATGAGGCAGAGAGTCCAGAATTCTGCTTGCCTCTGCAGATCTGAGGCAACAGGCGGCTGGAGCTAAGCAGGGCCTTCTTTTCCTGCGATTGCCGCAGGGGATAGAGAGGATGAGAGCCGGCGTCCCCAAAGTCCTGAGCGGAGGGGCACAGGGGGCGAGGAGCTATCGAAATAACCCTGAAGACAGTCGGAGCCGCTGAGTGGTTGTAGATCTGCAAACCCTCGCGATCTGCAAACCCTCTGTTGGATCGGTGTATAGAACCACCGATCAGCTGCCTGAGCTCCTGGAGGTCTTGACTCTTGCGCGTATTAGAGAGATCCGGCCTGGATCTACAAGTTTTGGGCCATGCAGGAGTGTACATAGGCGGATCTGCCCCATGCAACCCTTCATCTTTGCATTCATGTATCGACTGTAGAGGTGTGAGCCCGACTCTCCCTAGGCTGACAGATCCTGTATAGGTCAGTCCGACTTCTGAGGGTAGATCCGGCCTGAGACTGCAAAGAATGATCCATGCAGTTGTGCGATGGGGCAGATCTGCAACATGCAGATCCCAAACCTTGCATACAAGAGACGTCAGCTTGGAGGTAAGCCGAATGGGCGGCAGGCTGTCGGATCCTGCATAGATCAGGCCAGAACCTAAAGGTTTTCCTCCCCCTAGGTGAGATCTAAGGCCAGAAAACAAAATTGTCCGCGGATCGCTGATCTCTTGCCGCTTCACGGACTTCACCAACAGATCCTCCTTTAATAAGTTTTGTCCTGCAAGCAAAGCTGCTGCTTGAGGGGATTCAATGAGATCTCGCGTCATGTTCTTGAGGCCGCCCCTGTAAAGAGCTGTGGCCGTAGTCGACCCTGCCTCGCCGCCTCCAAAGACTGTATTGTCGTTGAAGCCATTCCCGTGGCTGGAGAGGTTTGCTGCGGTTGCCATCATTCCCCACAAGCGCCGCGGGCTCGCTTGACAATTCATTTTAAAATAATAATAAAAAATCAATTTTGTGAATCACCATTTTGTTGATGAGTTCTTTGATACTGAAAATGACACTATTATGCTACTTCTTTGCTCAACGATCCTAGAACTGATGCGGTTGCGGGTCCTTTACGGCGGGTGGGGGGGTGTTGAGAAATATATGGCAACTAGATTAGGTGATTTTTCTTATTTTGATAACTGTTGTGATGTATTTTTACTTAACATGATTCACTTCTTCTTTCACTTGATTATTATCAAGTTATTATCATCAAACAACTACCAAACTATGAAGATCAAACAGACAAGAGGACACAAAATATATGTTATAAGATAGGTCCAAAATCTCTCCTCTTGAGAGGAAGACCCACATGAATTCTTCTCCTCTTATAGAACTTCAAATGACAAATACCAAGACCTAAGACCCTTATCAAAGTCCCCTTGAAGACCAAGTCAATCCTTTCTCGTTACTGTGATTTCCTTCTAACAACTTCTCTAGCAACATCAACCCCAACAACTTCTGCAATTTTGACCCCAACAGTTTCTTCTACAACTTTGAACCCCTAACAATTTCTTTTGCAACTTTGACTCCTAGTAGTTTTTTCTGCAACTTCGACCCCCAACAATTTCTTCTGCAGAAACCCTAGCTCTTGCACGTGTGGAGAAGATGGTGATTTCTTCCTCTTTTCTTCTTCGCTTGCATTAGGGGAATTTTCAGGTCTAAAATGGGCCTCCTAAGAAAAATGTACAACTAAAATAAAATTTATAAGAACCAATAGGATTCAAGATGATGATGTCAACCATGGGGGATGATTCACCATTTTTAGAGTAAAAAAGTAAAAATTTTAAAAAGTAATAAAATAATAAAACTACTTTTTCAACTCGTATTTTCAACTTATCTCCCTAAGATTTTACTTAAATTTTGAGCGGGATTACTCGTTGGATGAAAAATTTGATTCCTCATCCAAGAAGTACTCATGTTGCATACTTTCGATGGACCCTTCTACATGAAAAATGAGAAATACATGAAAAATTGTGATTGCGATCACTTTTTTCATGTATTTCTCATTTTTCATGTAGCGGGGTTCATCGAAAGTATGAAACGTGGGTAATCTTTGGATGAGGAATAAAATTATGCATCCAACAAGTGTTGCTACTCGAAATTTGAGTAAACCCATAGGGAGATAAGTTGAAAATACGAGTTGAAAAATTAGTTTTTTTCCTTTTTTCCCTCTAAATTTGATGATGTAATCTAATCTTATTTCATTATTTCCACTATTATTTTATAAGTTCCTTAGGAGGCCCATTTTAGACCTCAAAATTCCCCTAATGATTTGATCATTTCTTCTAAGAAACTCATCTTGCGAAGTATGCCACTTGAAGCCCTAACTTGACTTCTGCAATTTGGTCTTAGCTGCTGCAGTAGGTGCGCTAATTATCTCACACGTGTGAAGAATAATAACCCAAGGACAATCCAAAATTTCACTTTTATTTTCTTTTTTTAATCCTCCTCTTCTTTGCACCTTTTCCTCTTCCTTGATCGAACTTGTGTGTGTGTGTGTGTGTCCTTCAAGTGAGGTCGATGTCTCTAATATATATGCTTCTCTTCTAGGTTGAATTATTGCTTGGAGGATGACTTGTCTTCTCATGAAGGTTGACTTGATCTTTTATTGATGACAAGGTCTTGGAGGGTCTATTTGACACTTTTGACTTTACATAAATTTTCTTTACAATATACAATATGCCCAAAAGGGTCTTCCATACATGACAATGACTCAATTGACTTGTTGACTTACTGACAAGCCCTAGAAATAGTCAATGGATGCTTGACCTAAATAAAATAACATTGAGCATGAAACCCATGCATCAAGAATGCCAATAATAAATTTATTTTTCTTCTTTACATAAAATCATGATTACATAAGTCATTATGAAGACCGGTCCTAGTTACATATTTCAACACCCCGTCGTAACTAGGGAGGTATTCATAATCCATACAGGGTTCTCAAAGATGTAAATTCTCTTGCAATGCTTACAAAAAATAGTTCTACCAACTTTTTATAGATTTCTACCGAAGTATCCATCTTTTCTACATAAGGAATAAGTGAATCCTTAATTGATTCTATAAGGATTCTTTAAACCCTTATTTCCCCTTTCATATACTTTGATAATGCTTGAGATTGTTCTTGAGATGGTTTCAAGATGGGCCCTTTACATATTCAACAACTTCATTATCTATGAGGATCAAATCTATCCTCTTCTTCCATACAAGGAAATTTGATGACCCAACCAGTTTGTTGATTTCCATGCAGAATGAAGTCATTTTGATAGTAGATTCCGACATAGATATAAATATACTTACTTTTCAAGTGAAGATGCTCATTTGATGGTGATATATTCAACTTGATGCCTACTTGATTTTGATGATGATTCATGATGTTTTCTTCCTTGAAGATGACAATACTTCTTCTAAAGATGTCTTTCTTCAAATATGCTTGAGATGTGATCCTTTCTTCAAGGAGAGGGAGATCACCTTGATTCCTTTGATGATGATGGAAATGATTTTTCTTGCTTCCTTGGGATGTAGAAATGTAAGATACAGAGACTTCAAGATGCTTCAAATATGTAATCCTTCTTTGTTTGAGTGGAGGTAGGGTCCTTAAGGTCTTCTTCTCCTTGTGATGATGTGATCTTTTGCGATGAGTACTTATCCTTGGTGCTCCTAAGTTTGCTCAGTCATTATGTATCCTTCTTCAATGATGTGATCTTCAAGTTTCCTCTTCTTGTCTTGTCACCTTTGCTATGATACCATGTTGAGAAATCTAGGGGCATCTAATTTAGGTGATTTCTCTTGCTTTGATAACTACTTTTGATGTATTTTTACTTAACTTGATTCATTTCTTCTTTCACTTGATTATTATTATGTTATTATCATCAAACAACTACCAAACTATTAATATAAAAAAGAGAAGAGGACACAAGATATAGGCTATAATCCAAGACCAAAACCTCTCCTCTTGAGAGGAAAACCCATAAGAATTATTCTCTTATTGTAGAACTTCAAATGACGAATACCAAGACCTACGACCCTTGTAAAATTCCCCTCTAGGACCAAGTCAATCCTTCCTACTTGATTAGTTTTCCTTCTAGAAAATTCGACTCCAAAATCTTCTGCAACTTTGACCCCAACAATTTATTTTGCAACTTCGACCCCCAACAATTTCTTCTGTAGAAACCTTGACTCTTGTACATGTGGAGAAGATGGTGATTTCTTCCTCTTTTCTTTTTTTATTGAGTTGGTCCTTTCTTCTAAGTAACTTCGCTAGAAAAGTATGCCACTTGAAGCCCTAACTTGACTTCTGCGATTTGGTCTTATTTGTTGCAATAGGTGCCCTAATTATATCACCCTTGTGAAGGATAGTATCCCAAATACAATCCAAAATTTCTCTTTTCTTTTCTTCTTCTAATCCTCCTCTTCTTCACGCCTTTTCCTCTTCCTTGATCGAACTTTTGTGTGTGTGTGTCCTTCAAGTGAGGTTGTGGTCGCTAATATATAGTCTTCTCTTCTAGGATGAATTGTTGCTTAGAGGACGAATTGTATTCTCGTGAAGGTTGAATTGATCTTTGCTTGATGACAAGGTTTTAGAGGGTCTATTTGACACTTTTGAATTTACATAAATTTTCTTTACAATATATAATATGCCCAAAAGGGTCTTCCATACATGACAATGACTCAATTGACTTGTTGACTTAATGACAAGCCCTAGAAGCACTCAATGGGTGCTTGACCTAAATAAAATAACCCTGAGTGACACTAGATTCTTCGCCCTCAAGGTTATTCCAAACGAGTAATATAACGATTAGGAGGGTTCTCTTTCTATATTCGCTATAGTTCGTTGCCCTAGTGGCACCCCCCTCGAACTTGGTTTTGGGAAAGAAAAAAGGGCATGGTGTTGCTGCAATGGGTTTGATCATGGGTAGGGAAGCTACCAAACCACTCGACATTATATATGTACAATGTTTCTTCAAAATTCATGTTGATTCCAAGTAAATACAAGTGGCAGCCTAAATATATATATATTTCGTCAATATAGTAATGGAGGAATCTCATTGTGTGGGAGTGCAGAGAAGTGAGCACTCCCGCACAATGAGCTTCCTGAATGACTTAGTGGCACTTTTTATTATTCAATATGAATGAATAATATTACCCATGTGTACAAATTTCCCATAAGGCGACACTATTGCAAGATATTGAAGGGATTCTTGCACTTAATGTGCAAAGAAAACTCATTGTGCAGGAGTACGAAGCTCCATGTTAGAGTTCCAATAAATATTGAAACTTGAAACTCCATGTTAGAGTTCCAATAAATATTTAAATTTGTAAGCTTACACAGTGAATCAACTGCGTTGTCAGTCTTATCCTTATCTTTTGAGTCACTAGTCTTATCTTCTAGCTATCTTTAGAAGCCTCTATTGTTCCTATAAATTAGGCTCATGTATAGCTCATTTTCTCAAGCAATGAATTGTGTTTTCTCTTCATTCTTAATCTTGTGATCTCTTGGTAGAAGGATTGTTTAGCTTTGCAGTTTGATCCTTGGGTATTTTAATACTCTTTCATGGTATCAGAGCTGATCTAGATTTGTTGGGGTTTTAAGTTTGTTGTTCAGTCCTTGAAGCCACCGAAGAAGAGTGTGGAAGTTGTTTAGGCCTCGTTCAATGAATATACAAATTTACCATATGTTCTAAAAGGCTCCATTCATATTTGACAGAATTTTCCATAATTAATTTGCTAGTTTTTAAATTTTTCCCGTGATTGTTTTTAAAAAGGAGAAAGGGTATTTATAACTAGAGAAGAGAATTTATGAATGCGTTGTTTTGGCTTTCAAAAAAGGAGAAAGTTTGCCCACAAATTTTAAAGGAGGAAAGCATATGGGTAAAATGTTTTTTAAAAAGGTTTAATTTTCTTTGGCCCTTATTAAAATTATTTTGAAATTCTTTGGATTTTTTTTTGGTCAAACTTTTTGGGTTAAAAAAACCTCAAAATTATTGGAATTTATTTTCCCCTAGGTAATATAAGAATTGGGCAAAAATTATTGAGTAGGGTAAAATGGAGAATCGGGGCAATATTATTGTCATTTCTTGGCATTCTTTATATTGGCATAAAAATAAGTCTGGGAATTTTTTTTGGCATTCTGCAGTAGTTGTAAATTTTGAGTTTTGATATTATGGTGGAGTTAAGGATAATAGAATTACTTACTCCGTACAATTATCATACTCGAAAAAGAAAAATTCAATAATTTCAACAATCTAAGGGCTTGTGGTAAACATTAAGTGAAAACCAACCAAATTTTACAAAAGAAGTTGAAATTTTTTCCTACAATAACAAACTAGATGAAGCGATGGGGCTGATTGGGTTGCATGTTTCAACTAACCTATTATTTCATCTTGAATAATGTGAAATTCCCAAAGAAAGTTGGGAAAAACTAGCTTTTGTATTTGGAGGTATTAATGAGTTTCATGCATTAGAATTAGAAACTAAATTAGGAGCCATAGTACTTGATGAGCATGCCTCTATTGAGGAGTATCTGGCTCAATTCAGGTCTTTGTTGTCTCAATTAAAAGAATGTGGCAAGGAGAAAAAAGATGTTACATTATTTTCTTTTTTTTTTCAAAATTAAAGGGTCATTTTCAAGGTTTTGTATCTACCTTCTATGCATTAAGGGATGCCCTTGGTGATAAATTTCAAATGCCCAGTGTTGAGATATTTTGTGATCATCTCATACAAGAAAAATCTAAGCGCAAGCAACCAAATGTTCTCTCTAGCTCTTCAAATCAAGCTTTGGTGGCTCATAACTCCAAACGTAAGCCCAAAGCTCAGTTTCAACCAAAGAAAATTTTTGCACAAGCCCATGAGTCTCCCTCAAAGCCTTAGTAAAATACTAAGTCTTCTCCTCCGGTTTCTAAGAATGAAGAATCATCCTCAAAGATGAACAAAAAAAAGGAAAAGAAGAAGAGCAAAACAAATGAAATTTGTAATTTTTATGGCAAACAAGGGCATATTGAAGCAAGATGTTGGATAAAGTTGAATGCCTTAGAAGAGGCCATGAATAAGCACAATATTTCAATAGGAAAGAGACATGCTCTATCTACCCAAGCCATACGTAAATGTATAAAAAATGGGATACTTGATTCAGGAGCTTCACATCATATGACTCCTTGTCAAGACCTGCTTCCCTCTACATCTCATAGCAACATCTCAAAAATTGTAGTTGGTGACTCTACACAACTTGAAGTCTTGGGATCATGCACTATACAAATGAAACATGGGTGCATTAAAAATGTGCTCCTAGTCCCTGAAATTTCTGCAAATTTATTGTCCATTTATCAAATTTGTCATTCTAGTAATGGGAAAACTGTAGAGTTTTCTCCAAATGAAGTAGTCATTAGAGAACTACATGATCCTGTAGTTGTTGTTGCTATTGGACAAGCTAATCATGCCTCTAGATTATATAAGTTTTTCTGCTTCGAGCCTTCCTCTGCTTCTTCTTTTATAGCTCATGTTGATTCATTGAGTAAGCTTTGGTATGAAAGATTTGGTCATCTCAATTATAGATATTTGCAGCAGATGTACACTCAAAAATTTGGTTTCAGGTCCTCCTAAGGTTTCATGTATTAATGGCATGTGTGCAGGTTGTGCCCTTGGAAAACAACACCAAGATCCCTTTCCTAAAGGGAAAACCTCAAGGGAAAAAACACCTCTTGAGTTGGTGCATAGTGATCTAATGCCATTTTCAACTCCTTCCTTTTTAGGGGCCAAATATGCATTAACTTTTATTGATTATTTTTCATGGTACTCTTGGGTGTATTTTCTCAAGTATAAGAGTGAAGTCTTTGCAACCTTCAAGACATTTAAAGCTCTTGTTGAGAAACAATCTTCATGCTCCATTAAAAAGATACGCACAGATAATGGGGGGGGAATATGTCAACAAGGAATTTCATTTTTTTTGCAAAGAACATGGCATTCTTCATCAACATTTTGTTCCCTACACCCCTCAGCAAAATGGTGTAGTTGAACGAAAGAATAGAACACTTAAGGAGATGGCTAATTGCATGATTCATTCCAAGAACTTGGCACCTACTTTTTGGGTTGAAGCAGTTAATTATGTTAATTACATTCAAAACAGTATGCCTCATAAGGCAGTTCAAAATATGACTCCAGTGGAAGCTTGGACACATGAGAAGCCTAATGTATCTTCTTTCAGGGTATTTGGTAGTCCTGCTTGGGCATTAATTCCAAATGAAAAACACAAATCCATGGAAAAGAAAAGTTAGCAATTGATATTTGTTGGTTACTGTGAGGACATGAAATCTTATCGACTATTTGATCCTAACTCTAAGGAAGTTTTGTTTCGAGAGATGTTCATTTTGATGAAAATATCAGTCCATGATCATCTTCTTCCTCGACTACCTCATCTTCAATTGTTGATTATGGTTATAATCATTTTGATGCTTTTATAGATTTGGCAGAAGAAGAAAACTCTATTGAAGTTCCTTAGTTAGAAGAAAATCTTCCATCAATACCAACAAAACCCATACAGGGACAATCTATTTTGGATAATTCCTTGAGGAGTCTTCGTAAGAGAAAGCATCCTGATAGATTTGGCTATGATGCAGCTTATTTTAGTTATCTAGCCTCAAATAAACCATAGTCTGAAGGAATCTCCCTTTTAAGTCATGCCATTTTAGAGGATCCACAACAATTTTCTGATGTTGTTGGAAAACCTGAGTGGGAAGTTGCCATGACATAAGAGTATTCTTCTTTGATGAAGAATCATACTTGGGATCTTGTTCCTCTTCCAAAGGGACACAAGTTGGTCTGTTGCAAGTGGGTCTATAGAACCAAATATGGAGCAAATGGATCTGTAGACAAACATAAGGCACGTCTTGTGGCTAAGGGATTTTCACACGTTGAAGGAATTGGCTATTCTAAGACTTTCGCTCCTGTTGCCAAGATGAATTTTATTTGTCTTGTTCTTTCTCTTGCAACGTCCCAAGGCTAGTAAGTTTACGAGGTAAATGTTAAGAGTGCTTTTCTGCATGGTGATCTACTTGAGGAGATTTACATGGAGCAAGCTTAGGCGATCTTTATATAGTCTCAAACAAGCTCCTAGAACTTCCTAGAACTTGGTGTGAGAAGAATAGTTTTAGCGAGTTATTTAAATACGAATTGAATTCTCACCCAAACGATTTAAAAGCGAGTAAATAGCAGTTACTATGAGACCTCGCTGAGAATATATGATCAATGGCATAATTGGATCTATTGACACGGCTCATTCCAATCCTCCAAAGACAAACTATATTTTGCAATCCATTCAATCAATGCGTTTTGCCTGTTGAAATCTATCCGGATTGTATTGGGATTACTTGCGCACTCTCGTAAGTTGCTTCATTGTGCAAGAGTGTTTTTATGATGTTTTATATTCAATTTTATTGTTAGGGTTATCAGTTGTTGGTACTTATAGTTATAAGCTGCGCAAATTCATGACACAACAATTACTGTAATTTATTCCACCTTATAACGATAGAGCAAGTGCGTGATAATATGAATAGTGGAGAGCATTAAACAATAGAACTAGTAAGACTACAATTCGGGAGCATGGGGGCGTAGGCGCTTGCCAAATTAATTCCCTCGTCTACTGGACTTGGTTATTTTCATTGGTCTCTATTTGTTCATTGTTACACTTCGATTTCTCTTTCTAATGCATGTAGATTCCCTGTGAGCACAAGCAGCAATTTTGATCAAATTTAAGCAAGGGAATTGAAGAGAAGGGTCAAAGCATTGATGTAGGGTAATTAGTGTCCAGTATTTGGTATATGGAAGTGTTTACTGAGATGGATGAATTGTCTAGACGGTGAAAAGTAGGTACAATGGGCAAAAGAATTTCAAAAAAAAACTTGCACTAACAGTATTGCTTAAATTATATTAATTGCCTCTGTGTTCTTTAAAAGAAAATCCATGTAATAAATTTTACTTATTAAAAGTGAAAAGAATGTCTATACTAACACTATACAATACCTTTTGTATGTATGTGAACAAAGAAAGAATGAATTTTTGAGGAAGAATGTTGAATTGTTAGTGTTCAAATTTATAATTGCATAATTCCTTAAGTGTGTAAATTTTAGTAAGGTTGGTTGAAATGTAGTTCCTTGGTGGATACAAATTGCACGTTATGGGAGTACCTCTTATATATAATATTTTAAGCAACCTATGATGCACCACATGAACCTGTTATAGCCAGGGAAGACCATAGCTTTATTTCCATGGCCCTTGGAACAAAATACCATAGTTCCCAAATACTATGGAGTATTGTTTTCTTTATCCATTCTCCTCCTCCAAAGTGGAAATTACGGAGTATTTCCATGGCCTCTCGATAGGAATCCACCAACTAAATCTCTAGTGTCTACATGTGATCAAGTACTATTTTCAGAGTAAAAAGAAGGTAGTGAACTAGATAGACAATGAGGTAGGCCATGTTGACAAACCCAAAGAACCTGTAATTGAGATAAGTTCAGTTATATGTCACACAAGAATGAAGGAGCTCATCATCATTAAGTACATTGAGAGTAGAGACACATCCTATCTTCTACTCTTCACAGAAAGTGTAAGAGAGTTTCATGGCATGAAGGATCAATCAATATGAAAAATAATTGTTGATGTTTGCTATGAGAAGAAGCCAAGGTAAAAGAAATTGCTTATCTATGTTTGTGGAGATTGCTAGTTGTATGGAAAAAAGGGAGGAGATTCTTTTGTTGTGTCATGTTGTACTATGGAATTCGAAAGAAGAGGAGAATGGTAGTGTTTTCATAGGTGATTTTCTTGTGTTGAATGTATGAACATTGGGTCACTTGATCATTGATTAACCCATGTGGAGGAAGATGTTCTATGTGTTGGACCAACCACATCCCTATAAGGATGAAGAAAACAAAAAAGTGAAATCTTATGGATTTAGGTGTGAAGCACTGATCCTACGATAACAATGAATATCTAAAAATGGCATGGGTAGTCAACATAATTGTCAATTGGTAAGAGGAACATAAAGAACCATAAATTATTTAAATTGCTAACATAGTTTATATCTTCCATTTAGATTTAGAAATCATTGTTATTGCTCGCAAGAAATGGATGTAAATGAGGTCAATGGTTCTTGTTTATATGCACAAGGCCATCATGGGCATAAAGGGATGGAAGCATTGTTGTTTATACTGGCCCATTACAATTCTATATTCTAGTTTAAAAATAGATCAAATGAAGTTGGAGGACACTGTGGAGGGGGTTAGGAAACATGATTGTGTAAAGTGAACTATTACTAGAAGAAATATTTGGATGATTCTACATGTGTAGTGATCTATTGGTAAAGATCATGATGGATCATGTTTCCTTGAGACAAATTTATATGGCCTCAACGATGATTTGTTAAGTGTGTAGACATTATGACTTGTTGTGTGAGAGTAGCAAAGGATATTGTGAAGAACAAAAGAGGATCCCAAATCCTAGTTGTATACAATGATAATCTTTCCTATTGAATAAAGGAAAATGAAGAATATAAAGCACTAGTGGGAGATAGGGTCTGGTGTTTTGAAGGCATTTCCCAAGCATCTCATGGTTTTTCAACATAGCTTGAAAAAGATGGAAGGGTTGTGACTATGTTTTATTTCAATTTAACATAACAAGATACGACACTACAATTGCTTGGGCTATTGATAAGTGGTGATCATAATTCCATGTGGCTAGTCACCAAAGTCCTCATGTGCAAGGTTTTCAAGAGATGTTTGGGCTTTGACCACTAACAACTAGTGAAGGAAAATGGGTTGGCATCAAGCCAATGGCACCTGAACATTTTTCAAAAGCATAAGAATAGCAAGAATAATGTAAAATAGTTTCAATGTGACACTAAGGCTATTGGTGTAGTGCACTAAGGCTAGTTAAAGTAAGAAAGCTTTGGCTCTATTATAGTCTTTGTGAGGGAAAGGCAAGGTGAAGGTAACAATTTTTACATCAACCATTATTCAAAACTTTAATTCAATAGGTGAGGATCCAATGGCAAAGATAGAGATAATTATGTTCCCTCTCCATTCCCATTTCAATATGGATGAATAAAATCTATATAGCTAGTTGAAATCATTATAGAGATAGATGGAGTTAATTGATATTCAAGATAAATATGAACTTATCACAAAAATTAGACAACTTATTTTATCACAAAAACAATTTAAAGGGATGTAGACATTGTCATTCTAATGCATATGCTAATCATTGTAGGCTTCAAAGTCTCTTGAGAAAATTCCTCACTGGTTTAGTTTATTGAGCAACCAAAAATTTGAAACAATGAATATTTTATTTCTTGTAGTCATGACACTAAATGAAAGAGCAATATGTGAGTTTTTGCATCGTAGGGTCTAGTCCAATATCTATGCAATGTACTATTGATAAGTGGCCCATTATTTAGAATACCCTCATAGCCATCTATAGTTAGGGTTAGGGTTTTTGGATGCCTCAATTCTTAATCAATATTATGGTTTTGGATACTCTAGAATATTCTTGGAAGTCTAACACAAGACTAGCCCCACATGTGAGTAATAATGATTGATGGTCAATAGGATAGGTCAACTTGTAGGGGGCATAACTTCTACATGTGAACTCTGATTAAGGTGATTTCCTTAGTGTTGGAATTATGTTAGTATGTAGAATAATTTTGAGGAGTTGAGATTTATTGTTGGAATTATGTTAGTATGTAGAATAATTTTGAGGAGTTGAGATTTATTGTTGGAATTTTTTATTACAAAAGGTGTCATTATATCCCTAAAATCAGCATTGAAATTTTTTAATCATAAATCACCAAAATAGGACCCACCCTTAAAATGGGCCTTTCAAACCAATTCCTCCAACTTTTCCACTTATAATGTACAAAGTTAGATAAAAAATCATATTATCAATAGCAAATTTATAACCCCTCCCCTCTTTGGCATACCTTCATAGTTGGTTGTAACTACTAGCATCCATTTAAATAGCCAATGTTTACCACATTGCCACTAAAACTTATAAGCCCTATTCTACATTCTTGATATATAATAAAGCAAACTTTGAACCTTAATTATCTAATTTAATGTGTGAGTCTTGACTTCTTGCAATAATAATAGCTTGGGAATCAAGTGATGGAGAGTCATGATGTGTTGAAATGAAACTAAGATGGATCATATCCTCATACCCTCTCTTCTCTTTCCCATGCACATGCACATACTTCCTTTTCCAGTTGTCTACTATCTTCCCATGCATCCCTAACACACTGTACTTGATATCCTATATTTTAAAATGCAATAAGTTTTACAATTTTCATTACCAAAAAATAATAAAAAATGTAACACATTTTAAAAATATTAACTTATATAATTTTTATATATTTTTTATAAGACCTATAAATTTTACAATTTTCATTATCACAAACTAATAAAATATGTAACACTACTTTTATAATATTAACCATATACATTTTAAATTTTCTTTAAAGAAGTAAGGCTGGAAAGAGAGGGGAATAATTATTGATCTTGGGAGAAAAATAACCTCCACTTTTGCATAGGGATTAGGACAAGTTGCTATAACTAGGAAAAAACTTACTCACCATGTAAGGGATATTGATTGCAAAGGAGGAAATGGTCAAATTTTTTAAAATTGTTGGAGAATACCATGGCCATCACCAAAGCCATGAATGTTTTGTGATGCCGAAGGGAAATAACTTGACACACATGATCATTTGAAATAAAAAGGATTCTAGTTTCCATTCCTGCTATTTCCATGTCGAAAGAAACCTAAACTATGTGGCAGACAAGTGGGGTAACATAGCTTCAAACCTTGAGATTGGAATACTATTGAAAAATGGGGGTAGCACTACATGTTATATCTCATAGCTCTATGTTCATAATGATGGTTTCACGTCGCATTTATTCTCTCATGAGTGAGAGATAGTTCATCATTCAATTCACATCGGTTTGGGAGATTGAAGGATCCTTTGTAGTTCCCTAAGCATGGGTTCGTTAATTTTGGTTGTCGCTATTGATGGATCCCATTATATTATGTTTTTCATCAATTGTATAATTGAGTGTGTAGGTGTTAGAATTGAGTAGTAGCACATGCTAGTTTTGGTGGGGATAACAACCTCAACATGCTTATTAATTCTCTTGGACATACCATCAACATTATCTATGTAAGCTCAGGTCTCAACTACATATATAAAGATTTGTTCTAAGGGGAATTTTCTAGCTTTTGGGGAATCAATACCAACTTATATAATGTATGTCTCCATTCAATTATTCTTCACTCTCCATTCCCTTTCATAAAACTATAATTTGTTGTTTTGTAGGCACATCCCTCGATTTATTTGATAAAATTTAAGTGGAGGAGTCTACCCATATTAGACTAGCTCTTTCCCTTCTATCAGTCACTTATTTTCACTTGTGGGATCTCTTTAATTTTCAACCCTTATAATTTTTTTCCATCCTTTATTTTGTATCTTCTTAAGCCTAAAATTACTATGTATTGTCCACAGGGTCTTGGATAGATGGTGATCAAGTGTTGTGTAAAGGAACTCTTTGATGTGAAGTCAGCAATTCATGTTCCTGCCCTGATCCAGTTAATAGATTGGACATGATGAAGATGTAGTCCTACCAAGCTTACCAAATAAAAATTACTAGTAAAAATTACTAGATAGCAATTGGGGAATGCAACCTCAACAAGCTTCTGGGAAAATGCACAAAAATAGACATAGGTTCATCTTGAGGCTTCTCTAGTTTATGGTAACTCATTCTATTTCTTGTATTCAAGTAGTTTTATCTATCCTTAGTTCATTTCTATTTGGAATTCATCCTTAGGTTTAGGAACTTGTAAAAAAGTTAATGAAATTTCATGGAAGTATATAAGTTTGTAGTACTTAACCCTATTCAAGTTCTTTCCTCCTTTATAGATCCCAAAAAATGTTTCTCTTAAGAAGGCCTAATCAAAATGGATTATTCATTAGTGATTTAGGTCATCTCTATTGGATATAAAAACATCCCAACATGGAAAAAAGTGATATCAATGAATCCAAACTAATTTTGAGAAGTTGCAAAGACCCAATTCATTTTAATAAGAAGAATCTTTTGGAAGACTACTCTAAGATCAATTAATTGGAGAACCTTTGTATCATGTAGCATGCCGACATTATGAATTTTTCAATCCAATAGAATCATAGGATTGGTTTATTGGAAGTTGATAACTTAGTTAGAAATTTGGCATTGAATCTTAAAAAAGACAATATGTCATCAACCTCAAATGATTAGGTAAATCATATTAGGCTATTCACTCAATGAGGGAGAGGTTTACTTATATGAGGAAGATATAATAGGTTGTACATTTCTAATATTAAGATTATAAGTTACAAAATTCTTTTGGATTTGATTTGTCTGTCAATATTATATAGAGATACTTCATCCCCAAACTTCACATCTATGTTAGATAACATGAGTGATGAGAGTATCAAATAGGAGCTTTATTATTATTATCCCATAATTGAATGTCTACTAATTACACATGTTTGCAATCCCATGGTTGGATTGCATTTAATAGAAGATCCATTGTATCAACTTGAGTAGGTATAATAAAAAAAGTGGTTCTTGGATTGGAGGAAGTGAAATTGGAGGAATCTATGAAGATTCAAATACTTGGTAGGACACCAAGGCCACAACAACAACAAGGTTTAGAGTTGCAACAATATGAGACAATGTTGGAGATGACTAATTGGTGAACCAAATGGCTTATTAGTAGTTTTACCTACTAATAATCCATGGGCTTATTAGTAGTTCTAATTTTAATCATTTTAGTGGTGATCGACTTGTCTAGAAGTTGTAACTTTGTTGAACTACTAAATGTCATTGTTTTGTCGAACTACTAACTATCATTGTTTAAAAAGTAATAATAAAATTGCCAACATCTAGAGTACCTCTATATATTTTCTTTACAACAAAAGCAATCACATAATTTCCTATGTAACTTTTCTTACATTTCTTTTCCAAAATTGAAATGGGAAGTGGTTCACCAACTTCAAGGAAATACATAAACATAACTCACCATTTTAAATAGATTAATCATGACATTTATTTGAAATAATTTCTTTATTTAATTAGAAAACTATTATTATATCAAATGAAAAAAGCATAATTATAGAAATCATTTCAATTACATAGAAAAAATGCATATATACAATTATTTAACTTAAAAGATAATTTCTACATTTATTTCAATTACATATAACAAATGCATATGTACAATTCCTTAGCTTAAAATATAATTTCAACATTTATTGATGGATGAAATGTTTAATCATGACATGCCAAGAAGTACTTTCTTTACTTCCTTTACATAATTAAAGAAATGTTGGTGATATCAAATGGGAAAGGGATAATGAAGTGGTTCATTTCAAATTCATACATAGGATAGATAAAGTTAAAATCTAATTTATACAATGATCAATGGACGAAATAAGGCTTCCTGGATAGGTTTGAAGTTGAAATATTTTTATATATTTTAGCTTGATATCCATTTATTGTCATGGCAAAATAGAGCAAATATCTCACAAATTGTACAAATACAGGTGCATTTTTTTATAGATTGGTGGGACACACGAAAAACTTCAAGTGGATATGGAAAAATGAAGAAGTCCTGAATAGAACCGCTCCCTTCAAAAATGCCTTCGACATAATTAAACACCATTTAACACCCAACATGTTTAAAATTGTTTTTTGCAATTTGGGACAATCTCCAACATGTAGATTCTGTAACAACATACAATGTTGGATTCCTTCCATCTCTTCTAACTCAGAACACCCACTAACGGACAATTTTTGAAGTTGTGACAACTTCCCCAATCAACGTATGCTCTTTAACCTCACACACCCACTTGTGTTCAAATACCTCAAAGATAACAATGATTCCATACATGGCAACTTCTCCAATTTCTTGCAACGAACAATTGCCATAGTTTGAAGTTTTGGAAGACAACAAATCATATGTATTTTTATCAAATTATCAAAAACCCTAAATGATAAATTTGCAAGTGTAGCTAGAAATGTTCTAACCTCCTCGACATTATTACAATAAGACATTGTAAGATCACAAAGGTTGAAGCAAACACCTTCAACAAATGATATCTCTGATATCCTTATTCGTGCAACCTATAATAGTTGGAGCCTGGAAGTATGCAGTTGTGAATGGAAGAGTCCAAATAACTCAATGTTTATCTTTCTACTTTCACCTCCTCCTAAAACAAGAACTACAATATGACATCTTCATAAATCATAGGGAAATCAATGTCAAGAAGGGCCTTGCTAGCTGTCACGCGGAAAGAGTCGACGGTGCGGACACAACCGACCTCCCTAGAAGCCTAAGACTTTTTAGTGACAAACAACACAAATAGGAGCAATCCTTCTCTAAATATGCATTTATACTATGTGAAATCAAGTGTTTTAGATCTTACCGATAACCCAACGCTGTTGTAGTAGTCCAGCTTCGTTGATCCGGATGAGCTCCTCTTTCTCTTCGAAACCTGCATTCACTAACAATCAAACGATTAAATAGCACCTGAATATCACATAAAATAAAACACATTTAACATATAGACCAAGGAGTATATGAAACAACTCATAAATAACAAATTGTTGAGAAGAATGGACTTATTTGTATTAAAAGGTAACAAAAGAAACCATTACAACCTGAGCCTTGGTGTTGTGCAAGTTCCTCCCAAGGTCCACAAGAGTCCTCCTTTACTCTGATTAGCTCACCCACTTCCAAATACAACAAGTAAAGATGGTAATCTCTCCTCACAAGCTTATACAAGGAAGTCCTAATTCCAGCAGCGTCTACCCTTAGGAATGTTCAGCTTTCAACCTCCCCTCCCTCTGGTCCAATGCATGTATTTATAGTGCTGTAGAGGAAGTTAATCAGGTCCACCATCAATGGGATAAGCCCCTCTTTTGGGTGGGTTAGCTCCCCTCTTGATGGGATAAGTTCCTCTTCTATAGGGATACATGAACCATCTGGAGGCGCTTCATACACGTCAAACAAGCTTCTAGAATGCCCTAGAAATAACCACAAGTAACTTTTTTGGAGTGAAACTTGCGCTTATTGACCTTTACAGGAGTACGCACCCATTGCTTTACAGACAGAGCGTACAAGTACGCAGGTATTGTGAACTTGGATTGCGTACCCGCAGGTAAGGCTGAGAGAAACTGCGTACCAGAGATAACTTGACTTTAAATGACTTTTCTCTCTTTCTTTGAGTTTGACATGGAAAACAGAGGTATGAGACTTGCCAAGGAGGATAGTATGACAGGTGATGGAGCCATACAAACTGCAAACAATCATGGTGACATTTTTTAGTGTAACAGATTGCCCCCTAAAGTGCGAAGCCTGTAATAGATTAGGGTTTTATATGATCTAGGAAGGGTGAAGTACTTTATCATTTCAAGGAGTATCTTGCGGAGAGCCTGGTCAGAACCTGCAAATATTCAACACAAAATACATATATAAGATGATATCATCGCTGAGGTAGGCATTCCCATACTCAGATTGAAAACTTTAACTAACAATCTAACTACTGCTCTGATACAGGAATGATTTTGCAGTACATCACAATTATAGACTTTTGTAGACACAATGTGGACGCAGCCATCTGTTTATGATTAGTCTACTATATAATGAATACAAAACTCCTCGCAGCCTGGATGGTGGAAACTAGATCCAGGGTCTTCATTTCTACTTCCCGAATTGGTACGATTCTATCCATGCGAATAAATGAGTCGATGTCGAACATGGTAGAAACCACTTGATTACCAGTCGATGATGTAAACTGTTAACAAGTGTGAGAGAGACCACCAGTGATGTCAATGGTTCTCAAAGTACCCAGTACAATCCATGAAATGTGAATGAATGGGTTGATGTCGAACACGTCACGGAGTCCTTTGATCGAAAGTCAATGATGTAAACTATCGTCAAAGGCGAGAAACCTGCCATTGATGCATGCAGACCTCAAGGTACTGATGATCTCTAAGTCATCTTTCTAGATAATGTGCTGATGTCGATAGAAAGCGACCCATTGCAGGCAAGCCCACAACACGAAATCATTGTTTAAGTTGAAGAAATGTTGCTGTAAGGACTGACTCAGGGATGGTCAAAATGGATGACAAGTATTTTGCATATGAATGGTTTATTTGCAGAGACCTCTTGAACACATAACGACACGACAGATGGCTTGGTGACGATTGACCCAAAGTTAATACCCAGAAATGGTTGAAGTCTTTCAAAGTGGTTTGATCAACTTTAAGGCAAAGGATTTCCCAACCCAGGTGAATGAAAAGTGTCGTGTTCAAGAGCGGTGATAAGGTTCTTCTGTAACAAAGGATAACAAATAGGTTCATTCTTCTCTCTTTTCCCCCACCATTTTTGGCAAGTACCTCTTTATTTTTTACAAGCTTGAGGAGGATAACATATGCTTGATTATAAGCTCATCCTTCGGATGAGTCCAACTTAGTTTAGATTCGGACCCTAAGAAGGAGTGGTCTGTTCCTGTTTGTAATCGAACAGGTCCTTTACTGTGAAATTTTAACGAGTCCAGTATAGGAGAAACTCGGCGTTTTTCAATTTTAGAGAGTCTGAAAAAACTAAAGAAGACTCCAAGGTGAACTTTTTCGTAAATTTGTGTCTCCCAAGCCCGAAAAAGTATAAAATAATACCTGAGAGAACCGCTTGATCTTGCGACCAAGGAGTACTTTCATGTTTAGTGTCGTTGACCTGAAAAGTAAAAAGCGATCAAGGACACGTCGTTTTATTTCCAATATCGAGTTTGAAACGACAAAAACCCGGCAATCTTTTCGTGTTTTTTCGGTCAGAAAAGGGCTATAAGAGGACCGTCTTTTAATTCCGTTTTAACGAGTGTAAAAGAAACGCTCGAAAATCTTTTCATGTTTTAGGAGTCAGAAAAAGGCTTAAAAGATGACTCTGATTTCTTGGTTCGTGAAAAATGATAGTTTACCCTAAAGTCCCTTTGTCCTGCACAAAAACACCACATTACTCATACCTGTTTAAGATAGGCAAAAATACATTGAAAAATATCTCTTTATGGTGAAAAATAAACAAACCTAGCATTCATTTATCCAAAAAACCTATAAAAAGACTTTTTACCATGTCATTTTTACCATTTTACTGTTGAGGGAGAGAAAAGGGCTTTTGACAAGAAACTTCCCGTGGACTTTGCGGAGAATCCGACCGTCAGAATCGAACGCCGTCTCATCAGGTATTCCACAACATCCTTCTCTTAATTTCCATCCGTTTAGAATTCATTTTTAGGTTTTTATTTGATTTTTTGGAGGTCTTGGGGTTTCAAGATGCGCCCTTTGGGGTACGCAGGTCATGCACTGCTGACCTGCGTACCCCGATATTTTCTCAATGGGGAAAATACCGGGCGTACGCACCCGGCCTTAAGGGAAGCTGCGTACATACGCTCTGTTCCTAAAAGCCGGGGTGCGTACCCCGCAAAACGCGTTTTGAAACCCTCATTTCTCCAAAATAGACCAAAATTTTAAAATTTTATGGACTCTAACAGATGTTTTATGATGTGCAGGGTGCACACCATGCTTGATTGGCGTGAAAGAGAGCACGAGGACGTTGATTTGGCCGCAATAGATCATCAACCCTCCATTGATGCTTTGAAGGCATGCGGTCTCTACAAATACTGGGCCATACCTGGCATGAGGGTCCAAGTGCCATTCTTAGAGTGGCTGGTTGAAAGGTGGAATGTCCAGGAACAATGCTTTTACATCGGAGGGCACCAGCTCGAGATAGAGCCCTCTGACATATATTTTCTCACTGGTTTGCCTAATAGGGGCGAGCAACTGACTCTCTCCGGGACTAGGCCGGGTGGCCAATCCCTTGCTAGCCTCCGGCTAGAGTGGTGCAACAATCAGAACCAGGAGAAAGGGATAGAAATCAAATATATATCCCTGCCTGAACTTATGGTAATTGCCTTTACAGTTACCAGACTTTGCGGCGCAGCCGCCTTGCACATTGCCACCGGGTCCCAAATGCGGATGGCGATAGATTGCTACCGAGGCACCATTTTCAACTGGTGCGATGTTGTGTTGGCCAACATAAAGGGCCAACTGACTAGGGTAAAGAACGGGCAACTAAAGACCTCTGGGTATGGGCCTTTAGTTGTGAGCTTTGCCCTAGAGAGAGTTCCGATGCTTATCCCTCAGCATCTCATTGTTCCGGTTGGGCCACCTCGGGAGCCAAGGTTGATACGATGGGTTACAGTGATGGCCCGACATCCTGATGAGGGAGCGGGAGTTGTTCGATTTCCTGCTGGTTACTTTCACTGGTTGGAGAACCAGGTCTTTGCGATTCAGGACTTTCCTTATGCCGGAGTAGATTTTCGCGGTGATCCGGACATGGTTCTTCCACAGGGAGAACAATGGGATGACAGAGGTATTTCATTTTTCACAAATTTTTGAAATTATTTACTTTTTATTTGTTTTTATATCGTCTCAAAATTGACAGTGACAATTTTCAAAATGCAGATGTAGGCCCACAGCGTCCGGCCAATCTCCGGCCATTCGAGAGGAGAGTACCAGTTGCACCAGCACCGGCCCCACAGGATGCAGCCGCAGAGGCCTTAGCCGAGCTGGAACAGGACCTAGAGCGTCTCACGGCGGACATACCAGAGACGACTATAGATGATATTCCTATTCGACTTCAGCGCTATGTGGTTGCAGTCCCAGGACCTATCAGGAGGTTCCTGTGTAGGGTAGCGCGGGCAGTGGTCTCGTATAGGGAGCACCACCAGTGATTGGCTAGTCACTTTTTGTAGACACATATGACATTTTTGGTTTTTTGTACTTATCATTTTGCCGATCATAAGGTGTTTTTCAACCTATGATCGAAGACGATGTATATTTTTGACACACTCCTATCTATATATATATATCATTATTACCGACTTATCTTGTTAAACATGTGTGATTAAATGTTAATGTTTTTTTAAATTTACATGTATGATTATCGCAAATGTCTGTCTAACATTCGAGAAGCAATTGCATCTGCTAATGTATTAAAAGACCTTGGAATATGTTGATATTCAATGTAATCAAATTCACGTTCCAAAAGACGCACTCTCAAAAATAACCTTAATAACACTGGATTTCTAATGGCATAAACTCTATTAAGCTGTAATACAACGAGTTCAGAATCTAACCTCACTATCAAACTCCGAATTCCAAATGTAATGGATTCAGATAATAATTCAATCACTGCACTGTATTCTGCAATGTTGTTTGTTGTTTGACCGAGGCTCACCCCATGCATAGAAACTAACTCGTCAGAGGGCGAATAGATAACCCAAGCTGCGGAAGAGATATTCTGTGTACTACGACAAGCACCATCAGCAAATCCAATGTACGTTTGGAGAGGCGTCGACATCTGCAATATCAAGAGTAAAACCAAGATAAGCCAGAATAACGACGAAAAACCATACTCTCTAAACTAAGCACACTTGTCTAAACTAAGCACACGTACCAGCTAGAAAGAGAAAATTAACCTAACTACTCTAACGAAAATCTTCACGCCCACCATTTAAGCATAGTACCTCTTTAGGTAAAGTCCATTTCTAGGTTTACCCAAAGAGTCCCCATCAAAGTCAACCAGCTCATAGGCCCCTTTTGCTAACTTTCGCTTAACAATGTAGGGTCCATGCCACATAGGAACGAATTTTCCAACACCTAATTTATCGTTAGCTTGATCATATAATAGCACTAGGTCTCCTTCCGAAAAATTTCGAGGGGTCACATTTCGATCGTACTGAGCTTTCATTCGTTTCGCATGAGTCTCGATTGCCAGTGCAGCATTACGTCGAGTCTCATCTAATTGAGCCAAATACAATAAACGCTTCTCCTCTTCGGAAGTAGCTGGAAGTAATTCGACAGCCATTTGAAGTGATGGGATTTCGCATTCAATGGGCAGCACGGCTTCCAAACCATAAACTAGTTGGAAAGGAGTGAACCCGGTTGATGTTTTCACTGAAGTTCGATATGCCCAAAGCGCGGAAAATAACATGTTGTGCCAATTCAACCGATGAATGCCAATGATTCGTCGGATCATGATGACCAAAACTTTGTTGATGGACTCAACCAGACCGTTGGCTTGTGGATAATAAGGAGTTGAGCTATCGTGGCGCAAACCAAGCTGGCTTGTGAGTTCTGTCATCATAATGTTTCGAAAATGGCGCCCATGGTCAGTGATTATCGCTTGTGGGACACCAAACCTAGCAATAATGTGATTGAATACGAAAACTGCAGCAGTCTTGCCGTCTGCCTCGAATGTAGGCATCGCCTCGGCCCACTTAGTAAAATAATCAACCGCAAGGATGATATACGCATGCCCCCCGGCCGAGTGAGGGTTACAAGTAATAAAGTCGATACCCCATTTAGCAAAAGGACCAACGGCAATTATAGGGTGGAGAGGAGCTGGTGGTGCGCGCATCTTGCGATCAAACACTTGACAGTTGTGGCATTTTCGGACCGCAATGATACAATCTTTAAACATGGACGGCCAGAAATAGCCAGCACGCAACACCTTCTGAGCTGTGGCATACCCAGACATATGACCGCCACATGCCCCAGAGTGACAGTCATTCAAAACCCTTTCTGCCTCTTCGTGAGTTAAGCAACGTCGGAAAACCAAGTCCGCCCCACGACGATAAAGAGTATCTCCAATTATTTTGTATTGTTGGGACTGGAATCGAATTTTCCGACGTTCCGTCTTAGAAGCTTCGGGCCGAAAGGATTGGGTTTGGAGATAGACAATTATATCCCCATACCACGGATCTAAAGTGCTGATGAGAAACAGAGATTCGTCCGCAATGGGCTCCTCTGCCACTGTTTCTGTATCAGCACACGGGAAATCACACATCAACTCGGCAAAAACTAAGGATTTCTTAGACTTGGATTTCTCGAACTCCAAATCGAACTCCTGCAGGATAACGATCCATTTGGAGTACTTGCCCCCTAGCAATTGTTTAGTCAGAATATAGATCATAGGGTTGCAATCCGAAATCACTATAGTTTTACGGAGAAGAATGTAGTGACGAAAACGCTGGACGGCTTGAACGGCTGCCAGTGCCAACTTTTCCACATGTGAGTACTTTAGCTCGGTTGGATTTAAAGTCCGACTAAGGTAATATATCACATGTTCCGTTTCGAATTCATCTTCCTGAACTAAGACCATCCCAATGGTGGAGTGGGAGGCGGCGAGATACAAAAAGTAATCCTGGTTGTAGTTGGGAGGATGCAGCAACGGTGCATGGGTCAACGCGTGCTTAAGTGCATCGAAAGATTTCTGAGCTATCTCATCCCAAGAGAATTGAGCATTTTGTTTTAACAACCGGGTGAAACCCTTTGTAACCTCGGCGTAGTTAGGAATGAATCGACGTAAAAAGTTTTCTTTCCCCTGCAAACTTTGGAGTTGGCGCAAACTCGAAGGAGGAGGCAATTTGATGATAGCTTCTACCTTCGAGGGATCGACGCGGATACCGGCTTTTGAAACGACAAATCCTAGCAATCGTCCCACTTCTATGCAGAAGACACATTTGTGTGGGTTCAACCGAATTCGATAATGCCAACACCTCATAAAAATAGCTCGTAAGTGGACAAGGTGATCAGCTCGATGTAAAGAATGAGCAGGCAAATCATCGAGGTACGGCTGCACAATGTGCTTGATGTCGTGAAATGCATAAGACATTGCCCGTTGGAAAGTGGCTCCGGCATTCTTAAGTCCAAAAGGTAATTTGCAATAAGCAAATGTCCCCCAAGGACAAATGAAAGCCGTTTTTGGCTGATCGGCAGGTAGAATATTGATTTGATTGTAACCGGAAAAATCGTCCATAAAGGAAAATATTTCACTGCCGGCACAATCATCAATTATTTGATCGATATAGGGCGTGGGATAGTTGTCTTTTGGACAAGCACGATTTATATCCCTATAGTCGATGCATATTCTTATTGTTCCCTGTTTCTTGTTAACCGGAACAATATTCGATACCCAATCCGTTAACGGGATTGGATAAATGAAACCTGCTTTCAACAGCTTCTCAACTTCTGCTTTAATTGCAGCCGCTTTCCTAGGGTGTATCTGACGCAGACGTTGCCGAACGGGTTTAGCGTCCGGGTAAGTCTTGATTTCATGAACAACAATGGAGGGATCAATTCCTGGCATTTCCTCATAGGACCAGGCAAACACGTCGCGGAATTCTTGAAATAGGGCCTTGTATGTTTGAATTTCGTCATTTGTACACGAGGCACCTATATGAATGTTCTCAATAATTCCAGTTTTGACTGAAATGTCAATGGCAATAGTTTGGGAAATGTTTCCCAAATTCAACTCTGAATCAGGATGTTTCGTGGGATTCTGAGCGTCCTTAACATATTCAGCCGTAAAAATTGATGAAAAATCATTTTCAAAGCCATCACCCTCAGGTAAAAATGAAGATCTATGATGGAGATCTTCCCATGGTAGATCGTCTACACTTAGGATTTCGTGAAGTTGCTCGTCAGATGACACAATTTCGGGAAACGCTATCCGTTCTGAGGTTGATGTGAAAAGTGATTCCTCACGGACCACATTCATTTGGTCGATTTGGGTTGAACACGGGTCGGTAAAAGACTGCACGGCTTCATAAGCAATTTCATATGTACTCAAAGGCATAGCATCACCGAATGAGTAGATCTCAGATTCAGATGGGACAATCCAAGGATCATCATACATAATAGTGTCTGAAGTAATCATATGAATGGAAGCGAATGAAGGGTCTGCGTTGATTGGAGGAAAAGGAAAAGTTCCCAGTAAACCGAAATCTTTAACTAATCCTACGCCAACATCCCTATAAGGGATAGTCGTTTTACCAACATGCTGGATACTCTCTGAAGAGGCTGGGTCGGATGAAAAGAAAGCCAGCTGGTCTATTGTCACGATCTTGCCATTATGTGGAAACTTTATAACTCTGAAGACCGATGAGACGACCGCTGTCATAGCGTAAGACCAACTTCGACCCAAGAGAAGGTTGTAGTCTAGAGGGGCATCAACCACCTCCACATCCAGACTAACGGTTTTTCCTTCAACCCCTATAGGCAAATCCTGTAGAATGCCAAACGGATGGAACCCACGGCCATCAAAGGCCTTAAGAATCGTCGGGGATTGGTTCAATGAAGGAGAACCAAGCGATCTCCAACATTGAATCGACATAATACACGTAGAAGCTCCTTCATCAATTACAGTCCGATGAATAGGCCTGTTTTTGACTATCACTGGGATCTGGAAAGCCATCTGATGAGGGAGACGCGGTGTACTATTTTCTAGATCAAAGATTATCAGGTTCGGGTCCTGAATATCAATAGCTCCTATAGCCGACAAAAGTAATTTTCTTTGTGCTGGGCATGATTGCAGCACTTCTAAAGCCGACATTGCTGAGGGTGAAACAGCTAAGTCCTCAACAATGTTATAATTCTGAGCTGCTCTCACATGTGGATTGAAAGCAGACTTTCGAAGTATACCCTTGGTGGGCGGTTTGATTACCAAGTTCGGGTTAGGTTTCTCGATCTGTAGTGGATCGGAACCGGGAGCTGAGGTTGATGGATTAGAATGAGAAGATTCTGCTTCTTTGCCATCAACAGGACTCTTACTACCATAATCGTGTGATCGAGTCGCAATCCGTACATGAGACATCATCAATATGGGTTCTTCACTGGCACTCGAGGAAGAACCTATCATCTTACTCTCCTACTTTGGAAATGGATCTTTCAAAACAGCAGGAGTTGGGGAACCTTTAACGATTTTCACAACCTCTGCCCGATGAGGGCAATCTCTTGTGAAATGATCTTCTTCACAAATTAAACAAGGATAGCGAGGTTTGTGTTTCTCATCGTTAGATTCCGACTTCTCTTTTTTCTCCTTTGGAGCCTTGTCTGCTTTATCCTTCTTCTTGCCTTTCTTTTTACCACCGTTTTTTGATTTAGCCGTAGATGACTCTACAGCGTGAACGTCGGCGGTAATTTCAGGAGAAGACTCTCCTGTCGGGGAGTCTGGTAAGGTTATGATTGGAGAAGAATTCTTTGAGGATTTCTTCTTACTTTTAGTGTTCACCGTACCAATCATGCCATCAGCAGCATGAGACCCCGAAGGAGCAGCAGCGATTTGATTCGACTTAGGAAGATCTGGGATCTTCTCGTGCAACATACCCGACTGAGTGTAAACTAAGTCAAGGTACTGGGCTTAAGCAATGACTTGCTCCTCAGTAACTACTCCGGCCTTAGCTACATCTTCAGTAATCTTCGGTAATAATGATTTAACAAACCATTCAGCTAAGATTTGGTCCGGGATAAAAACTTTCACTAAACGTCTTCGACGTCTCCATTCATGGATATGATCAGAAATATAAGTGGACGTCGATTGTTTTAATGAAGTTAATAACTCAGTACCATTATCGTATCTGACCGGCAACTGAAAATGAGTTAGGAACGAGGTAGCTAACTGGCTAAAGTTATAAAAAGAGGCCCGTGGTAACTCAATGTACCACTTGGCCGCGAGACCAATGAGCGTACGCTGAAAAAGACGTAAACGGATCGAATCATCCGAGATAGAATTCGAAGCACACCAGAGGTGGTAAGTCATCACGTGATTTGATGGATCCTCTCCAGACTTACCTTCGAACTTGGGTATATCACTGGGCAACTTATTTGGCATTGGCGGCCAGAACGGAAGATAATTTATTGGATCGTTCGTTAGGCGCGTCAAGTCGGGTAAATCCAAAGTTGCGATAAACGGCAATTGCCGGTTAGGATCTCTAAAACTCTGGGTCACAAGACCAGTCCCAGGAGGAGGATATCCAGGATAACTTGGAACAGGAATCGCGTTCGGGATATTATATCCTCCTGGAAAACCAGGATTAACCGGACCGTATTGGGGTTGTTGAGGTTGTTGATAAGTGTACCCAGGATACGGTTGATACTGGTAAACCGGTTGTTGGACAGCAGGACCGAATTGGTACTGTCCCTGGTACTGCTGATAAGTGAATTGTGGTTGACTTGTTACAACAGTACTTAAACCAGGCTACCCTACAGGCATCTGGACCGTGGTTTGAATCGTAGATTCGGACAACGGTAAAGATGTCTGAGGGGTGGTTGCAGAGACAGTAGAAACTGGAGCTGTCGATACTCCAGAAGTAAGTGCGGTAGATGTTGCGGTAGTTGTAGCAGCCGTTTGAGATGGAGTACTAGGTGCAATTGGCGGCTGAGTAACTACCGAAGTTACAGAAGTTTGAACATTTGACTGGACAGGTTGCGGTTGCTGGGGTGAACCAGAAACTACAGGTTGTCTAGTTTGAGGTAACAACTGTATACTTGGCTGCAACACTTGTTGACCTTGTGATGGATCCCACACTATCATTCCGGGGTATTGACCCGTAACAGGTTGAGGATACTGAGATCCGTAACCAGGTTGAGGGTAGGATTGATAATTGAAAGGTACATTTCCCGTACCTTGAACGTAAGATTGACCTTGAGGTGGTTGATAACCTTGACTCGAGTACTGACCTTGGGGTAGATACCCTTGAGGTAAGTACTGATACTAGGGTTGACCTTGATGCATAAATTGATACTGAGGTTGACCTTGGGGTACATATTGAGGTTGGGGTTGACCTTGAGGAATGTATTGCATCATAGGTACATACTGTCCTTGAGGTTGCCCCCCAGCCACAACTTGTGTACCTTGAGGTTGCCCCCCAGGTGTTAATTGAGGCTGCCCCCCAGGCGGTAATTGACCACCTTGAGGTTGAGAACCGGGAATTGAACCTGACATCATATAAACGTCTCCTACACCCAACGGTCTATTACCATTGCTTCCAGCTAATGACCCATGTCCAATGGGTTGAGGAGATGCTCCCGCAAAGGTACCAGAAAGTGATTAATACCCAGTAGGAACAGAAGGACCACCATACAAGAAAGATTCAGGGGGTTGAGAAGACACGGACGACTGACTAGACATATTTACAGGAGTATAAATACCTCCGGGTGGATAAAGAGTACGAGGTGGAGAAAAACCTATCCCTGAGTTGTCTAAATAATTAGTTAACGAAAGGTACCAAGTAGTACTTCTAGGTGGACTGTAAAAGATAGATTCACGCTCTCTTAGATCAAGAGTAGGTTGATCTTCAAGAACAGGGCCTATTTCTTCTTCTGGAGTAAGTTCTTCAATAGCTAACAAACCAGAAGGAAGATTTTCGGTTATGACTCTTTCTACCCTAGGTGAATCAGGAACACTAGAAGTTGGAGTAACAGGTTCAGATATTTCAGGTTCTTCGCCTATATCACTAGTAGATGAAAAACTACCAGCAAGCTCAGAAACTGCAACAGCTTCAGGATTGTAACCTGTTTCTAGACTTTGGTAATCTGGATGGACTACCAACGAAGACTCTCCTTCTTCAGGTGAACCTACTCTACTGCCACTAGGAGGAGTTACGAGGACTTTCAAACCTTCTAGATTACTTGGGTCGACTCGAGGAGGCTCACCCCGAAGTCTACGGGATCTCCTCAACAATTCGGCCACAGAAACAATCTCAGGAGATTGGCCCCGAAGTCTACGGGACTGTCTCGGTAATTCCGCCATAGTTAAAAACTTTTAACTACTGCACACGCAAACAAAGTAAAATCTCAAAGCAAACCACCTAAAGTCTCTAAAGAACCAAAAAAATTTGAATCACACGCCTAAAGAATCTAGGGCGTCAAACCATGCACAAACAGTAGCCTTCCGGACCGAAAACACTAGTTGGTGATGAAGCCCAACATCGCCGAATTCAGTACAGAAGTGGTGGGTGGAACAGTTACCCCGGCAACCTGCTTAATGAATAGACCGGCACAAGTCCCTCCACTTTAACCGTCTCGAGTGAAGTGAACCCCCCGGAAAATCCAAGTGAGTCTAGCCGACGTCTGCAACAGGTACAGTGGGATCTTCCCTCCACCGTCACCTCGGGTAGAATCCTAAAGATAATGGTCACTAAGGTTACCAACAACAACAAATACACCTGGGGGAACAGTCTACACTCCGACAGCACGCAAGGGCAAAGTATCAAGCTCAATCCCCTTGCCGGCTCCTTGACAATAATCCAAGGTTTACCGACAAGTGACCCCTGGCTCCTCGACAATGGTTAATCCGAGGTTTACCGTTTGTAATACGTGCGTGTCTGGCGTCGTTCCCAACGAGGGAGGATTGATCCCCTCACTGGTTCGGACACGAGCTCGTGCTTCTCCTTTAAGAGGAGCTTTCCCAGAGTATAAATGAAACAGTTGGATTTATCCTACCACAAGATCAGCTACTTGTTTGGTTTTGCTGTCTTGGAGAGTTAATTACTCTCCTACTCCAAGACACTAGCCTGATCTATATTGGTGTTTCAGAGCCCTAGTAAATAAAAAGTTACTAAGTTGATTTTACTTTAAGCGTTAATTTTATGGTTTTTCTTTAAGACAAAAGGTAGTGGAGATGAAACTGGTGGTGTGTAGACTCGACTCTCAACCACTACAAAGATGCACCTAAGATGATTTACACTACTTTCGTTTTTCAATGAATCTCCTAGCTAAGAGAGTTGAGAGAATGCAAATTTTATAGAAAACAACTTTCTTAACAAAGACAATCAAAGAAACAATTCTCTTTTTCTTTTCAAAACATGCAACTCATGACCACTAATTATTCACGAAATTTCCTTTTCTTCAAAAGACTACAAATGCTACCAAAGCAAACTTGTTTTCAAAGAATCTTTTGTATTTTCCTATATTAATCAAGCATGTAAAACTATTTATCGAAAATCAAATTTAACAAATCTAAGGCAATCAAGTCAAAATCACTCAAAAGCAAATTAAAGGAAAATTTACCTAAAAGTAAAACTAATGAGGACAAAAGCCTACAAGGATGATTCCCGGATGTTTTACTCAGTCAAAATGTAACTAAGGATCAGTTCATGCAGAATCATAAACTGATCATAAAAAACAAAATCGAAATCTTTTTGTTCTTTTAAAAAAAAAAAAAATAATTCAAAGTTCAATGAATAAACGTTTTTGAGATTCGCAAAGAGAAGACACAAAGGTAGGTCTCTCACAAGGGTGAATTTGATGACAGGCCCGACTCCTAAGAGGGTTGAACAAAACCAGGGAGATCCAAAGTTTGACAACCTCTAACGCCAAAGTCACTACAGGACCAGTTAAAAATCAAACCCTAAGGCAAAATCCCTATGAATTCTACCAAAACTCTCGACACTAACGGAACAAGTCCAGGTGAAGATCTCTGACAGTAAACTAATGGATCTGGGCAGTAAAAACAAATTAAAAACAAAAATCTAAAGAGCAAAAAGCAAAAATTGAGATTTTCTCAAGTTTGACAGGGGTACGCAGGTGACCTGTTTACACAGGTGCGGGTACGCTCTGTGCACACAGTCGCAGTGCGTACAAGTACGCATTGTGCTGAACTCAAAGCCTGCGTACTACTGGCAAAGCTAAGAAAAATGAAAATCTAATTTAACTCTAAGCTAACCCACCCAAACACACAGTCAGACAGCCAAAAACCAGAAAACAAGCAATTTTCCTCAGACCAAAATATCAAATCAAAAAGAACTCAAACACATTCATGGATTCCCCAGTGGAGTCGCCATTTTGTCACGTGGAAAGAGTCGACGGTGCGGACACAACCGACCTCCCTAAAAGCCTAATACTTTCTAGTGACAAACAAGACAAATAGGAGCAATCCTTCTCTAAATATGCATTTATACTATGTGAAATCAAGTGTTTTAGATCTTACCGATAACCCAACGCTGTTGTAGTAGTCCAGCTTCGTTGATCCGGATGAGCTCCTCCTTCTCTTCGAAACCTGCATTCACTAACAATCAAACGATTAAATAGCACCTGAATATCACATAAAATAAAACACATTTAACATATAGACCAAGGAGTATATGAAACAACTCATAAATAACAAATTGTTGAGAAGAATGGACTTATTTGTATTAAAAGGTAACAAAAGAAACCATTACAACCTGAGCCTTGGTGTTGTGCAAGTTCCTCCCAGGGTCCACAAGAGTCCTCCTTTACTCTGATCAACTCACCCACTTCCAAATACAACAAGTAAAGATGGTAATCTCTCCTCACAAGCTTATACAAGGAAGTCCTAATTCCAGCAGCATCTACCCTTAGGAATGTTCAACTTTCAACCTCCCCTCCCTCTGGTCCAATGCATGTATTTATAGTGCTGTAGAGGAAGTTAATCAGGTCCACCATCAATGGGATAAGCCCCTCTTTTGGGTGGGTTAGCTCCCCTCTTGATGGGATAAGTTCCTCTTCTATAGGGATACATGAACCATCTGGAGGCGCTTCATACACGTCAAACAAGCTTCTAGAATGCTCTAGAAATAACCACAAGTAACTTTTTTGGAGTGAAACTTGCGCTTATTGACCTTTACAGGAGTACGCACCCATTGCTTTACAGACAGAGCATACAAGTACGCAGGTATTGTGAACTTGGATTGCGTACCCGCAGGTAAGGCTGAGAGAAACTGCGTACCAGAGATAACTTGACTTTAAATGACTTTTCTCTCTTTCTTTGAGTTTGACATGGAAAACAGAGGTATGAGACTTGCCAAGGAGGATAGTATGATAGGTGATGGAGCCATACAAACTGCAAACAGTCATGGTGACATTTTTTAGTGTAACACTAGCATAATCTATAATCTACTCAAAATTAATGATTGTAGAGTACAAGTCTTCCTCGATCAAAAGGAGATTCATTGTGGTATTAATGTCTTGACTGCAATTGAAGCAACCATTAAAAGTGCCTATGTTCATGTCGCCATTTTTTCAGAGCATTATACTTAATCGTAATGGTGCTTGGATGACTTGGTTTCCATTTTGGGTTCCAAAAGGAAGTTTATTCCAGTGTTCTATGATATTGAACATATGGCTCTTCATTACATTAACAAAGAATGTTATCAGAAATCCTTTCAAAAGCAAAAATAGAGAGTCACCATGGAAAAGATAGAAAAATGGAAGAAAGCCCTCTTAGATGTCTCACTTCTTAAAGGTGAGTTGTACAAAATGAAGGAACAATAAATACATGCTTTACTCATTTCTCATTAATGTGCTTGATGTATAAATTTATGTTCTATTTTTTTCCTAACTCGAATGACTTTGTTTTCTCCTTTGAGTGACCTTTGGGACCTTTTGCAAAGAAATGTGGATATTTTATTGAAGGAAGTTGAGCAAGAATCATTGGTTGTTACAAAAGAGTAGGTGATGAAGGATTTCCCCATCAATGCAAGTGAATTCAACGATTTCATATTTATTAAGGAATTCATCACATAAGAATTTGCACTCACACATGGGTTGGATGAGGATATTCTTGATCTAAGCATGTTGTGTGAGGTGGATGAGGATAGGCTAGATCTACGTGATTTGTTTGAGGCAGATGAGGATGGGGTGGCTTAGAGTGAGCTCCTTGAGCCTGATAAAGATGGACCGACTCTAAGTGAGATGACTGAGGTAGATGATAATGGTCCGACTATAAGCAAGCTATTTGTAATGGAAAAGGATAAGTTTGCATTAAGCGAGCTATTTAAACTAGTTGAGAATGAACCGAAAGGTAAGGATAGGTTGACTTTAAACGAGCTATTTAAACTAGCTTGGGATGGACCGAATCTAAGCAAGCCATCTGAGGATAGATCATATCTAAACAAGTTGTCTGAGAATGATTCAAATGAGGAGAGATAGGCTGCAAATTCACATAATGCCTTCTTCATATAGAGAGGGCCTGCCATAATGGGTAGCTGACAATGAAAGGTTGGCCAGCTTAGAAGACACATGGTCATTGTGAGTGGCCTTCGACAAATGACGAAGGTCGTTGGTGATCCATCCCCTTAAAGAACGCCTTTGAAATAATTAGTTAGTATGATATTTAAGTAGTTTACTTAAGTCCTGTATTGAAATATTTTTAAAAAGTATAAGAATTATAATCTTCCCTATACTCAAAAGTGAATATATATATATATATATATATATATATATATAAGTTTTAATTGTTTTTTTTTTTTAAGTTGATATAAAATTATTTTATTTCACATTAACATCTAAATATTTTATTTATGGTTGAGAGTGAGAGTGAAATTTTTTTACCACGTCTTCTAGGTTGTAATGTCAACAACAAATCGAATGAACACAACTAGAGTAGGATTATTGATATTTTATAATGCTTTTAATTAAAACTAACCAAATAGGTATATTCATTTATGTGTTTTTAATTATAGAAAATTTATTATTTTATTTAAAAATATTTTATTTAAAAACATTTTATTTTTATTTTAAAAGGGACACATGTCAACTTGATAGATGTCTCCATCATGTTGGGCTATAGAATGCGTCTCTCTCTCTCTCTCTCTCTATATATATATATATATATATATATATACTTTTTATCATTTTTAAAGATGATATAACATTATGCTATTTGATATGAACATCCAAATATTTTATTTATAGGTGAGAGTGAGAAAAATATTTTTACCACATCTTCTAAGTTGTAATGTCAACAACCAATCCAGTGGCATTATTGATATTTTATAATGCTTTTAATTAAAATTAATGAAATAAATATATTCATTTTTGTTTTTAATTATAGTATACATTGTTTTTTATTTAGAAAATACTTCATTTTTATTTTAAAAGGGATACATGTCAACTAGAAGTTGAGCACTGAAAGAATTACACATCTCCCATACTCGATTGGACAATGTGTTTTTGGGCCAAACAATAACTTTTAGAAGATTGGAAAAAAATATATGAAAAATTAATATTCAAAATAATATCACTTACTTTCTAAATTTATAAAAAAAAATTAATTAATTTTTAAAATATATAAAAAAAATTAAATAAAATGTTTAAAATAATATCTAACAGCAATTACAATATTAATAAATAAATAATACTAATATTTATTATTATATTTTTAAACCCAACATTTTCATAAATCAATACTAATCATTTTTTGAATTTTAAATAAAAGTCCAATCATTAAAAATAATTTGAAAATCTCTAATTTACTTTATGTAAATGTAGTAACTGAGAGTGTAACGATTATCATTGAGTAAAAACGTTTAAATTAAAATAAAGTAATTGTTGTTGACAATACTTGTCAATGTCACATGTTGCCATTGAGTTTTACAAAAACATTTAATAGTGACAAAGGAGTAAAATTAGCACAAACACAATAGTAAATGTGGTTGAAAAACGTCGATAGACTTTAATGGTATAGATCTTATATTAATAATAATAATAATAATAATAATAATATTAAAAAATAACTATTTTAATAGAAATATTAATTATTGTTACTATAATTAATTATAAACCTAAGGTATAAAAAGCCCAAGATAAATATTAAAAATCCTAAAATAAAGATGGTTGGACCATAGTTGTCCATGGTTGACCAAGATTGATTTTCATATCGATGCATTCTTTATCACAATGTGAAGTTGGACCATGGTTGACCAATGTTGATTTTCATATTGAGACAATCTTTGTCACAATGCGACGTTGGACCATGGTTGACAATGTTTGACCATGATTAACCTGATTGACCATGATTGATCATGGTTGGGCATGACTGATATTATAAACCGAAGGGATTAATACTAAAAACCCAAGGTATATAAAGCCTAAGACAAAAATTATAAATCCTTAAATAAACATGTTTGACCATGATTGACCATGGCTGATTTTCAAATTGGGACAATCTTTGTCGCAATGCGATGATGTACCATGGTCGACCATGGTTGAACCCTTAGATTAATAAACCCAATGGATTGATATTACAAACCCAAGGGATTAATACTAAAACCCTAAGGGATTATGAACTCAACGGAATAATATTAAACCTAAGGGATTAATATTATAAACTCAAGCTATATAAACCCTAAGATAAATATTGTAAACCCTAAAATAAACATGGTTGACCATGGTTGATCATTGTTGATTTTCATATTGAAATAATCCTTGTCACAATATGACATTTGGTCACGATTGATTTTATAAAATATGGTTAACCAAGGTTGACCACGATTGACCATGGTTGGCCATGATTGATATTATAACCCCAAGGGATGAATACTAAAAACCCAAGGGATTAAAAACTGAATGGAATAATATTAAACCCAAGGGAATAACATAAACCCAAGGGAATAACATAAACCCAAGGTATATAAACCATAAGATAAATGTTATAAACCCTTAGATAAACATGGTTGGCCATGGTTGACCATGATTGATTTTCATTTTGAGACAATCTTTGTCATAATGTGATGTGGGACCATTGTTGACCATTGTGGACAATGGTTGACCATGGTAGATTTTCACACTGGGACAATCTTTGTCACAATGTGACGTTGGACCATGGTTGACCATGTTTAACCATGATTGACCAACCTAAGGTATATAAACCCTAAAATAAGCTTGTCTAACTATGGTTGATTTCATATTGAGACAACCAATGTCACAATGTGGCGTTGGAACACGGTTGAACATTCTTGACCATGATAGATTTTCATATAAAGACAATCTTTGTCATAATGCGACGTTGGAGCATGGTTGACCATGGTTGATTTTCATATTGAGACAATCTTTGTCACAATGTAATATTGGAGCATGGTTGACCATGATTGGCCATGGATGACCATGATTGATTTTACAAAACTTGGTTGACCTTCATTGACCGTGGTTGACTATGATATTATAAACCCAAGATAATAATAAACCCAAGGGATTAATACTAAAAACCCAAGGGATTATAAACCCAAGGAAATAATATTAAACTCAAAGGAATAATATTAAAGCCTAGGAATATGAACCCTTATATTAATAAACCCAAGGGAATAATATTAAACCCTAGGAATATGAACCCTTAGAGTAATAAACCCAAGGGATATCATAAACCTTAGGGAACAACAAAACCAAAGGATTAAAGCAAAAATCCCAAGGGATTATGAAACCAAGGGAATAATACCCAAGGGATTAATATTAAACCCATGGTTAAACCCTTAGATTAATAAATCCAAGGGTTTGGTATTATAAACCCTAAAATAAATAACGTTGACCATAG
The DNA here is from genome assembly GCA_031772625.1 of Pinus tabuliformis. NCBI lineage: Eukaryota > Viridiplantae > Streptophyta > Pinopsida > Pinales > Pinaceae > Pinus > Pinus tabuliformis. Next base: position 369,956,017 of record CM062808.1, on the reverse strand, counting down.
TTAACGATGGTTGATTTTCATATTGAGATAATCCTTGTCACAATGTGACATTATACCATGGTTGTCCATGGTTAACCAAGATTGATTTTCATATCGACACATTCTTTATCACAATGTGACATTGGACAATGGTTAACCAAGGTTGATTTCCATATTGAGACATTATTTGTTACAATGCAAGGTTAGACCATGGTTTTCCATGGCTGAACAAGATTGATTTCATATTGACACATTCTTTATCACAATGCGACATTGGAGAATGGTTAACCAAGGTTGATTTCCATATTGAGACAATCTTTGTCACAATGCGAGGTTGGACCATGGTTAGCCATGATTGTCCATGGTTGACCATGGTTGACCATGATTGATCATGGTTGGCCATGATTAATATTATAAACCTAAGGGATTAATAAAAAAACCCAAGGAAATAATATTAGACCCAAGGGAATAACATAAACTCAAGGTATATAAACCCTATGACAAAAATTATAAACCCTTAAATGAACGTGGTTGACCATGGTTGACTATGGTTGATTTTCATATTGAGACAGTCTTTGTCGCAATGCAACGTTGTACCATGGTCAACCATGGTTGAACTGTTAGATTAATAAACCCAAGGGATCAATACTAAATCCCCAAGAGATTATGAACTCAAGGGAAAAATATTAAACTCAATGGATTAATATTGTGAACCCAAGATATATAAACCCTAAGATAAACGTGGTTAACCATGATTGATTTTCATATTGAGACAATCCTTGTCACAATGTGACGTGGACCATGATTGATTTTATAAAACATGGTTAACCATGGTTGACCATGATTGACCATGATAGATCATGGTTTTCCATGATTGATATTATAAACCATGATTGACCATAGTTGATTTGCACATTGAGATAATGTTTATCACAATGTGACATGGCACCATGGTTGACCATGGTAGATTTTCACACTGGGACAATCTTTGTCACAATGTGATGTTGGACCATGGTTGATTTTCATATTGACCATGATTGACCAACCAAAGATATATAAACCGTAAGATAAATATTCTAAACCCTAAAATAAACATGGTTGACCATGATTGGTTTTCATATCGAGACAATCAATGTCACAATGCGTCGTTGGACCATGCTTGACCATGATTGATTTTCATATCAAGAAAATATTTGTCACAATGTGACGTTGGAGCATGGTTGACCATTGTTGATTTTCATATTGAGATAATCTTTGTCACAATGTGACGTTGGAGCATGGTTGGCCATGGTTGACCATGGATGACCATATTGATTTTACAAAACATGGTTGACCTACGTTTACCATGATTTACCATGGTTGACCATGATATTATAAACCTATGGGAATAATAAACCCAAAAGATTAATACTAAAAACCCAAGGGGCAACAAACCCATCGAAATAATATTAAACCCAAAGGAATGATATTAAACCCTAAGAATGTGAACCCTTAGATTAATACACCCAAGGGAATAATAAACACAAGGGAATAATATTAAACCCTAGGAATATGAACCCTTAGATTAATAAACCCAAGGAATTGATATTATAGACCCAAGGGAGCAATAAATTCAAAGGATTGATACTAAAACCCCAAGGGATTATGAACCCAAGGGAATAATATTAAACCCAAGAATTAATATTATAAACCCTATCAATAATCCCAATGGATTATAAACCCAAGGATTAATATTATAAACCCTATCAATAATATTATACCCTAGGAATATGAACCCTTAGATTAATAAACTTAAGGGATTCATATTATATACCCAAGGCACTAATAAACACAAGGGATTAATACTAATAATCCAAAAACCCAAAGGATTAATATTGTAAACCCAAGGTATAAATCCTAAGATAAATATTATAAACCCCAAAAAATATTGTTGATTTTCATATTGAGACGAGACAATCTTTGTCACAATGCGACGTTGGACCATGGTTGACCGTGATTGATTTTCATATTAACCATGGTTGACTATAATTTTAAACCCAAGGGATCTATATTAAACCCTAGGAACTGATAATATAAACCCAAGGGACTAATAAACATAAGTGATTAAAACAGAAAAACCTAAGGGAATAACATTATACCCTTGAGTTTAATATTATAAACCCAAGGTATATAAACCCTAAGATAAATATTATAAACTCTAAAATAAATATGGTTGACCACTATGAAATTGACACAATCTTTTACAACGTGATGTTGGAAAGCTATGCAATTTTTTTTCAAATTTTATAATTGTATAATACTCGAATGAATATTGTTTAAATAGTGATATATATATATATATAGTGTTAAATTAATATATTAAATTAAGAACTAACACTTTTATATTAATATTTTAATCAATTTAATGTGAAAACAAAATGTAAAAAAACTTTGACAACTTTTCAAATTAGTAAATATAAATTTTATACCAACATAAAACCCCAATTGATAACAAATTAATTATTAAATATAATTGACTAAATTGAAGATAGGAAAAAATACACCACATTGTGGTTCATCCACACATGGAATCTTTGTTGTCCTTTTGTCTTATACTTCAACTAAATTCATTGTGTCAAAGATTATATCGCTTGACACGTACGACGACTTCATCTATGTATAAAGCTTTTAACAAAATTCATTAAATTTTGTATATTTTTAAAATTATAGTCATTTTAAAATATAATTTTTAATTAGCAATATTTCAAATATTTAATTAATAATATCTAAATATTTAAACAGTAATTTGAAATTTAAATAATATTCTTTGTTTTCTATAAACTCCTTAACAAAATTCATTAAACTTAATATATTTTTAAAATTATAATATTTTAAAAAATGTTTTTTAATTAGCAATATTTCAAATATTTTATTAATAATATCTTAATATTTAATTTGTAATTTTGAAATTTAAATAATATTCTTTATCTTCTATTTTGTTAATATATATTATATAAATATAAAACAATTAATATAAAGATGTCTCTGTTTTATAACCATATTAAATATATATTATATAAATATAAAACAATTAACAAAAGATGACTCACTTTTTTATAACCATATTAAATTTCAATGAAAACTATGTATATTTTAAGATGAATAAGTATAAAAATAACGCTAAATTTTAGTTAAATTGAATTAAAAAAGTGATTTTAATATATATATATATATATATATATTTTGAAAATGATGGTTAAATAAGAATGAGTAATAGTAAAATTATATAAATATATATATATATATATATAAATTATAATATTATACAGAGGATAATGGAGCTACTTATATTACTTAGAGAGTGTAATGTTGTGTTTTGAACCTTGAATTTTTCGAAGTTCAATTTTTTTATTAATATGCAATTAGTAAGTTTATATATATATATATTTTTAATTTAATTATTATTAATTATTAAGTAAAGGATAGAAGTTTAATTTTCATAGAATATTTTAGAATAATTTCAATAATAAATACAATTCAAATTTGAATTTTATTTTAAAAATAGTTATGTATTTTTTTATTTTTAATTAAAAATTAATATATAAATAAATATATTATAAAATGTGTTATGGTTTTTTGAATCAATAATAATGATAAATAAATTTATTTTATTATTTTTCAATTAAATTAATTGTTATTTAATTATCTAAAATATATTAATTTAATCAAATTATTTTTATAGAATTTCAAATTAAATTTTTAATTGAAAATTATGCTGTAAATTAAAATTTTAAATATTTCAAAAATAATAATGATGATGATGATGATGATGGTTAACGTCTGCTGAGACCAAATAATGGTCTATCAGACCTAAAGAAACAAATTATCTATTTTGATTTAAGATTTTATTCCTATGCTCAAAAAGCTTGGAGAGAAGCCTCCCGAGCTCACTATAATTTTGACATTGTAAAAGGCTAGGAAGGTCAGTATTGTAACAAAGATTGTGAAACTGAGATCTAATGTGGTTATACGCGGGGCACTCTAAGAGGAAGTGGTTTTCATCCTCGATGTTCCTATTCTCACATATATGGCAGATCCTTTCTGTCCATGGCATTTTAGGAACTGTCCAATGACCTGTTTCACTATGGAGCTCATGAGAATTCGTTCTAAACTTTGCTATATTAATTTTCTTCTTTGAGCTAGTTAAAATAGATAGATACTTTTGATCTTCTAGGGTGGGGTTGATGACCTTCTTATAATAACTTAATTTTCTTTTAGCTTCTAAATCTTTCTCACACCACATTTTTTCTTTGAACTTAGAAGTAACAATATCTTTAATGTTATTTATGTTTTGCAATGCATCATTTTCGTTGATCTCCCAATAGTTTAACCAGGCCCTTGTGTCTTTATGCCACCCTCGATTGAGCCTTAGGTGGTTTTGGCTAGAATTTAAAGCTAGCTTAGGAAGTCTATGATTGTCTATGTCACTGATTTTGTGCTTGTACAAGAGAAACCTAAGCATAGCTAGGCTCTCAATAGGGGAAAGACCTGCTTCTATAAGGAGAATAGGATAGGGTGTATTACTTTTAATTTTCAGGTTATAAGTTATAAAACGCTTTTGGATTTTCTCAATCTTTCTCCATGATTCTCTGGAGATGCTACAATAATAATCAGAATTTTCAATATGTAAATTTTTTAATCCTTCACTATTATATTAAAAAAATATAAATAAAAAAATTTGCAACTTTTAAATACTTTTGCTTATTTATTTTTTATTTAATTTAAATAAAATATTAAATATTTTGATATAATATTTGAAGTGGCCGGTGTTACCCGACATGCCCATGGGATGCTGCACCCACTGAACCGAATCAGTGATCGAATCCATCGGGCATCCTACTATTAGTTTACCCAAAAAAAAATATTTTATTACATTTATTTCTTGTTTTCAATGTTTGGGTAAAATAGCTATTAAGTATGGAGTTGTTTTTAATGTGATTTTTGGATTTTCTGGTGTCGAAATCTGGTGGAAAAATTTGAGGTGAAATCTTGCTCGCTGTGGAGAGGTATTTTCGGGGAAGGGCCATGGAGTATCACTGTTAAAGTGAAATACATGAAACGTAAGGATTTGGAATTCTGGTATAGAACAGGAATGATTGGAGCGAAGCATGGATCTGCTATTTGGCTTAGCCTTCGAAAAATTGAGCAATACTTTTTAAAGAATCTGAAATGGAGGCTCCATTCTGGTAGCAGAATATTAATTGGTATCGACCCCATTTTGACTGGGCGCGAAAACATATCTTTTCCCGAGAGGCTTTTGTCTTTCTTCCACAGGAAAGGTATTTTTACATGGGACAAGCTCATAACAGCTTGGCAAGGCCCAACCCCTTTATGGAAGGATGCCAATGATCTTCATATGCCAGAGTCTCTGGTTATGTTATGGAATTTTGTCAAAGATGCTCTCGGTAGTTGTGGGTTTCATCGCTACGGGTCAGCTGACCACCTAATCTGGACAGTGCCAAATGCACAATTGTCGGTCCGGGTAAAAGACATTTACTCTGATATGATTAATTTAAAGGTCTCTCACTCTAGCTCTAAATATCCTTTGATCCTCTGGAAGTCAGGATGCCCTCTTAAATTAATCTTCTTCTCGTGGTTGGTGTTTCACAATAAGAATTTGACATGGGAAAATTTAAGGAAAAGGAACTGGCACGGACCAAGCAGATGCTCGATGTGCGAATCAGCTGAGGAGTCCAATTATCACATGTTCTTCCAATGCAAATATTCTCTGCAAATCTAGTATGATCTGGTAATTCTTTATGGTTTTCCTCATGTTGTTTTTGTTTCTACCCATGCAGCTTTTGAATGGTGGAGTGGGCAAAGAGAGCCATGGAGATATCTTATCATTATTGTCCTATGGTGCGCATGGAAGTGGAGTAATTGTAAAATCTTCAAAGATTCAAAGGAACCCCTAAAGTCTATTCTGCAACATATCATAGCCATCTATGATTTTGTGCCAAAAAAGCAGCCCAAAATGAAGAAAGCCATCATGAAAGAGAAAGAATGTTTCCTCAACAGGTTTCCTAGAGCGTTCTTTGATGGTGCTGAACAACAAAACATATGTGGCTGCGGAGTTCACATTATTATGGACGAGAAGCTTCAATATTTAATTTCATGGAACGGAGGAAAAGGCTCTAATAGTATGGCTGAGGCAAGAGCTCTAGTGGGTCTTCTTGCCTTCTGCGTGTTTTTTGATATACAGGCTATTTCAATCTATGGTGATTCCAAATCAGTGATCGATCATGTAAAAGGAGCTTGCCACATAAGAAGCCCTCACCTGGCAGCTGGATGGACAGGATAATGTTCTTATGGGGGCTCACGAGAGACTGCTCCATGCAACACATTTGTCATGCTCAGAATCTCCAAGTTGGCTGCCTATCTAAGAAGGGTATGTTCTTAGGTACAGGGTCATGGTCTATGGAAGTAAAAGAGGGAGAGAATTCATGTTTTATCCAGGATTTCTTTATCCCTGGATCTTGAAGCTCCTTTGGTTATAGACATGTTCTTTGTTATTATCTTTTTCTTTTTGCATTTGACATGATTTATGGCTGACCTGCATCCTCTAAAATTCTCAGTTTCAAATATGTTATGATCCGGCTTGTGATGTACAGATGACTGTCTATTTGTTTTTTCTAATGTTTGTTATGATCTGCGATGTTGTATATGTCCTCGGTGTTTCCAATCGTGGCTGAAAAAACAAAAACAAAAAAAAATCAAAACAAAACAAAACAAAACAAAAACAAAAAAAAAAAAAAACAAAACAAAATAAACAAACAAACAAACAAACAAACAAACTAGTTTTTTAACTGTATATATGGATTCAGCACCCTCAAAAATCTCTAGGGCACTTAGATTGCACACAATTACCCATCAAGCTTGTGATTTCAATAAATTCCTGCGAGATTTTAGAGAAATTACACCAGAAAAACCCACCGTAAAAACTTCCAAAAAATTGTACTAAAAACAACTCCATTAAATATACTAAAAAAGATTCCAAATACAGATTCATTTTTCACTGCTTCATTTTAATGATTGTTATGCGACCAAGAATAATGTTGGGGCTCAGCTTCTTTCTTCGCTGCCATTATATTCTGGATTTCATATATTGTATAATACTACTGTATTTTGCTTCTGAGCCTTTTTTGAATGTGATATGTGCATCCTGTTAGGGAATATTATATTATTTGGATCCATGAATGAATTAAAGATTGTTGGGATGCATGCATTAATTTAGAAATGAGTTGGTAATTTTTTTTTTTTGGGGAATTAACTACGATATGTGTATGCATGCATTAATTTAGAAATGAATTGGGTTTTTTTTGGAATTAACTACCATATGTGTATGCATAGGAGATAATTGAGTGTGTTGTCTAATTAACTATGCGTGTGTTTTTTTTCTCTCATTTCATAATAATTTGATAGAAGGGTGTGTGGTATAATTAACTAGGTGTATGGTTTTTTTCTCTCCCATTTTACAACAATTTGATATAAGAGTGTGTGGTCTAATTAACTAGGTGTGTGCCTTTTTTCTATCCCACTTCATAACAATTTGACATAAGAGTATTGCCACTAGACTAAGTGCATACTTCTTATCTTCATCTCTACTTTAGTTGAAATCAAGCATTCTCCATTAGCCATGTGCATTGTCATCCCATACTAGTTCACCATCAGTTAACTAAGATACATAGAAGTTAAAAGAATTCTCCCTTAGCCATGTGCATTGTCATCGCATCCTAGTTCACCATCAGTTATCTAAGATACATAGAAGTTAAAAGCAAAATCTTGCATGGATTATTTGACTTCCATAATTGATAACCCCAATTAACAAAAAGACAATATTATATTATATGTATTATAAGAATTTTAATAAAATTGCATATAAAAATATTTCTATAAATAAAAATGCGAAATATATATAAAATATAAATACTAACCATAAAATATAAAATATAGATCCATCTTACCATATACATATTTGATTCCATTTGGATATTACCTATGATGTTTAAAGGAAAAAACACATTTACCATGAAAAAAAAGGCTATAATAATATTATTTTGGTAAAATGAAAGACTTACAATAAATTCTCTCCCCCTTTTTCTCTATAGTGTTTATAGAATCACTATCACATTAAAATGTCAAATAATAAAAATTGAAAAACATGTAAAAAAATTTATCATACACATATATATAAGTAGTTATAAATATTATAATAAGTATAATATTTCTTTATGTAAAGATTTTAAATTATATATATATATATATATATATATATATATAGCTTGAGTGGGCCTAATGGTTAAGAGCATGTGTTTCCTCCTAAGAGGTCACAGGTTCAAAACCAGAGAGGGGTAGAGTATGTATGCCTTCGTAGACTTAGCAGTCAAATCACTACGTGGAGGTGGGTCCCTTGTCCCACAAACAAGGGGGTTTGATACATCAATTTGGTGTCTGGCTTGGCTATGACCTTAAAAATGGATATTACTATTATTATTATTATATATAAACTTTTAAAATTGTTATAATATATATAGCTATATATAATCTCATATATATGTCTTGAAAAAAACGTATATATATATATATATATATATATATATATATATATATATATATATATATATATATATTTTTTAATAGAAATTTAAAAGTAAGAATATTTTTATTCTGAGATGTGAAATTCATATATAATATCTATAAAGAACCAATATCAATCTATTTTAATTTAAGAATAAATAATGAGAATTTAAATTTCTAAGAAGTGAAAGGTGTTTTTCAAATTTATTAATTAAATTTAAATATAAAGTTATACAACATAATAATTATGAATATGAATCATTATTATTTGAACTTATATCGTAAAATGGATCTATAATTTATAACTAAAATTTATATTTTATATAATAATAATAAAAAAAAAAATTGCACTTTTAAAATGATTTATGTCGATACTTGATAGATTAGAAGTTAAAATTTAATATATATATATATATATATATATATATATATATATATATATATATATATATATATATATATATATATATATATATATATATATATCATTATATTTCATAATTTTATATTTAAATTTAATTAATAAATATAATAATAATATTATAATATTTTAAAGATGATAGCCAATCTAGACATTTAATTGGTATATGAGACTCTTTTGTTCATAAGGCAAGGGACCCATCTTAACACAAGGATATAATCATTAATGTCTACAGGGGTGTACTGGTGTACTTACTCTACCCCCCATGGATTTGAATCTATGTCCTCTTATGAGGAAACACATTTAAGAGAAAAGAAATTGGATTTGAACCTTTGTCATCTTATGAGGAAACACATATTTAAGAGGAAAGAATGAAACAAAAATATTATTTTAATAAATATGAAATACTTATAATAAAGTTTCTCTCATGATCTATAATCTGTGATATCACTCTCACTTTAAAAAGTTAAATAGAAAAATTATAAAATCTGTCAAAAAATGGCATGGGTTAGGCATGTAACTATATTTATGAGCCCAAAGGTGTTGGATCCAATGGTGAAAAGCAAGGATTTTATTGGGAAAGATTCAACTCCCGTGAGGGCCTAACTTGGAGCCATAGAGACACCTTGAAGTAGTGGTCAAATGTGTGGTTGCACCCAAGGATACTATATTGCATGGTCTCATAACCCACAAACACATAAGTGGATCAAAGGCCACTCCCATGTCCTCCTAAATTTTTAAAATTCCAATGAGGACTTAATTTGAAGCCATGGGGACACCTTGAGGTAGTGGTCAAATATGTGGTTGCACCCAAAGAGATTATATTAATTGATCTCATGACCTATGCACATATAAATGAATCAAATCCCCCCTCCATGTCCTCAAAAAGAGAGAGAGAGAGAGAGAGAGAGAGAGAGAGAGAGAGAGAGAGAGAGAAAGAAAAGTAAAAAAAAACAAAAAAACAAAACAAAACAAAACCCAAAAAAAAAAAAAAACCAAAACGATAAGAAAGACATTTTTTATTTATTTTGGAGCAAAAACAATGTCATTGATCAGAGATAGGGCGTTTTGTAGTGCCTGAATCTACCATTGCGTAAAAGTGATTTCCTTTGCATTGTTGCCATATCAATCTTATGCTTATAATCCATTTGGTGTGGCATGAGAGTAGTCATGGAAAGTGCCTCGAGAGGGAGTGCAAACCCCTCCTTTAAAAATGTGGGCATAGGGGATGGAGATTATGGTTTAAACCGTTAGATGAAAGAACCCTAACAATAAGCTCTGTGTCCAAGTTGTGTGGATAAAAACAAAGACTATCCTCCACTAGTGGTGAATTGGAAAAACCATATGTAAGGGAGATGCCTCCCTTGTTAGGTAAACTTGACCTAAGGAAAGAATTAAATTTGACTAAGTCAAAATTTGCTGGTTTTGGGCTGAGGTTTTGGTTTCCCATGGTTTTGTTCCAGTGGATTTCATATAATGAATCCTTTACAAGACTTGGAATACTTCAATGTAAGAGGCCAGGGAGGTGGGTGGTGAAGGCTCACTTGGCTGTATTGACTTGTTTTTGGCCAAGGGACTAATGTAATTACGTTAGTTTGGTTTTTCCCAAGGTAAATATTGTGTTTATGTTTTATGATGCTTCTAGTCATTTTTTAATGGTTTCACTCTTAGTAAACATATCTCTCTAGTAATTTTAATAATTGGTATTAGAGCCAAGTGTTGGCTTGAGGGGGATGCCTATGTTGTCGAGGATTTATTTGGCCTAGTGGATAGAGATATTGATGTAGAGTTTATTTACATATTTGGGCATAGATAGCATGGTGTGAGGGAATGACATCAAATGGAAAGCCTAGGATAAGTAGCTACGGGCATGCTAGTTTGTGGAGTCAATTTGTGTAGCATAATAAACAAGAATATGCTACCATGCAAGCCCAAGCCTTGTGCAATCGAGTGAAGGTTGCGTCAAGGGTAGGAGTTGTATGGAGGTCATGGACATAGACAACTTGTTCACTATGGTGCCACTAGTGACGTTGTGAGGAAAATCCTAAGGACAATGTGTAGGTTAACGCAATGAAATAGTTAAATTACAATGTGGCATTAGTGCCCAACCAATTATGGGAGCCTAGAAGGTTGATTCATCTATTTGGATATGAAGGGAAATGCATAGTGAATGGGGCAATTTTTATAGACATTATTAAAGTTGGATGAGGGGCTTGGCCATTATTTCTATTACTTGAACATGTTAGTGCTTGAATATGCATGGTTCTCACTAGACTCCCAATTACAGTGATTTAATTTTCTTGTGCACACAATAACAACAATAACTATGTGTGCATGAGATGATCGATAGTTTAGATTAATGAAGCACAAAGTTTGGGAGGAAGTGGTGATCAGTGCATATTAATTGTTTTTGGGGTGTCAACAATGCTAGTGTTGAAGTAGTGTTGCCGATACTACTCAAGGTGGATAGGTATTCCATGGCAGCGCAGCCCAATCCAGGTGACCAACAACAAGTGAATGGACAGCTCACTTTGTTATTATAAAGGAATTTGGTTGAGGAAACCTAAAATATAACTACCACAATTAGCCTAGATAGCAACACAATTTTAGACAATGGGTTAGAAGGGGAGGGTGAGGAGGAGGCGATGGCACCAGAGGAGAATGACAGTTGAAAAAGAAGAAACTCATCGTTAAACAAGAGTGTAGTGGTAGTGATTATTGCTTCTATTCGTTTGTTATTAAAAATCGTTTTATACAGTGATGGCAACATCAAAAACCCTACACATTAAAAAGTGATGACAGGTGATGTCAAGAACCATTTTTTTTCTAAATAGATCTAAACTCCCTATTAAATTATGTTTGGCATCCCTACGCCAAGCTGTCTATGCGATGCATTTTTTAGTTAATAACCCCCGATTTCATGTATTTGTGAGAAGCCCTACTGTGAAGCTTGTTAATTTTTCAAATCATTCTATGTTGTATCAATTACCTTAGCCCAATTCAATACTTCAATTAGCAATCTTTTCAATATCAATTAATATTTCCAATCATCAATAGTAATTGAAGATCTAACAATAAATGCAATGAAAAGGGAGACAATCAACACATCAACAAGAGACACCAGATTTGGTCAAAGACCAAGGAAAAACCCCACAAGGGGGAAAACCCTTTGAAATTATTCTTCTATTAGATTGTCATAAATTGTTCAGCAAAGAGTACAATGATCCCAATACAATATCATCTAGTAAAATAACCCAATAACATTAAGAAATATTTTTCCAGCATCAATATATACTAAAGATAACTTTTCCTGTTTGTGGTCAACTTCAGTTAACGGTCAAATTTCAGTTCAACTATCTAGTCGCAAGGAGGAGGAGTTGTGAGAACGAATGAGAGCTTTTAGTCACTCTCTTAAGCCTACGATCTAGTGACTTCAACTAAATTTATCCTTTGACAAGCCAGTGACTGTAGCCGAAAACCCTAGAAACAGATGCGAGCTTCGAACCCTGTAATTTCATACCTTTGCAAACTTCTTTCGTCTACCCAACCTCAGATCTGTGTGAACTAATCGATGAAGAAGAGAAGAAGAAGATGATTGGTGATGTTTAAATGAGCTTGAGGTCACTTGTATTTATAGGCTTCCAAGGGTGACCAATTTACCATTAGGGATGACCTATCCAAATGTGCATCTGTGGGATTTTCTTCATAAGTACAATTTCCCTTGTCCAAATTTGATGATCTTTAGGTCGATTTTGGTCCTCTCGAAAAGAGGAATTTAATGCAATCACCATCTCCATCAAATGATATATCCAAAGTGGAATTTTTTCCTAGTTTCCAATTTTAACACGCCCTCTCAACTAGGGAGAAATTCCAATTGTATGATGTCATGTATATACTGTCGTCATATCATGTCCCATCTCTGCTAACTCTATCTGCTGAAACATTCTCAAATCGAAAGAAGAAGAATCAGGGAGAATTAGCTTCCACCCTCCAAAAATGTCGGAGAGCACATCTCAATCCGAAAACAATATTAGGTAGCACATCTCAACTTGAATCTACATCGAGGAGCATATCTCAATCCAAAATCTCATGGGGGAGCTAAATATACGACCCCATATTGAGAAATAGGTGATATAGGGGAGCACATCTCAACCGATCCTATTTCCCATTGATCTTCCCAACAATGAACCTCAAGAGTCACGTGATACAACACTTGCATCATAATCAACTTGGGTTGTACACCCCAAGTACACTCTCAACCCATTGGCTAGATGGGGAACAGTAATCCTAACAACTTCAGCTTGTGGGTATGATTCCAACTGGGGTATACTCTGCAAATACCAATATAGGGGAGAAAAATATCCAACCCTATGGGTGATAGATAGGCGAGCAACATCTACAACCCTATTATCCAAAGATCCCTCAACCCCAAGAGCCCTCTATCTCAATTCCTAACCTTGGGAGCTCAGATAGGGGGTAATATTCTACTTAGTGTTATCGATCAATGATGCCCCCTATTAGAAGGGGTCACATCCATTAGTCCAAGCTAGTCCCTAAAGACCAAGAAATTCCCTTTTGGTAAAGCCTTGGTGAGAATATATGTAATCTGCTCATTTGTCGATATATGATGGAGTCTAATGGATCCTCTTTGCACCATGTATTGAATGAAGTGGTATTGAATCTCTGTGTGCTTCTCTGCCAAAAAATCTCACTCTTGTTGTTGCAATATATCACTGTAGTGCTTAAAACCTGTTCAAATAGCTCTCCAAAGAGCTTCCTCAACCAAACTGCTTTGCAACTAGCCATTCTAGTGGCAATATACTTTGCCTCTACGGTACTCAATGCTACATACTTTTGCTTCCTTCTCGTCCAAGATATCATGGAAAATCCAAGACTAAAACAACATCTAGATGTACTCTTCTTGTTGATAACATTTCTTACTCGGTCTGCATTAGTATATCCATGAAGTTGAGCATCTGTGGTAGAATATCTCAAACCAAGGGTGATCGCCCCGTGCAAATATCTTAGAATGTGTTTTGGAGCGACCCAATGTGCATGGAGAGGCTCGGTCATGAATTGACTCAATGTGTTCACTGCATAGAATATGTCCGGATGGGTATTCACTAAGAACATCAGAGCCCCAATCAACTATCTATACCTGGATGGATTCGCCAAATCATGTCCTGCAGCTTCTCCAAACAACTTCTTGAAGTTCATTTCCATTGGTGTAGGCAAGGACATGCATTTTGTCATTCCAAATTTCTCCAATAGCCTCACGACATATTTTCTTGTGAAAGGAAAATCTCATCGGGCCTTTGCCACATCTCAAGGCCTAGAAAGTAGTGCATGAGTCCAAGGTCCTTCATCTCAAATTTAGAGGCTAGCTCCCTCTTACACTCGATAATTAGGGGATCACTACCTGTCAAGAATAGATCATCAACATATAAAACCAAAATAAATGGAAAACCTTGGACTACCTTGAATAAGAGGCTAGTATCGACATAGCATCTTGTGAATCTCAGGTTCACCAAATAACTATCTATGTGGGATTACCATGCTCTCAGGGCTTAATTCAAACCATGCAATGCCTTCTTCAACCTGCAAACATGTGTCTTTGGATCCTCTACTTCAAATCCTTATTCATACTCAACATACACTTCTTCTTGTAACATATCGTGAAGGAATGCAGTCTTCACGTCCATCTAATGAAGGGTCCATCCTTGACTAGTTGCAAGGTAAACTATCAAATGAATGGTTTATATCAAGCCATAGGTGTGAATATGTCATCATAATATTCTCCCTCTTTTTGGGAGAATCATAGAGCCACGAACATTGCTTTATATTTCTCAATTCTATCATCAACTCCATGTTTTATCTTGAAGAGCCATTTAGAAGACACCATATATTTCCCCTTCGATGTCGGAACAACATCCCATACATCATTTTTCATAATATATTCATATTCTTTGGCTATAGAATCCTTCTAGACTTGTTCTTTCATGACTTCTTCAAAGGTGGGGGTTTCATATTGAATCATAGTGCTCATGGATGCAACATATCCCTGGTACATGCATGACTTCTTCCTTTCTCTAAATGATCTTCGAATAGGAACTCGTCTCTCGTCATCCTGTAGTGTGTCATGATGCCAAAGTGGCCTCTTCTTGGTAGGAGGATCACATGGAGGAGGATCTAATGGACTCATAGTCTCCATGGGATCATCAAAAATATATGTCTCAGATTTGTGCACAGAATGACCATCTAAAATATCCATATTATCATTCGTCTCAGGGGGAGGAGGCAAAGGAAGGTCCCTTTATTTCTCAAGCGAAACATCTTCGTCGAATGTTACATCCATGCTAATTTCAAGCTTCCTTTGACCAGGAATATATATTCTAAATTCCTTAGAATTTTCACAGTATCCAACAAACGTACCTTTTCTTCCTGTGGCTTCCAGCTTGTTTCTTTTGTCCTTTGGAACATGAAAATATATGAGGTATCCAAAGATACGGAGATGGATAACATCAGGATTGATACCTGTGAACACTTATTCGGGGGTATTTTTTCCCAATTCTTGATGAGATACCATGTTTTGAACATATACGACAACATTCGTTGCTTCTCCCCAAAGGACCTTCAACAACTTTTGATCATGGAGCATGGCACGAGTGGCTTCTACAATATAACTATTCTTTCTTTCAACTACTCCATTTGTTTGGGGGTATAGGGCACACTTGTCTCTTACTTGATACCTTCCTTCTTGCAAAACTCAATGAACTCATTTGAAGTTTACTCTCCACCTTTGTCAGACCTAAATATCTTGATTTTCTTCCACGTTTGATTTTCGTTCAAAGATTTGAACTCCTTGAACATTTCAAAGACTTCATCCTTGTGCTTCAAATAATATATCCACATCTTTCTTAAGAAGCTATCAATGAAGGTGATGCAATAGAGATGGACACCAATAGAATGTACGGGAATCTGACCACATAAGTCAGAATGAATGAGATGGAGGATGTCATTTGTCTTGTTCTCACTAGAGGGGAATGGTCCCCTTGTCTTCTTCCCACTGGCACATCCTGGACATACTCCATTATGTTGGGCTTGAACATTGGGAATACCAGATACCAATTTTTTCAATTTAGGAAGAGCATCATAATGTAAGTGGGCCAATATTCGGTGGCATAGTTTGCTTAGATGATTTGTTTCATGGACCAATGCTAGAAGAGGTCTTCCAATAACCCCATAGAGTCCTTCAAATCTGTATCCCAATGTAAATGAATATTTCATAGGTGATCCAACACACCAAGTAAGAAACTTTCCCATGATGAATGCAACCCTCATCCCTTTATCTTCCAAAGAAAATATAGACACCAAATTCTTCTTCAATCCTGGAATATACATCACATCATGGAGCACAACAGATTTCCCTTATTCCAAATGAAATTTGACTGACCAAAATCCTTTCACATGATGAGTGGAGTTGTCTCCAAGAATAATTTTAAAATTTGACTCCCTCTCTACCAAATTAGAGAGAACTTATTTATACCTAGAGAAATGATGAGTGACCCCACTATCAACCAACCAACTATCCCACGAATTTGGAGGAGAGGAACTAGTAAGGGTGGAAATAAAAATATATTCAGATTGTTTGCCAACATAACTTTCATATCTAGAGTATCTTGACTTTTTTTTAGGACGACGATCTTCTTCATGGTCACTTGGAGCATCTTTTCTTCTTTTTTCATCTCTTCCATTGCAATCATTCCTTCGATCATCTGTTCTTAGTTGATCATAAAACCTGTTGTTGTTTCTTTTAGTGTTGTAGCATGGACTATTGTTCTTCTCATGAAAATATCAAGCATAATGACCCTTCTTATGACAAATGTAGCATTTAATGTGAGATGATGTTCTATAATTCCTTCTCTTTTCATCTCGAGGTGGAGGCTTTCTTGAATTTGATGGAACTCCTTTTCCTTTCTTCTTCTTGTTTTGAGTAATGAATGCAGCGGCCTCTCCCTCTTCATGCTTTTTAATCCTTCCTCTTGATATCATCTTTGATTCTTATTGTGTGATCTTTCCAAAAGTTTCATCAAATGACAGGGGGACGTTGTTTCTTATGGTACTGATGAAGGTTTCCCAAACAAGAGGGAGACCTCTAAGAGTTACAATCACCAATTCCCTGTCAAGCACATATTCTCCAACTCTTTGCAATTGATCTTTAAGACGATATATCCTCATAATGTAGGATTGCATAGACTCCCCTCTGTTCATCTTTGTGTCTTTGATCTTTCAAGGAGATTATTTCATTCAAATTGTTGACTTCATACATGCCAACTATCTTATCATACATGTCCTTAGACTTCCTCAAATTTCCAACATATGTAAGTAAATTATCTTGTAAACCATCAGCTATAATTTTATTTTCTTTTAACTCACCTTTCTTGTGATTGTTCTTGACAACAACGGAATAATTCTTTGGAGGCTTGAGTACTTTTCCTTGAATGTAATCCAAAACATCATTGTTATCAGTTATGATCTCCAACTTGACTTTCCATGCATCAAAATTAGATGAGTCACCCAACTTCTCATTTTCCTTGAAGAAGGAAGACATCGTGACTTGAATAGATTGGCTCCTTCACCTTTACCAAATATGATTGCTTCAATTCTTGTCTCCTTTTTGGCTTTTTCCTTCACCTTTTCTCTGATACCATGTTAATTTTTCAAATTGTTCTATGTTGTATCAATTACCTTATCCTAATTCAATATTTCAATTAGCAATATTTTCAATATCAATTAATATTTCCAATAATAAACAGTAATTTAAGATAGAACAATAAATTCAATGACAAAGGAGACAATCAACACATCAACAAGAAACACCAGGCTTGGTCTAAGACTAGGGAAAACCCCAACAAGGGGGAAAGTCGTTTGAAATTATTATTCTATTAGATTGTCATAAAATGTTCAACATATAGTACAATGAGCCCAATACAATATCATCCAACAAAATAACCCAATAAAATTTAGAAACATGTTTCCAACATCAATATATATCAAAGACAACTTTTCATGTCTGCTGTCAACTGCAGTTAAATTTGGTCAACGAGAAAAATTTAGTACAATTTTCCAGTCGCAGGGAGTAGGATTTATGCGAGTGAATGAGAGCTTCAAATTTCTCCCTTGAGCCTGTGAGCCAGTGACTGCAACCAAATTTATCCTATTTCAATCCATTAACCTGTAGCCCAAAACCCTAGAAACAGATGCGAACTTTGGACCCTGTAATTTCGGACATTTGCCACACTTCTTTCATCGAACTAACCTCATACATGTGCAAACCAACCAATGAAGAAGAGAAGAATAAGATGCTTGGTGATGTTCAAATGAGCTTGAGGTCACTTGTATTTATAGGCTTCCAAGGGTGGCCAATTTACCATTAGGGTCGACTTGTCCAAATGTGCATATGTGGGCTTTTCTTCATAAGTGCACTTTCCCTTGTCCAAATTTGATGATATTTAGGTTAATTTTTGTCCTCTTGAAAAGAGGAATTCAATGAAATAATAATATCCATCAAATGAGCTATACAATGTGGAATTTTTCCCTAGTTTCAATTTTTAACAAGGCCACATGAAGTTGTGAGAATGCCCTAGGGCAACGAAGAAAATGAAGGATCATTCTGACTATGGATGGATATGTCATGATAGGTAAAGAAGATGCTTAAACAAAAATTTCATTATGAGTCACTAATAAAGTTGAAAACAAAGGTGTGTGTGAAGAGAGCCAATACATAAGTAGAGGGTGTAATATCCCTTCTTGCTACCTATTGACAATGTTGGATGATGACAACAGGGAGGGGGTCTCCCTGATATGAAGTCCCAATTAGACCTCACACAATTTGGATAAGGATCCCAAACTGGGAAATAAGGTTTGTTGCCATAGTTGCAATAAACAACATGAGAAGGCATACATATATCTTTGAGGACAACAAGTGAGTAAACTTTAGAATATCGATTGCAACGCATAAAAAGTCCTTTCACATGAGGAGAAAAGAGAGTGAGCCTCTAGAAGAATAGTAGTAGTACTATCCTAAAAGAGACACACATATATATGAAAGAATTGTTAGTTAACCTGCAAAATAATTCACAAGATAACAATGATCATGAAAACAAATACAACACACGTTCAATAAGATATATATTAAAGCTGACAGAATATTTCATTGACATTAGCATGTATGAAATAACATATACCATAAAAATTAAAGAATAGTCTTAAAATATCCATGTTATATGCATGAAAGTGTCTTGGCTCTGAGAGCTTCTGATAATTAAGTGAAAATTCCAACTACACAATACAATGATATGACACTAGCCTCAATAGTACATGAAGCTACCACTTGCTTCCCCAAAGAATTATATTTACTCCTATGCTAAGCTAGAGAAGCCAAGGCTCCAAAGCCTAAGTTCCAAACACTTTTCTTGAATTATGAGGGTTTATTTATAACAAATGAGGTGACCTTTGAGCTCCCTCATGACTCTTGAGATTCTTTTGTCCTTATTCTACCTAATAACTCTTCATATTATCTATATTACTCTTGGAATTCCACTTTCATTTCCATTTCTTATTATTTCTGAAATAAAAAATTATATAAGAAATAAGTGGCTAGATCCTAATAAGACAAATTAATACATTATGCTTGATCTTGAGGAAATTGTAGCTCGACAACCTCTACATGTAGTTTTGATGTGACATATTTGTACCAAGCCTTGTATTGCGTTGATACATATTCAACCTTTGATGGGAGATTTGGATTATATATAACTCTTGCCTCCGTTGCATCTAGATAAACATTTTTGGAACTAGTCTAAATGTTTTTCCACAACAAGAACAAGTTCATATTCAATTTGAGAGGTCCAACAACAAATTGTACAATATTATATCTTGTGGTTTCTAAATCTTCCTTAGTGGTCACCTATCTCAGGTTGTTTAAGAATTCTTCGATCTCTTTCCTGACAACATTTCTCCGCTTTGTTTTTGCAAATGCTTCAATGTAAGGTATCTTATGCACTCTTACCAAGGAGTCCAACCCATGATATTATTATGAGTAGGTAGATATTGTGTTGGCCACATAAGTGTTGATTTGTTTATTACCCTGTATAAGCATCCTAACCTCAACTCTTTCAAACTCAACATCCTGCCTTGTCTTTCTAATCAGTTCTGATGGTGCATTTCTATTCTTAGCGCCCCATTCTTGGATCACATTAATGGTTGCATAATATATCTTTAAAACTTTTACATTCTCTCACAACTTCTTTTGCATTACAGGCAAGGGCACTACTTCCTTATGAAGGGTGACAATTTCCTCATATAGTTGTCATATTTTTTTCTCCCGATGACTTAATTTACTCAAATATTGCTACTTGTGGCTCCTTCATGTTAGAAATAGAAGAAGACAACCTATGTTTCTCCGCGAGGAGATGACAGATCTATTCCTTGCAGAAGCCAAATCCTTTGCTAATTGCTCATTTTCTTTCATCAAGAAATCAATGTTTATTTTCATATCTTCTACAAAAGTTGCATTTTTTGTTGTGATTGTTCTCATATTCTTCCTAGTATTAGGCATAATAACCTTATTTATGTGGATAGAAACATGATGAACAAGGTCATTTGGAGTATCTTTGCCTCTCCTGCAATATTATTTTTTTCAATTGATCGAAGGCAAGATTGGAAATATCCATGACCAAGTCATCTTGTGGAGGAGATATTCCCATCTCGTTGAATGGAATGTGGCCACTAGTAAGAGGAGGTGGAGGTTGATAGTTGGTTTTTTATACAATATGTACAAACTTTGCCTCTTGGTTATCCTCCTCCTATTCAACCTTTATATCTTGGGCTTGCATCTCTTCCTCTATCTCTCTTGCAAGTTGTACATTTTTCTTCCCTCTTCTTCTAACTACTTTTGGTGTTATTCTTCTTCAAACTACTTCTATCTTTCTTCTTCTTCTCTTTGTTTTTTCCTTATTTCCTCTTGTTTTTTCTTTCTAGTTTCTTCTTCTTCCTTCTTTATTAGTTCTTCATGTCTGCATTGCTTGTCCTCTCTTTCCTTATTTTCCTATTCTTCTTTCTACTTCCACTCCTCTTCTTGTTTTTGCTCCTCCTCTTGTCTTTGTTCCTCTTCCTGTTGCTTCATCCTTGATTCCCGAAGCTTCTTTCTACTCTTTTTTATTTCAATGACCCCTTTAGTAATAATAGGATATGCCATGAATTTTTAGCTCCTCTTTTCTTCGAGATCATGCACAACTTTCCTCTTAGGCTTAGAAATGCTGACTGGAGTGGGCACTTCCATGTGTTTCCTTCCTAGAAAACATCTTGCTCGTAATACATATTGGAAGGGCTGACCTCATCAACTAATGCATGTGCTCGGGAAGCATTATACCAATTCTTTATATTTTTTTCTTCTTCTTGATGAACATACTTATATGGACAAGAAAAATGCAACTTAGCTGTTGTTTATACACACCCTTGGGATCATATCTGTGGAAATTCATCATACCAAACTTAAGGTAGAAACATTCATTAGATTTTGTTTCTACAACCTTCAAGATCTTGATCTCATAGGATCCCAATTGCAGAGGAAAGGAAGGCCAAGGTGCCTTCTTCTTCTTCTACAACAACTGAGATAGACCTATGCTAAGTTAGCAGTCGACCTCCTACATGATCACTTTTTCAGTCACATACCTTGGCCAAAGATGTGGAGGCATATAAGAACTGAACACTCTAAAATATGTTCCTTGAGGCGAAGTAAACCAATCTTCTATCTTTGCAACTACTTTTCCAGCCTCGTGAGACATGCAAGGGGCTTATACTTCAAATATTATCTGATATAATACCATGAAGAAGTGTTGAGCAAGTTTGTTATAAACTCCTTTGTAGCCATATATTGATAATAACTTGCAATAAACATTGATAGGGAGTTCTCTTACAGTCCACTTCTAGTCTAGGCCTGGGAACAAATGGCATGCAAACATATCATCTAATAAGTAGGCACACATATAGAACTACGGTTGATTTCCCTGTGATAGTTATTTCGCCTTGATCAAATTAGCCTTCAACTATTGAGTCAACATATTTGACCAATTGAACACTTTTCCTTCTGTACAAGTGGATAAAGCATGAAGATTCAATCTTCATGATAGACTTCAATATTCTTCCACCCATATATCTTGCAACACATAACCACCAAGTACTAATAAACCTTCCTAAGAGATTTAGTCCTATAGATACCATTTGGATTCTAGTGAAACTTAGTTGGTTCCTACCACCACGACTTAATCACTTCCCCAATATTTAAATGACCCGAAGTTGCATAAAACTAGGAATTTAAATGTTTCTTAGGCTGAGGCAACCTGTAGTATAAGTGAAAATTGTGTAGTTGCTAAGAGGAAAGCTATTGCCCACTAACAGTATCAAGCACCATGTTCTTGGTATCTAGACCCTATAGTATCCATTTGATGGGATCAACACAAGGTAATGCAAGATACCTACAAGAAACTTTGTGGAACCCTAATTTCTTGATATTTTCATAAACTTGCTTATCTTCTAGATCCTCTGGGAACTCCTTTGTATTGAAGACATATTTTATGGTCAACCATGTAATATTAGAAGATTTATCAATAAAGAATTGGGTATCTGACAAGATGGGTACTCCTGTCAAAATATTGTCCGCGACAACCTCATTATTGATTTCCGTGACCTCTTTTGATGGTCCCTTCTTCGTTTTTGGAGGCATGGTGTTGGTGGATGATGGAACACTGATGTGTTCTATATCTGTAGTACCTGGTGAAATGGATACACTCATGGCAACAGTAATTCACAAACAGAAGACAACCTCTAAGAGTGGGGATTGCACAATGCTTGAATACAAGGGAGGAAAAGTGACTCACTGGTCACTAGAAATGAACACTGCATAGTGAGAGAGTGAGGATTGTGCAGGATGAGTAAGAAGGAGAGAGGGATTTTGGATTGATTTGTTGATGGAGAGAGGATTCCCTACTACGCAGTTCACAATCATAGTGGACAAGAGGTGCCTCACTAATGGATGGGAATGTGTAGTACATAGTTGGGGCCCAAAATTGTGCAGTAAGTAGTTACAATGGTAAAGAAGGTCCACCTGTTGATTGCAAATTGTGCAATGCGTAGATGGAGAGGGGAGAAGGCTCTAGGAACTACGCAGTTTTCTCTGACAATAGGAAAGGCTCGAGATCTATTGATTGAAGGGAGGAAGGAAATAGATCAACTCAAGATTCATCTAAACAAGCATTCACACCGAGCAAGAAAGATAATGAAATTAAGAAGACAAGCATGCATTAATACACCCAGCAACAATGATTACTAGCATATGAAAATATATGGAATGGAAAACGAAACTAGAAAAGAAGCATAAAAAATTGAACTGACACATGCAAAAGCTAATAATAACTAAAAAGACACTTGTTATGTGAAAAGAAGGTAAAACTAAAACTTACAAAAGTGAAAGAAAAAGCACCAAAAAGTGATAGTTGAGAAAATTACCTAGAAAAGTGGCACAAATGAAGCCAAAAAGCAGGTAAAAACAACACTTGTGAAAGAAAAAGCGACAAAAGCGAAAGAAAAAGTAGAAAAAAGTGAAAATTGAGAAACTTACCTGGAAAAGTGGTGAAAATGAAACAAAAATCTCCTTGTGCTCATGAGAATAGTTAGAGCTCCAAAGATGAGTGTGAGAATGAGCTCTAGGATGGATTTTTATATAGATGAGCACTCACGAATTTAGGGTTAGGGTTTCAAGTGTGCATGCCTAAAATCATGGAGCTAAATTTAGTCAACTGACACATGTAAAGATAACAACTTGAAAAAGCATGACACACTGCCATATAGAAGTGTGCATGGTATATCATTTGGAAATGTGCACTTCCTTTTTTCAATGGATGAGCAATTGTCTAACTCCAAGAATTGCACAATTCATTGATTCAAGAGATTGTGAAGTTTGGTGTCTCAATAGAGTGTGCAGTTCACTACCACAAGGGAGGGCGCAGTTTGTTTCCATGGTTGATTATGTCATTTCTTGTCACAACGGGTTGCGTAGTTCACTCCAACAAGGAGTTGCACGGTTGACTATCACAAGGAATTGTGCAATCCCTCATATCAAGACTTGCAACTAGTGCCATTAGGGCATGCCTAAACTTGTGCTCACAAAATGTGCATTGTATATCTTTATAAGTTGAACAATTACTGTTGAAAAGGATTAAGTGTCATCATGAAGTGCCCAGTAGTTGTCTAAGGGAATGCATAGTTAGGATATCCCAAGTTAGGCATGAAGGAGTGAAAAGTTGCGACACTTAGAATTCCAAGAATAATACTCGATACTCAGAAAAATAAGACCAAGGATGGCCTTAATATGTTAAAATGGCAGTTCATATGACCAAAGGGAGGTTCCAAAATCAAAGCATGGGAAATTTTTTGGAGGGGGATTGTAGAAGCTACAACGTTATCCCTCATGTAAATGTCACTATGTATATTTATTTATGCAAAATTATGTAAATATGTAAATTATGGTTGAGATAGAGGAGGGGAAACGAATTCAGAGTTCTGAGAAGGGGGGGAGTACTTTGTGCTATTTTAAGCCCAAAACCCAAGCAACTTCATTTAATTTCCTATCTATCTCCGTGATGAATTAATGACCTATGTAGCAGGCATTGAAGTTGTGTATGAGCAGCCTAAAGTGAAGGATGAAGGCTATGCTATCCTTATTCTCATTATACATATTGGGAAAGTCAACACGGAAAAGGACAAAGAAGAGCAAGGAGGAATGTCGATGAAAGAAACAAAACATGAGTATAGAGAACACACGTAAGCAAGTAAAGTGCACAGAGTGCAAAAGAGAAGAGAAGGAAAGAAAATAGAAGAAGGCTTGGAGAAAATGCCCTGTGTTGGAACATTGTTCCCCATAAATTTAGTGTGGCCATTGTTTTTATGTCATTGTTTGATGGGCCAGTGAAGACTCGGTCGAGAAAATGACTCACTAGGTGCTTGTTGAGTAAGTTGATAAACCTATAAGTGGTTGCTAGAGAGATGCTAAACCACTTGGAGCTTGTTAAATGAGATGATAAATCAATGGGGTGCTTGTTGGAAGGTTGATAAACCACTTGGCAGGATGAGACAATCGAGTGCTTGCTGAAAAGGTTTGATAAACCACTAAGTTCTTTCCTAGGAGGCTGATAAACCACCTGGTGTTTTCCAAGTAACCTAATAAACCACCTAAATAGTGGGCTCTAGACTTTTGCAGTGCTTGCCGAGAAAATCCAACTGAAAAAACCACCCTTAGAGTGAGATCATTCTTGTGGATTGAGCATAACTCCACTGGGCCTTGGCTAAATCTCATGTTTGACTTTAGAAAGGCAAAAGATTCATTGTCGTGCTTACTGCACGACATAGTGGATAAAACAACTAGACAGTGCACTCCCTTTCTTGTCTGGTTGACTTGATATTGGTAAATTCCCTTGAGATATTAACTTAGACTTTGAATCTGGATCAGGGGTGGTCAACCACAAGAAAGACAATAGGGTAGTTGGCCTATGGTTGGGTGGAGAGTTGAAGTCCCTCCTTTAGTTTCTATCCATTCAATTTAATTAGATAAGTGTATTTATACATGCATAT
Organism: Pinus tabuliformis; assembly: GCA_031772625.1. Classification (NCBI taxonomy): domain Eukaryota; kingdom Viridiplantae; phylum Streptophyta; class Pinopsida; order Pinales; family Pinaceae; genus Pinus; species Pinus tabuliformis. Next base: position 369,930,312 of record CM062808.1, on the reverse strand, counting down.
ACTTGTGCCTTTAATGAGCAATAATGTCTAATATGTGATGCAAAAAGGTGTGGATTTACCCTAACAATGGAGGAATGTTGAAATTCTTGTATGTTGATGATGAATGCGTGCTTATATATTAACAATGTAAATTATCAAACAAGAACTGTATTGAGTATCTAATTTTTTTGAGGTAGAAAAAAATCATCCAATTTTGAAAAGTGTTGATTCATAATACAACATTTTTTTTGGAGCATATTTTTGACACTTATTTTTTCTTATGTATCAAGTGTGGACATTTTTTTTTAAATGTTAGTGATTTTCATGCTGATTTTGAAAAGTGTTGATGCAACATCAACCCCTTTTTTAGAGGGCTTATTTTTGACACTTTAAATTTTCTAATGTATTAAGTGTGGATAATTTTTCTAAAATATTGGCGATTTTCATGTGGAATTTGAAAAGCATCAACATAAGACATATTTTTGACACTTTAAATTCTCTTATGTCCTAAATATGCACAATTTTTTTTTAATGTTGATTATTTAACCATTTTCCTATTCCTCTTCTTATTTTTCATCCTAAGATGTTTTCTATTTTAGAGTTTTTCAAACATGTGTTTTTTGTTTTTCTTTACAATGTTTTTTTATAATGAAATTTTTATTTTTATTTTGCAAAATTAAAAAAATAATAATAACATTAATATTTTGAAGTTAGAATTTTTTTATATATTTATATATCATTAATTAATAAAAATTGAAAAAAAAAATATTAAAACAAAAACAAAAATAAAATAAGAAACATTAAAAAAACATAAAAATCAATAAAAAATAATTAAAATTAAATAGAATTTTTTTTTTAAATTACAATTAACAAAAAAAATGGGCAAGGCAATCCGATTCATGGAGTCGAATTGCCTCATCCAAGGCCCATGCGACCACGATTTTTATTTTTAATGTTTCTTTAATTTTATTTTTTTGAATCGTTTTTAATTTGTTTCTTTTTATGTTTTATTTTTTATTTTAATGTTTTTAATTTTTTTAATGTTTTTTTATTTGTTTGTTTGAAATTATCTAATATTGTTTTTTTGGTTAATCTTTTAATTTTTTTTCTTAAACTATGTTTTTTTCTTTGAAATAGTTAATTTTGTTTATTTTTACATTTTTATGTTTTATTTTTTTTGTTCTTATATATATATATATATATATATATGTCTTTTTTTTTTAATTTTAAATATATATTTTTTATTTATTTGTTATTATTTTTAAAAAAAATTTGTATTTTTTTTGTTTTAGTTTTAGTTTTCATTTTTCCCAATGTTTTAATTTTTTTTTGCCATGTTTATTTTTATTTTTTCATGTTTTAATATATATTTATACAAAGTATATTGTAATCACTTTGGCTCAAAATTCTTTGACTTTTAATTAATTTGCAAATTTTTAGAAACTATTTCTAAATTTTATCAAAGTTTTGATAAAATTAAATATTAAGCTTATTTTTTTAGAAATTGGAAATTAATTTTTGAATTTTTAAAATTTGAATTTCTAATTTTTGATTGGTGGATGACTAATTTTATGTGGTTTAAAAGCAAAATTTTAGAATTAAAAATTGTTTAAAAAATAATAAAGAAAAAATAAAAAACTCTAATCCTCATAAATTAAATATCGATAATTTTTTTTCCAAAATTTATGGATTTTCCCATAGTTGATATTTTGTTTTCCAAAAAGAAGAATAGTTGCCATTATGTTTCGACCTTTTAATAAAAAAAGCAAATTATGGTGCAACAAAAAATAAAAAATAAATAAATAAAAAAATAAAATAATTTAAGTCAACACTACAATAAATAAGATTTTTTCTTTCCCCTTTACAATTTTAATCATAATCTAAAAAAATAAAATAAAAAAATATTTTTTAGGAATCTTTTGCACTCACACTTAAACCTTTGTGTAATTAAATTTTTTGTTTTAATATACTAGATACTATAAATTTTTATATTAGATATTTTATTATATATGAATTCTTTGCCACGCGATTAAGACAAGATGGGATACTTCATATTAATTTGTGCTTTTCGACCTAGAAATTCCATCATAGGTTATTTGTTTGTTGTTGAATTAGGACTAGTATAAATTTAAATTTAAATAAATAACTTGTTACAATTATTAACTTTTTAATTTATTTTTATTTTTATTTTTTGTAAGCTTGGCAGTACCTATCCATTCATTCATTTCAATAATCAGGCAGGTTACAAACATAAGAAATGTTCGGTGGCCTCAACCTACCCAGTGGGAAACTAGGTCTGTTGGCCACTGAACCGCATTATAGGCCATCCAAAACATAAATAGTCTGAGTCTATCTATCAAAGCCTTATAGGACTTATAGTCTAGAAACCATCTACTAGACATAGAACTATAAACATAAATGCTACCCGACATATACATCAAAATATAAGCAAAAAATTATCAAACAAGACTTTCCATCAGCGAGTCATCTGACGATTCCACCGGAGCGGGATCTTTTGCGCTTGATCCTGGTAGTTCAGATTGAGGCAAACAAGGAATGTGGTGTTCAATGCGGCCAAGGCGAGCATTCTGGTGCTACAACTGGAGTTGAATTAACTAGAGTTCTTTCTAAATGTCTCTAAGACCAGGATTAGGATATGCATTTGCAGCTATATTGAGAGAGGAAGCCATTGCTTTAGCAACAACGCATTTCATGAGCCAAAAAAGATAAACATGTTGTTTATACAAAGTGAGGTGACCACAAGTGTAACTAGGATCGTGTATCAAATCACTCTAATCCTCTGTCTGTGGCTCAATATTGGCTTTCAGATTTAATTCAGCCTCCCAAGTCAAAATCATATTCTTTACCTGGGTTAGGGTCCCCACACAATAGGCCTAAACATTGTTTTGCAGAATCTCAACATCCATTTCCCTTCCACATTGGTGTGGAGGCTTGCTAGATGTTGAACCTTTTTCCTTGCCCTTGCCACCCTAGTTCTTACAACCACAACCTCCACACCCAGAGGCACCACCACTAGGAGGATTATTCACCATAATGAACAGAGTCAGACCACCCTTCATCAACTTGCTCTCACCTACCTGCACTCAAGACCCAACCCATTGTGTAGAGGTCAGATGGAGAAGCGACTTAGGTAGACCTGGAGTAACAAAAATACAAAAAACCAACACAATCAAACTTAAACTCAATAGGAGGACAAAAGGATAGAGGTAGCGTCAGATAACATTGCACCACACCATGAATCCATAGCCCAAGCCAATACTCAAAGAAAATCAAGAACCCTCTTGGAGTGTGAGGCACTTTCTAAATGAAAATAGCAACCCCCCTGCACTCCTTAGACCAGAGTCTATAGACTCGGCTTGGTCCAAATGCTTGAACCCTTGCTCTCCTCAGGGTTTTCCAATGAATTTTAAACTTGAAATGGTGAAGCTCACATTCAATATGCAAAGTAAACATAATAAATCAGACCTAGAACCCATGAATCATGCCCATACCAGATATCAAATTTCCAAAAAGGATGGAGATCGACATAACATAGTCAAGAAAACCAGAACTTGTTATCACAAAAAATTTCCAATTCACCATTGTTCCTTTTCCCCTCCAAATGCAAGGTGAGACACTAATTGTAGCCCCTAACCCAAGGAATAGTATAAGCATGAGAACATACTAGACCATTTGTGCCATTTGCAAGCAAAGAAAAAGTGCAACAGAGTTTTCTCCCCATGTTCCCAGCGTCACGAACCAGAAAACAATTGTCTCAGACCTCCTAAGATACGGGTAACACCAATTTGATTGTCAGACAAATGGTCGCATATGATCCTCCTCTCCCACCACCTGGAATTTTAAGAGCCTGCCAAACCGCATGTCGTGGATCCGCTGAGATCTACGGCCATTCATGTCATTAAGGAGGTGGAGTGTGTGAGGGTGTGGCAGAGGCCGCCCACTGACCCTTACGTTTAAACGATCAATCATGGAGACAATCCCCATGCAGATCTCCAACTAGCTTGCACCTAGATCAGGGGTTAAATTATCTATTTTATTTATATCGTATATATATGTTATTTAATATAATGATACTAGACATTGTAATTCATCCTCCTTATTTGGTCCCATAAGTTAAAGATTGAATAAAATGTGCACAAACACATTTCAATAAACTCTTAACTTTTGTAACAAACGATGACATTGGGACTAATTTTGCATCCAAAATTATGTATGCACTTATCTCTATTTTGCTCCAAGGTTATCTAGTCCACTAATTACTTTTGTTACTTCTCTTCATTGTATTCATAAGTGTTTTATTATTAGATTTATGAATTTGTTCAAGCATTCAATAATTGCTATCAATTAATTTTTGCATAGGAGGAAGGTACTAAGCAGCAACGTTGCATATTACACTTATTATTTCTTTTAAACTTTTGTGCTTTTTTTCAATGTTTTAATTTTTGTTTTCTTTTGTATTTTTCATTTTTATTTATTTATTGTTTTGTTTTGTTTTTTCCTGCAGGGTCTGTGTTGTTCCTCGACTAGCAACCCGATCACATTATGTGTCAATTTGATAGTTGATTTTAAAGTTTTCATTATAGTGGATAGAGTCTACCCTCACAATGTCTCAATTTCGTGGTTGGTCTTTAAGTTTTCATTAAAATGGGTTGAGTTCACATACATTGCATGTCAATTTGACAAGGGGGCTTCACTTAATGAACCTCTGACATATCATGTGTGTTTGTGGCATATTAAACAATACCCTTAATCTGACTACATATTGGAAAATACCTCTAAAAATCATAACATTTAACCCCTTACCAGTACAAACCCAATACACCTTCCCAATTTAAAAAACCCCTACTTTTGCTAGATATTGTAGGTATCCATTTTTTCATTAATACCCCTTAATATTTTTTTACTAGCTTTGAACTATACTTTTTATACCTGCCAATATAAAAACCATTTACCACCTATCTATCCCCCAATATATTATGCCATTTTTTCCTCAATATATATCCCCAATATGAACCCATGTGGTATGGTATTGCTCCCCTAGTGAAGCCCCCATGCAATTTGATGGTTGATTTTTAATTTTTTGTGTAATGTGTCAAGTTGTCTTAGGCTAATATTTTAAAGTCATTATGCTTTTAGCATTTAAAAAGGGAATTACTCTTGGTATAATCACTCTTTCATTTTGGTGTTTATTTGAAAAAAAAAAAATCATAAATTTTTTCCATAATGTCGTGGTTGAAATATGTTGAAAAATTAAGGGTTTCTGTGGTCATGATCTTTGGTTTTAATTCCATGGTTGAAAAACTGTCAAAATTTTAAGGTTTTTTTGAGTCATGATATTTTATCTTTAATGCTATAGTTGAAAACAGTTATAAGTATTTTATCTTTAACACCATGGCTGAAAATTGTTGGAATTTTAAGGCTTTTCAGAGACGTGATATTTTATCTTTAATGTCATGCTTGAAAATCGTTGGAATTTTAAGGTTTTTCGGAGTTATGATATTTTATCCTTAACACCGTTGCTAAAAAATGTTGAAAATTTACCTTAAAAAAATAGTTATTCTAACATCAACACTTTTTGATTTCAGGGTGTTTTTTGCAGAAAAAATTGGTTTTTACCGCCATTCTTAAAAGATGTAGAAAATTTACACCGTAGATATTAAAAAACAAAAAAAAAATGTTATTTCAGCATCAATATTTTCATTTTCGGGTTGTTTTTCATGTTTTTTTGGGTTTTTGGCTAGAGTTCTCGTTTTGAGTTTATAGTTCCTGTTTGACAGTTTACATTGTTTGTTCTCATAGTTATGTTGGTTTCATAGAATTTTGTTTTGTTATCATTGTTATAAGCTACATTGTTAGCTACACGAATGAGCATGGTTTCTTTAACGAGTTTAACAATAGACCTGTATGGTTGAGTAGAGTAGTTCTTTTTAATAGCTAAACTATGAATGTTGCATGAATTTGGTGATGAGCCTTGTCCCTCTCTATTAAAGAGTGTCATACATGGGCAGTGAGTTGTGCTAATTGATAGTGGGGCTACCCACAATTTCATCAACTCACCCTGTGTGAAGAAGCAAGGTTTGCAAGTTGAGGAGCATGACGTTTTGAGTGTAGACAACAAGTGGCCTAATGTTTCATTATGTTCATTGTGTTCCATAGTTGAGTATATATTTTGGTAATTACACCCTTACTGATGACTTTTATGTGGTTGAAATTGAGGATACCAATGTTGTGTTGGTGTTCAGTGGTTGCTTTCTATAAGTCTATTTGTTACGAACTTTAAGCCTGTGCAATTAATTTTCACAATATATGGTAGGAGGGCAATATTATGGGGCTTAACTCCAAATGCTCCAAGAGTCGTTACAACTAATAGGATGGAGATATTTTTTTTTATTTTCAAAGGCTGAGTGGGAAATGAGTGTTTCATTTCAAAAAATTCTATTGATACATGACAACGTGGGTATCATGTGGACATACAAGGTAGTTGTTACAAATTCCTACCATCACCTTAAAAAATTCAATGATGAGATTGAGAAGACCATTCAGGAGTTGTTGGGTGTAGGACATGTACGATCTAGCTCTAGTCCTTTCATTTCTTTTTATTTCTTGGTAAATAAGAAGGATTCCATTATGAAGATATGCATTGATTATCATGCACTAAATAAGAAAAACATTAATAACAAGTACCATATTTGGAATATTGATGAGTTGATGGATGAGCTACATGGAGTAGCCTATTTCTCCAAAGTAGATATTCATTCAAGATTTTGTCAGATTCAATTCCAAGAGAAGGATGTGCACAAAACAATTTTCAGGTGCCACTTTGGACATTTTGAATATTTGGTGATGCCCTTTACATTATTAAATGCTCCAACTATTTTTTAGTCTTGCAGGAACCATGTATTGAACAAGTAGTTGCTGAAAAAGTCATGCGAAGAGCATCTTCGACACCTTGATGATGTGTTAAGTATATTAGCAACAAGGTCCCTTTATGCGCAAAATCCTCTAAGTGTTAGTTCGACATGACTGAGATATTATATTTGGGATATGTCATTGGAGGAGGTGGTGTGAAGGCACAAACGAAGAATATTAAAGCTATACTTTATTGGTCGCTACAAAAGAATGTGTCACAATTGTGGTGCTTCATTGGTTTGTGCACATACTATAGATGGTTTGTGAATGGATTTTCTTCATCAACCACTCTAATAGATTTGACCAAGAAAGATGCTTTCCTTTGGATAGATTAGACTCAAGGAATTATATATCATCTTAAGAAGGTAATGAGTACTTGTCCTATTTTGGCTTTACCAGATTTCTCTAAACCTTTTGTGCTTGAGTGTGATTCATCAAACATTGGTATTGGGGTTGTTTTGATGCAAGACAAGCATCCCATTGTTACATAATCCAAAAAATTGAATGGAGTTGAAAGGATATTCTCCACATATGATAAGGAGATATTGGCCATCATGCACACACTTGAAAAGTTTCATCAATATCTTGTGGGTAGCAAGTTCACTATGAGGGTTGATTATAACAGCCTTAAGTATTTCATGGAGCAAAATTATTAAATGAGAGACAACAATGATGAGTAAGTAAGCTAAAATGGTATGATTTTTACATTAAATTCATCAAGGGGAAGAATAATGTTGTTACTGATGCATTATCTAGAAATCCTTCGTTTTGCTTACTTTTAGAAATTTTAGCCTCTTTGAAAGATCATGTACTTGAAAAATATGCAAAAAATCAGCATGCATGTGATATTTTAGAAGATAAAACTGATGATGGAAGATATAAAGTGATGAATGGCATCATCTATTACAAGAATAAAATATACCTAGTGCCCAAAAGTAAGTTTAAGCACAAAATTCTAATTTTTATTCATAACAATCAACTTACTAGTCACCCTAGTTATTCTAAGACATATAGGTCTATTCGTGAAAGGTCCTCATGGAAGGGTATGAAGTCCTCATGGAAGGGTATGAAGGATGATGTTCTCAATCATGTGAAGGAATGCATATAATTCTAATGAAACAATTTGAAAGTTTTCTTCCTTGCAAGACTGCTACAACCACTTCTTATTCCTAATCAAAAGTGAGAACAATTATCAATGGATTTTATCACGGGGCTACCTACGGTAAATAGTAAGGACTATGTTTTTGTTGTAGTAGAAAAACTTACTAAATATGATCATTTCATGCCAATTCCTTTTGAATCTAAACTACCACAAGTTGTTAGTCTATTTTTTGAACATGTATTCAGAATTTATGGTGTGCCTAAGAGGATTGTAGGTGGCAAAGACCAGATATTCATTAGCACTTTCTAGAAAGAATTGATAAAGTCATAAAGAAAAAAAATTGATCATAGCACTAGTTATCAACCTCAAACGAATGGTAAAACTAGAATTTCTAATAAATGGCTCAAGGAATTCTTGAGGAACTATGTGTTGGGACAAAAAAAGCATGGGTAAAATGGTTACATTTGGAAGAATTTTGTTACAACATTGCCTATCACATGAGCATCAACATGACTCCTTTCAAATTATTGGATGGTTATGGAACTTCTACAATTGCAAATTTGGTGTTTTCTGATTCAAGAGCTCCAAAATCTCTTGAGTGGGCTAAAGAGAACCAAGATATCCTCAATACACTCGAGAAGAATATTCATATTTCATAGAAACAATAGAAGAAATATATTGATTGTCAATGAATTGACATGTGTTTCAAGGTGGGAGACATGATATTTTTATGTCTTCAACCTTATAGACAATATTCATTTAATATTAGTGGAGAATAAAAGATTAAACCCCTATTTTATGGGCCTTTCAAGGTGATCAGCTAAATTGGTGAAGCAATGCATGAGTTGGAGTTGCCTTCTACAAGCGAGATTCACAATGTATTTCATTTATCATGCCTCAAAAAGGCTCTTGGGCTGCATGTGACTCCTTCAATGGAATTACCCCCCATGGATGAAGGTTGTTCCAAAGACCATTCTACAGGTAAGGGAGAAACAATTTAGGAATAAAGTAATCTCTTAATATCTCATCAAATGGAAAAAAAATTCCTTTGAGGATAAAACATGGGAAGGGGAGGAGATTCTTAAGTAATATGATTTACAAATGATTGAGTAGAAGCATTATTTGGTTGGAGAGGATTGTAATGTCCCCAACTCAAACCAAGAAAAATAAAAACAAATTGGTTGTCCTTTCCTTGGCTTTCCCAAGAAGAAAAGGATACAAAGCCACATTGGGTTTGGGAGTATGCATGAGGATTAATGCTCATGGATAAGATTTAGCATGACTGGGAGTTATTTGGAGCACATGATGAGTGAACTAAAACCACTAGAATGCATGCACTAATTTAGGAATGAGATGGCACTTTTCTTATGTTAAATACAACATGTGCATGCATAACAAGATAACTAAGCATGTGGTCCAATTAAGTAGGCGTGTGCCTTTTTCTCTCTCTCTTCACAATAGTTTGACATAAGAGTATCTCCACTAGACTAAACATGTGATTATTCTCTCCACTTCTAGTTCATTTGAACCCAAACATACTCCCTTAGCCATGTGCATGGACATCTCATTCTAGTTCACCATTAATTAGCTGAAATGCATGGAAGTTGGAAGGAAGAGCCTTGCATGGATAATTCAACTTCCATAATTAATAAAAGAAGGTCGATTTAATAGCTAGGTAAGGTATACATTATGAGTTTTCTATTCTATGTTGTTGTAACTTTGGGCTTAAGGTCTGACAACCTTGATTTTCCCTGGTTTTAGAGAGACGTATGGGTTCCCCCTAGTTAGAAGGGTGTCTTTAGATGGAAGAGCTTATGTTTGTTAGACCCTAGCACATAATCTTTTTTATGCTACAATCATTCATCATGCTTGTAGGTCAATTTAAAGATAAAATCAAGAGGATAGTTTCACATTTGTGTTTATTTCAGCAAGTGATTTTCATAGTTGTACTTCCTAATATTTGAATGCAAATAAAATTTCAGATTATGTTGTGCCCTTTTTTAAAATATTGTTATTTTTTATTATTTCTATTTCGGGGATATTAAAAATTTTAAGAACAAAGATGGGTTGATTTTAACTTGAAAGAGAAAAAATAATAAATAATAAAAAGGACAACACTCTATCCACAATTTCAAAAAAGAAAATCATACCTCAAAACAAAAAAATGGGTTGTATCCTCCTACCAATGATTACAACTTCACTAGACAACCCAAAATCAACTCCTAAAATCTAGATGAACCATCTTCGTCTGTTAGATCCCAAAATGAGTCAGATTTGTTCAAGGATGTCGTGAAAGGGAAAGTTTCCATACTAGATAGATAGACCCCAAAGTTGTCAACCCAGGTTCCTTACATTGTTGAACAAATGTAAAAAGTACCTGACATGATAGTAAATATGTCGGAGGTAAGAGAAATTTTCACAACCCTCCAAACTAGAGCCCTTATATGTATATTTAATGGTTTTTGGCCAAATTTAGAAGTTACATTAGTGGATGTTCACCAGTTGGACCAATAACTGTGATATCTACATGTGCTCATTTTTTGTTGTATAGTTCAACACTTAGAAAGATTTGGACTTCAAATTAAACAAGGGGCCATGGTTTTGGGGCAAGGAGAGCCCCTTCATAGCTCCATGGTTCAAGAGTTTGATGCTACAATAATGCTTTATACAAATATGTCAGTATGGGTGATACGACACAATCTTCCTCTCCCTTTCTGGCACCACCAAGTATTAGAAGGTATTAGGAACACATTTGGGATGTATCTGAAAACAAATCAAGAAAGAATTGAAAAAGACTTTTTTTACCTTTGTTAGGATTTGTGTCGAGATAGACCTCAGTAAATTCCTACCAAATTGTATCCATCTGGCTCATAAAGATTTTAAGTGAACTCAAATACTAGATTTTGAAAATATGGCATTTAGGTTTCAGATTTTTTTGTAAATAAGACATTTGCATAATACATGCCCACAAGATAAAAACATTAAAAAAAGGACAAAGAAAAAGACAACAAATCCAAAGGGATGGAAGGTACTAGATCAAGATCTTTTAGAAGACAAAGAAGAAGAAACAGATCAGAAACATCAAAAAGTGGAGGAAAATAATCAACAAGGACCTCAAGAAGAGGAGGGAGAAAAGAAGCAGAAAAATACTACAAATCACACTGAGAAATACATTGATTTAGAAATTATCCAAGTAATAGAACAACAACATGAATAAATATATGACACTCAAGGAGAAGGTGGAACAAAGCAGACACATATATCTAAGAGTTGTGACTCAAAAAAAGAAGTTCCCATGAAGATGGAAGGAGAAGAAATGGCAATAGTAGTGGCCGCTTCCAATTAAGGAGGTTGACGAAAGGTGGAGAAAAATAAAGGAAAAAAGGGGAAGTTAAGTGATTTTTATCACACTTAGCCCTGAGAAATTTATGTAATATTTATAGTTTTTTTTAGCATCAACAGAAAGGTTGGCCTGATGGAATTCTTTTGAGAATCTACAAAAAGTAATTTTATTTTTTGATTTTCAGGGTGAATAAAATTATGATTTTTTCTCCATAAATAAATAAATTTGGTACCGATTTGTACCAATCTGACACCAAGTCAACCCACTAATCTGGATTGATGGTTGGGCTAATCCCAACCCTATCCAACGAAGGAGTTTCACCAATTCTCATTTGAACCTCCCCAATTTTTAAAAGCTTGAGCTAAACAAGTTAAATTTGTGTGAAAACAAAGGGAAGAAAAAAGCCTTGTTAGGAAAATAACTTTTCACTTATTTCTTAATTTTATTTTATTTTAATTTCTTGGAAAGACAAATTTATATACTAATACATAAACTCTTCCTTAATGATCCAAATTTAAATAGGAATGCAACAAATTATAAATATAACCATAAATACAGAGATGTAGCAGAAATAACACTTTCTTTCATTAATATCAAATAATGAAATATGCTTACAAACATAATAGAAATGAGACTAGCTCGGGCAATGGTAGCTTATCTCTGAGAAGAGATGTGGCAGCTACATTCTCTGAACTGAGTTACAATGAGGCTCAAGGGCCTTTTTATTATTGAACAATAAGATAAAACCCTAAACAATCAAAACCCTAACCCGAGGAGATGTAACACCAAGAGTTTATGGTCCCCGTTGGGGTTAGTTGGGCAGCCAACTTCCTAGGGTCGTAACTTAGTCATATTATCTCTGTTTGACGCACATGATACCTCGTTGGATAGATATCTACGAGGACTACAACTAAAAATGTGATTTCAATGAAATACCCCATAGGAATATTTCCAAAAGAACATCATTTAGGGCCTCAAAACGGCTCTAGAAGTTTAGAACCTGAAATACTGCCAAAAATAGTAAATTGTGTTGGAATTAAGGAAATTGAAAAATGGAAAGAAACAATGGTGGGGGTCCAGGTGGAATAGGTAGGTGGCCAACAATATCTACCTAGATCACTTAAATACCTTGTCTTATAATTAAAAATATTTATTTGAAAAAAAATGCCTAAAAATAAATAAAATATTATAATTAAAAAAAAATTCAAAATTCAAAATGATAATTAATAAAATTCATGTTAATAAAAAATTAAAAAAAAATCAATAAGTATTGTTTTGTAATCTCTATTATCCATTTTTTTTATTATTTTGGATGTAACTATTCCATTTTTGAATTATTTCTATTATATGGTAGTTTGTATTTTATTTTAAAATTTAACTTAATAATAACATAAATAAGGTCTAACTTATTCTTGATTACTGTGAACTTCATAAGTAAGCTGCAACTTATTCTTGATGATTGTGAACTTCCCCAAGTTGACAAATGAGACCTAACCTTGTTGAAAGGATATTTGCATTTTCTCCTATGTTTAGGTCATTACATAATGCTAAATTATACTTTCGGCTCATGATTCAATATTTTCTCTTCTTTGGACCAAGTATTTACCTTTCCAGTAGATAAAAAATAAATATTATTAGGTCGAGAGGCAATAATTTATTGTTCAAGTTGAAACTACATGGTGGGCACATATTGTAACCATCCATCCAAAATTGAATTAAAATTTCGTCTGATGTTCCCTTTGAATTATCTTTCACTAGAATATGATGATTGTGGCAAGAGCACAAATACCATTGGAACAAGTATGTTGAAAAACGATATTTATGTGCATTGTAATATTTCTCAGTATAGATTCATCTTAAATACAGATCTAACATGAACTGAGAGGGATCCAATTTATTCATGTGCAAATTTTTTTATGAGCCTACATTATTTAAATGTTTTGTATAATTATTTAATTTTTAGATTTTTAGATTTTTTTAATTTTTTATGTTGGCCTACATAGACAAATTTCAAGTTTAATGATGGACGGACAACATTACACATCATACTAGGTTGTAGAATAAGCCTCTCAGCTCAACAAATGCATACATCACATAGCCCTTTTTAAATACCATGTAACTTGTGTAGAATTTTCTCTACAAATAAGCTAGCTCACTGATATCATGTAGAAATTTCACCTGTAGATCCAACTGATATATGCAATGTACTAAAGCATAATACTAGATCTACATCTACCACTTAGCGGAAGCTTAATTGAACATGAGCAACATCAGGCATGAACACATATAACTGATAAGAAGGAATCAATCACACATAACAGAGAATATATCACTGGGGAAAGAACCAGCATAAAACCCCGACTTTGCATTATCAATCAAGTGGAAATCTTCAACAACATACAAAAATAATCAACTCAAAAGCTATCATGCTTTCTCTATACTCTGATGATGGTAGCTCATGGACTATCTAGGCCTGTATATATAGGCTACACAAGTCCTCCAAGCCCCTATTTCCTTGTGCAGTTTTGATTGGGGTCCAATTACAAAGCACATGTAAATTGACCTAATCATACCTGCTGTCAACCTCAAGTCCAACTATGCAATACTTGAGGACTCAAGTTCCTCCTGCATGTAAGGAATGCTTACTAGAAATATCCTAGCGTTTGATAGTACACTGTCCCACATCTGATATCAACTGGGTCTCTGTCTGAACTGCTGTGCATCAGTTATCCATGAGAAAATACTCAGTTATCTAAAATAATAGTTGTCACATGCATGCAAGCATCAACAAACTATATCTCATTAATTTAACAACTTGTTAAATTAATCTAACTGGACTTGACTAAGTTAAACTAAGTCAATTGATCCTCTCAATATAGAACTCATCCTTAATTCCTCAATCAGTGGAGAAAATCAAGGACACATTCCTCAATCAGTGGAGAAATAATTGCATGTTCTCACAAAGACTTCAAGTTTGCTTTTCCTTAACTAATTAACTCATGGAGAATTAATTAATTAATATTCCAAACTACTGGTAAGACCAAATTCGAATTTACTTCCTATAGATAGACCAGGGACTGTTATAAATAGGAAGGGACCAAGAAATGTTATTTTTAGAAGATGTTATTTTTAGCAGTTTCACCTCTCACCCAAGGTGGCCAAAATGCTCATTGGCCAAACTGTTATTTTTACCAATTTCTATTTTTACATTTCTTGTTGCACACTTTTCAACACTCCCTCTCAACAAGAAAGACTTCCTCTCGAACCCAATCTTGTAACTCTGGAATGTTCTGCATGCAACACATCTACCAAGTACGGTTGCTCTAGCAATCACTCGGAACAAAAAAACTCCCAGCTAACCACTCTGTTGGGCTAGAAACATACTCTGATGTTGAAGCTCTACCTGTTGCTAACAAGTGTTCCCTCTCTGACCTCTGCGCTACTGCAACATCTCCATGCATCTTGCACCATCACACCCTTCTCTGTGCTACCCTGCACTGTGCAACACACTTGTGCCTCTCGCATTGCTGCAGCCTGCATGCTCTGTGTTTTCCCGGTATTCCTTGCACTGTAGCTCTCTTTGCCGCTCCATCCGCATTTGTCTCTACCCAATCAGTCAGTTCCTGCTACTCCACATCGGGGCTCCTGTAGCAAGGTCTCATCCAAGAGGTTGGGTACCTCAAGGATCTTGCCCCTTCTCCTTGGGACAATCACTCTATATCACCCCACCTCCTACCTAGAGGTATGGCTGCATGTGATCCCTCTACCCACCTGGCTTGAAGTTTCCCCCTACTGGAGTTCTCTGCATGAGTAGATGTCTCTACTTGATCTCCTCTCAGCTTCTCCTATTGTGGTTGCTCCACAACCTCCTAAAGCTGATGCACCAATCGTGGCTCCTCCACAATCGTCTGAGACTTCTTCTGGCACTGCATGTTGAGAGGTAATATACCCTCACTCTCAACCACCAAGTATCCATCAGTTGCTTTGCTGCTCAAGGCTTTGCATGCATCTTGAACCTCAAGAGCATATAGGTTCTTGACCCGTGAACCAATCTGCTTCACCCGTCTAGTGATGATGTGTCTAAGGAAAACCTTTCCCTTACTGAAGACTACATCATAGCCTCTATCTTCCAGCATCGCAATCGACACCAAGTTTCTCTTCAGTCCTGGTACATACTTGACATCGGTCAAGGTAAGGCAAGCTCCATGCTCCCTCCAAAAAATAAACGTGCCTACACCTGAGACACTATACTTTTCATCATTACCCATCGCTATGAGTATCTAGAGATCTTTGTCCTCCAAAGTTCTAAACAAACTCTTGTCACCGATCATGTGGAAAGAAGCTCCACTGTCAAGAAACCAACCACTTCCCACCATGGATGAAACCATGCATGCAAAGAGTGTGAAATCCAACTCAAACTGTGAAGCAAGTGCCTCACCTTCAGATCCTTCCCCGGATCCCTTCTTGGATTTCCTCTGTGGAGACTTGCTTGTGAATTTGGGGGTGTGATACTTCATAATTACAATGTTATCCCAAAGAACAATGCAATAATAAATATTTATAAGAAAGAACAACATAAATTTAATAAAACAAAGAAAAACATATATATTGCAATAAATTTAATTAAAAATGAGTGACCAAAAGGGGTTGAAACCTCTACATAGATAATGGAGTGCTTAAGGCATCTCCAATTTGAACGAGAAATACAAAATACATCCACTAAAATTACAAAATTGAGGTGGCATGACAAACATAATAAAACTAAGAAGAGGAAATCAATGACCAAAAGGGATAAGAATAGAGAATATAGTGCCTAAGACACTCTTGAATATCCAATGAACATAAGTTCACAAATACATTGGACATCACATCAATTTCTTTTTTGGGATGTATTTCATATTTTTGTTCAACTTGTAGAGTCATTAGGAATTACTGAATTTATGTCAAATGTAGATTCGGGGAATATCTTGGAATCTGATATTTCTATATCATTCAAGTAATGGTCATAATGGTCATCCATAGTCAACCATGCCCAAATATGGTCTAACATATTCTTTATACGCAAAGTGACATATAAAATGTATTAGATTGGTTCAATGCAACCACATTTACTAATTTGGTTATACTAGTCCTATGTATTCATTTTTTTCTCTCATATTTTTTCCCACTGCAGATGACTTCCTATATACATACATCCCAACATCATCAATATGTTTCCACAACCAACTTCTTTGGATGTTTTGATTGTAAAATTCATTTATAGTTATTGGAGAAATGGATAATTAAAGGAGATTATTACAAAAATGAAGGAATTAGATATGAATTGCATAAGTATGTCTCAATTGAATCAATTAAAATGTGGCAATTTTATTTATTTATTTATGTGGTGTTGATATTAATTGCTTACTTCAATTAATTAAGAGAATATAGATTGTAAAGGTATTTCTCATTTCAATTAATTAAAATTTGATGTTCTTTCAATATTAAGATAACATTGCACCCCTCATGAAAGGACGTTGGATTAGAGACACTGTATTTTTGTTCTCTATTTAAAAGGATATAGTGGGAATAACATCGTAATGTTACTAAAATTGAAGATCCTTCATTTATGAAAGGTGTAGAGAATGACAAAGAGAATATTCGATATGATCATTATTTAAGATACAATGCAAAAGCATTACATTAGTGAAGGAATGGCTAATGAATTGTGGTGAATGAGATGGAATGAGGTGATTGTATAAAATTGCATAAGAGAAATTTCAACTAGAGAATAAAATCAAATGTCAGAGAGAGGAATGAGGTGACTACAAAAACTTGAGAAGCGAAAAGTGAACTAGAGAATAAAATAATAAAGATCAGAGAGAGGAAGTAGGTAACTACAAAAACTTGAAGAGGAAAGTGGACCAAAGAAGAATGAATTGGAGATAATAGATCAAAGGGGATTGGTGTCTCCTATAGGTTGGTACCTACAAAGTAGTAGAGAGGATTGTTGTTTATTGTAGGTTGGTACATACAAAGATTGAGAACATTGGTGTCCATTGTATTTTGGTTCCTACAAAGATTGTAAGAGTGGGTTGGCGCCTTCAAAGAAAAATCAATCCAAAGAAGTTTTGGGTTTATTCCTTGATAGGTTTCCACATATATCCTATGATCCATGTTTTACTTCCAATTTTTTTTTAAAAGTGAAAAATGTATTATATTGATTCACCCCCCTCACCTCTTAGTATAATTGTGAATCCAACAAGTTGATGAGTAAAAAAATGATGTTGCAATGTGACAACCATATCTTAGTGTGAGAATGCAATCATGGCATAATGGCCATTGGCATAGTCAACCATGGCCAAATATGGTCTAACATAACCTTAATTCTCAACCATGTTAAAAATGGCCAATCATAGTCGACAAGGTTGAACATGGTCACAAAATCCCAATGTCACAGTGGTTAACCATCATGACATGGTTAACTATAGTCAACATAGTCAACCATTTTAAACCATAGTATATCTTAGGTAACCATATGTTGACCATAATCAACCATAGACAACCATTTCCAGCCTTAGTCAACCATAGTCAACCTTAGTCCACCATGGAAGACCATAGTCATCTTTAGTCAATGATGTGTGTACCACAGGCAATAATAGTCAATTGCATGTTTACCATAATTAACCTTAGATATAGCCAACCATGGTATAACATAGATAGCTTGGGCAACCATGGTCAAAACATGTTAGATAATGGTCTGCGAGGTTGACATAGATAATTGTGGTCAACCGTGGACAACATGGCTGAACATGGTCAACTATAGTCAAAATGGGCATCATAGTGAGCCATGGTCAACCATAGTCATCTATAGGCAATTGTTGCCAACCTTGATCAACCATGTACACCCATAGTCAACCATATGTTGATCATAGTCAACCATGTTTGATGGTCAACTATGGTCAAACATAGTTAAGCAAACTCAAGCCTAGACAAACATGGTCAACATGGTCAACCATCGCTAACATTTGTCAACCATGTTCAATCATGGCCATCTCTAGTCAACCATAGCCAACCTTGAACAATAATGGTCAACCAATTCTCTATTGTGCTACAATATAGCCAACCATGGTCAACCATGGTTAGAATGGTTGAGAATGGTGAACCAAGTTCTTCATGGTCAAACATGGCCAATCGTGGTCAAACATGGTCATCATGGCCATCCATTGCCAACATTGACAACCATAATCTATAATAGAAAACTATGGAAAACCATGGTCAAATTGTCTGACCATGTTCACCCATGGTCAGCATGGTCAAACCATGCTCATTATGCCCAACCATGGTTATCCATGGTCAACTGTCGTCAACCATGATCAATCATGGTGAGCCATGGTCAGAGAAGCACAAAGTGAACTAGAGAAGAAAACATTAAGGATAAAGAAAGGAAGAAGGTGACTACAAAATTTAAAGAAGAGCAAAGTGGACCAAATAAGAACAAATTGGAGATAATAGATCTAAGGAATGGGTGTCTCTTATAGGTTGGTGCATAAAAAGTAGCAGAGGAGATTGGTGTCTCCTATAGGTTGGTACCTACAAAGTAATAGAGGGGAATGTTTTTTATTGTAGGTTGGTACATACAAATATTGAGGGAATTAGTGTCCCTTGTATTTTGGTGCCTACGAAGATTGTAAGAGTAGGTTGGTGCCTTCAAAGAACAATCAATTAAAAGAATTTTTGGGTTTATTCCCTCGTGGGTTTCCACGTATATCTTGTGATCCCTGCTCTTCCTACAAGTTTTATTTCTATGGTTCTCAAATGATTTAAATAATTAAAAACTATATTATATTGATTTAACCACCACCCTCCCCCACTCCCCACCCCTCTTCATATAATTATGAATCCAACAACTTGATGAGTAAAAATTCGATGCCACAATGTGACAACCATATCTTAGTGTCAAAATGTGATCATGTCATAATTGTCATCCATAGTCAACATTGCCAAAATATGTTCTAAGAGATTCTTAATTGTCAAGCATGTTCTAATACGGCCAATCATAGTCGACAAGGTCAAATGTGGTCACAAATCTCAATGTCACAATAGTCAAACATGTAACAGTGGTCAACCATTGTGATATGGTTAACTATGATCAACATAATCAACCATTTTAAACCATATACAACCTTAGATAACCAAATGTTGATCATAATCAACCATAATAAACTATCATCAACCACAAGTAACCATAGTCAACCTTAGCCAACCATGTGTTTGTGATATGTAACCATAGTCAACTATATGTTTACCATAGTCAACCATAGACAACCTTAATTATCCATAACCAACCATGGTACACCATAGACAACATAGGAAACCATGGTAATTTATGGCCAAACTATGTTTAATAATGGTTTGCATGGTCAACATGGCTAGGTATAGTCAACAATGGACAACATGGTTGAACATGGTTAACCATAGTAAACACGGGCATCATAGTTAGCCATTTTTTACCATATTCGTCTATAGGTAGCTATTGACAACCTTGTTCAACTATGTATACCCATAGTCAATCATATGTTGATAATAGTCAACCATGTTTGGCCAGACTAAACTACGGTCAAACAAACTCAACCATGGACAAACATTGTCAAAATGGTCAACCATGGTCAACATTTGTTAACCATGATCAATAATGGTCATCTTTAGTCAACCATAGAAACCTTGAACAATAATGGTCAACCCATGCTCAATCATGCTCAACAGGGGCAGCCATGGTGAAGCATGGTCATAATGGTTGAGCATGGTGAACCAAGTTGTCCATGGTCAACCATGACCATCCATTGTCAAAATGGACAATTGTAATCTATCATAGAAAAATATGGTCAACCATGGTCAAATTTATCAAACATGTTCACCCATGGTTAGCATGGTCAAACCATGGTCAACCCTCATCAACCATGATCAAACATGGTGAGCCATGGTCAACGATAGTCAACCATAGCCAATCATAATCTATTATAGTAAACTATAGTTAGATATGTATGACCATGTTCATCCATAGTCAACTATATGTTGACCATAATAGACCTCCTTAACCATAACGTGAATATATTTAGCCATAGTCAACTATGGTCTATTAATCCTTCCAACTGAAGATGAGGGTGTCAACTAGCACAACCACGTTACTAAATGTGGTTGATATATACTTATTAGTTCCATTTTTTTACCTTGTATATGCAAAGTGATATATAAAATGTATTAGATCAGCTTATGTCAACCACATTTACTAATCAAATGTGGTCAAATCATGGTCATCATGCCCAACCATGGTCAAATGTCATTAACCATGATCAAATGTGGTGAGCCATAATCAACAATGGTCATCAAAATCTATCATAATCAACTATAGTTAGATATGGATGAGCATGGTCATCCATAGTCAACTATATATTGACCATAATAGACCTCCTCAACCATAACTTGAAGATATTTAGCCATAGTCAGCCGTGGTCTACTAATCCTTCTGGGTGAAGATGATGGTGTCAACTATCACAACCACATTAGTAAATGTGGTTGATATACACTAACCAGTTCCATTGTTTTACCTTTAAATGAAATTTGACATATAAAATGTATTATATCGGCTTATGTCAACCACATTTACTAATGTGGTTATGTGATTCCTATGTCTTCATTAATTTCACTCATATTTATACCCACTACATATGACTTCCTATTTACATATATCCCAACATCATCAATATGTTTTCACATCCAAACTCATTGGATGTTTTCGTAGTCAAATTCAATGACAATTATTGGAGAAACACAGAGTTAAAGGATATTATTACAAAAACGAAGGAATTGGATATAAACTGCAGAGGTATTTCTCTTTTCAATCAATTAAAATCTGATGTTCTTGCAATATTAAGATAGCATTGCACCCCTCGTGAAAGGATGTGTGATCACATACATTGTGTTTTTGTTTTCTATTGTAAATGGATGTGGCGGGAATAACATCACAACGTCACTAAAATCGAATTTCCTTCATTTATGAAAGGTATCTATAATGATAGAGAAAGGAATTGGTAGGATCATTATTTAGGATACAATGCAAAGGCATTACATTAGTAAAGGAAAGGATTATGAATTGTGGATGAATGATAGGGAATGAGATTATTGTAGAGCATTGTAGAAGAGAAAATATAACAAGATATGAAAATTAAACTCATATATATATTATTCCCTATAATACTTTATCCCGTTCATGAATATACACTTGGCTTTAAAAGTTTTTAGTTAACATTGTGTGAGATGTTTGATAATTTGACCTTTTTATTATTCATCAATGAAATCAAATACTAAGCTAAATGGTTTTAAAGATAAATGAATAGGTATGATGTTGATTCAAAGCTAAGGGGAGCCTTGAGGACTAAAGAGAAGTTTATGATAATATTTCACTAAATGTATTCTTATTTTTTAATCTTAGGATAAAATTGCATCAAGAATACAAAGAGCACAAGAAACAAAGTTAAGAAAACTCCCTTAACAATGTCATGTTGATGGCTCATCTCTAGCTCATGTTGTTCATACCTGCAATTATTCAACTAAACAAAAGAGTAAAATTTAAACAAAGACTACTCTACTCTGAACCTACCCTATACCACTCTAAAAATAAAAAAGATAAGTAAAATGATATTTCTAGTGTAGCCATTCAAGTTGCTCCAATCCTTTAACTAAAAAGAGATCTCCAATTAGTAAAAAGGATTGGAGCATAATGAAATTAAAAGTAAACAAAACATGCTTACCTGGAAAGTATTCATTGAATATCAAGGCAAGTATAATCTTGCCATTTGGAAGGAACTTTTCTCAATAGGGCTACTCAAGCCAATCTCCTATCATATCTTGAAAAGTACAAATATTACCATCAAAATATTTGAAATAAATTGAAGATGAAAAAGGTCCTTGATTGTGATGAGAAGAATTTTGTAAATGAATCTTGGTACCATCATTATTATTAGGGTCCCTTCATAAATTACATCAAGAGAATGAGAAAGTATGATTATTGTAGGTTGACAAAGTGTCCCACTTTCTTGATAATGTTCATTTAACCCACATCTTTCGAAATCAGTTTGAGATGATTCGACATAATCAAACAAATAATTTTGAACACTCATCACTTGTTGCAAATGTATTGTGGTTAATATGGTGATGAGAACCAATAACTGATTGATTATGATCTTCAATCTCAAGTAGTTGATGAACACAAGATTCTTCATTAAATACAGGTTTACTAAATCAATAGAAGAGATATTTTGAGACAAATTTGAATCATTTTTTTAATCAAGTAAGAGTAGGACCTTTTATTAATCTATCCAATAATACATAATTTACATAAAGCCGCACCCGCTCTATGAGAAACCCACAGTCAGCAGGGCAGGCAACAACCTAACCACTCACCCAAACCCAAGAGAAGCTAAAAGAAACCATGCACTCCTTGGAAGATGAGTCCACCTGACCGAGGGCCACAAAAAGCTACAAGAGTCCCACCGAGGGTCCACAAGAGAACCCACAAGAAAACACCCAAAAGACTAACTAACGGACTCGACGAAAGCTATAAGCTGAGTCCTCTATACTTTTTCAGGTCCGAAACATATGAGCAACTTGCATGAACAATCACCATCGTTGGCTCCTAAATATACATCCAACGGCCTTCGTGGATATTGGGTGGATGAGAAGCGTGAGGGTTAACCATCCGATGAGGTGGTTTTTTCTCACCTCTCGCCACCACGTGTCGCAAGCTGAGTGGAATCGGGGGCCAATTCTAAAAACCCAGAAACCATTCAGACCTTGCCCGATATACCACTTGTGGTTTTGGGTCTGTTGATCCGCTGAAAAGCAATTACACTCTGTCGTCGAGCGATGACTAATAGACCAGTCCCGCTGGCAATGTCTGAGCCTTCCGCCTAGATTCTCCGTCAAGCACCCTTTAAGCAAGATGAGGATAGGCGACCAAATCTATGATTCTACCCGAGTCAGTACCTTTACCATCCAACCGAAAGTAATCAGAGCTTTGGGAAGCAGCCCAAACCAAAATGGTCAGATAGTTTAGGGATCACCATCCTCCCACCTATCTCCTGAATCCCTTTGATCTGTCCTGTTCATCCCTGGTTCCATATCTTTGGTCGCTAGAGAGAGACAATCCTCTCGCAGTTTGCCTGTGGGTAACGAATCCCAAGCATACCGAGAATCCCTATCCCTATTGGTTACTCCTTCGTTCGCCAGCCGATCCGCTAACATATTTTCTTTCCTTTTTACATGGACAAATCTGACAGTTTTAAGAGTTTGCAGGTGGGAGTGGATACGGTGAAAGACTTGCAGGAGCTTCCAATGCCTTGACACTTTATTTGGAGAAGTTCCATTGCAGATTTTCTTGGCCGCTCTAATGATCAATTCTGAATCTGCTTCAATGATAACATTATGTGAGTTTGACTCCAGTAGGATTTCCAAGCATTGCTCTAATGCCAGGAGCTTAGCCATGTTATTAGTGACCTTCCCCAAGTGGCCATGGAAGATCTTCTTTATTTTCCCCTGATGATCTCTTATGGCACGCCCAAAGCCAACTAACCCTGGATTGCCCTTGGAGGCACCATCAATGTTAACCTTGAAGAAACCATAAGGAGGGGGCTTCCAAATGCTGGCCCCTGTAATTGGTAAGCTCACTTCCTTTATTATTCCTTGAGGACTTATGGACTGGAGACCCAAATGAAATATAATATTCTCCTCTTGAGGCAGAGGAGGATCCTTAGGAAGTGTCCTCAATAAGCTTCTTACTGTGTCTTTAAGCTGCCTTAGAATTTGATCGATTATGTGTTGGGGCTCGCTTGTTTTGTCTTTGAAGATTCGTCTGTTGCGCTCTTTCCAAACATTCCAAATGACAAAGCCTGGAACCAGAATCCAGGCTTTGTTAATAATCTCGTTCCTTGAGAAGTTCTTCCTCCAGTTCTTCAAAGTGTTGGATATGCTGAGACTATCCCTATCAGTTTGTCTGAAGATTGAGGCCACCCAGTCCCACACCCTAGATGTGAAAGGGCAGAGGTTGAGAAGGTGTTCAATCATTTCCTCATGTGAGCCACAGAGGTGACATTTGGAAGGGCCAATGAAGCCTTTCTTTAGGAGATTCTCCCAAGTTAAGATCTTCCTTTGATGCACTAGCCAGATAAATAACTTTATTTTCATCTAGTGGGGGCTTTGCCAAAGCTTCTTCCATACTTGATCAATGTTTACAAAGTTAGAACATGTGACTTCTTGTTTTGCCTCTTTGAGGTTAAAGTTACCTTCATTGTTCTTTCCCCATCTTAATTGGTCAAGTAAGGAGGAAACCAAAATCCTTCTGTGCTCTAAGTCCTGGTTGAGAGTGTCTGCCTTGGCCTTCAGAGGACTTTCCTCACTGTAACTTAGATCCTTCCATTTCCTCTATTTTTTATTATTCCTTCCTTGGTCCCAGAAATCTTTAACCAAAAAAAAAAACCTTTGCTATCTGTGTCACTCTTGAGAGCTGCCAAGTCATCCCTATATAGGTTGGGTTCCTATTACCAGCTGTCCTCCCAAAATCGAGCGAGGTCCCCAGCTCGGATTTCCCAGAAACAGTGTTGCTGAACAATGCTTTTATTCTCCCAGGCAAGGTTCCAAATGTGGGAGCCCCTGATTTGTCCTGACATTCTAATATGGTCCTTCTCCTGCCAATACTTGGCATATTTTTGTTTCCAAAGCTTAGCCCAGGGGGCATTCAACTCCTTGATCCATCTCCACCAAAGCTTAGCTCCTGAAACCTTGCTGAGAGTCTCAAGATCATGCAGCCCCAAGCCACCATGGCTCTTGGGCTTGCAGAGCTTGTCCCAGGAAACTAAAGCCCATTTATTTTTTTCTTCCCCTCTACCCCACAGAAAATCCCTTTGAATGCTCCTTATCTGCTACTTAATACCTTAAGGAGCAGGGAGAGCTGAGAACATGAAAGTGGGAATGGTCTGCAAGACTGCCTGTGTGAGCACAAGACACCCTGCTAAATTAAAGACCTGTAAGTCCATTTTCTGACCTTGTCGTGAAGCTTATTTAATATTGGTTCCCATACTTTCTTGCTTAGAGGTTTGTCGGTAAGAGGAATGCCAAGATATTTGGATGGTAACTATTCCCTTTGAAAACCAAGAATTCTAGTAATATTTCTCTGAATAACAATATTAGTGTTAAAGAAAAGACTTTGGACTTGTTGAGGCTTACCTCAGTACCTGCTGCCATAGCAAAGTCGTTTAAGATATTTTTGATTGCTCTCACTTCCTTGACTGTGGGTATGACCTGCAACATTGTATCATCCACAAATTTTTGATGAGTGTTTTCCACTCCATCCAAGGTGAGCTTGATACCCTGGATTCGACCTTCAGCATTTGCCATTTTGATTGCTCTACCAAGCCCTTCCATCATGAGGATGAAGAGGAAAGGTGAGAGCGGATCACCTTGTCTGAGTCCTCTGGATGGTGTGAATGTTCTTGATGGAGCTCCATTAAGCAGTATGGAAAAACTGGTCGTGGTGACTAGTGCCATGACCCATCTTATCCAGTTATGGTCAAAGCCATAGGCTTTTAGAATTGCTCTTATATAAGACTAGCTTAGTTTGTCATAGGCTTTCGCTAGGTCCAACTGAATGATCATACCCGCTTGTTTGTTGCTATTAAGAGAGTGTACCACCTCATGTGCTTGGATGATATTGTTGAGAATTTGTCTTCCTTCCACATAGCCTGTTTGCTCTTCTGAGATGAGAGAAGGTAGAAGGGGCTTGAGTCTATTGGCAATCACTTTGGAGATGATTTTATACACCACATTACATAGGGCTATGGGTCGAAAACCATCTGGAGTCATAGCATTTTCCTGCTTAGGGATTAAAGCTATGAAGGAAGCTTTAAGAGCCTTTAGAACCTTTTTGGATTTTCTCGAGTCTTCCACAACCTTGAGGATGTCCTGTTTGACTGTATCCCAGTAGGATTTGAAGAAGTCTACATTGAATCCATCTGGGCCTGGTGCTTTTCCACTTTGCATTTCACTAATCACCTCATTGACCTCCTCTTCCGATACTGGCTTGTTAAGATTGTGGTTGTCCTCTCTGGTAACCAGCTTGGGGATATACTGGGTGAAATGATCAATAAACCTGGATCTATCCTCCATTGGCTCCTTTGCAATATTGAAGAAGTGTTGAACAAGGGTCGATTCCATATCATTATGAGAGACAAGCTCAATACCTTGAGAATCTTTGATCTTTGTAATTCTGTTGTGCACCCTGTGGGCCATAGTGGATTTATGAAAGAACTTTGTATTTCTTTCTCCCTCTTTAATCCATTGAATCCTTGATTTCTGCCTCCAAAAAATTTCCTCTTGTAGGCATCGATCCTCCCATTCTTCCTGCAGAGAGTTAGTTAGTTTTTGCCTCTCTTCGGTGAAGCCCTTTGTGATGTTGATCTGATTGATTTCCTGGAGCTTCTGCTCAGTTTCTTTTTTGGCCTTGAAGATATCACCAAATACCTTTTTGTTCCAAGCTTTAAGTTTGGATTTGATGTGTTTAAGTTTCTGTTGGAGCATGAACATTTTAGTGCCCTAAATGTTCAACTCCTCTCTCCACCATTTATCAATGTTACTAGTGAATTTAGGGAGCCAGGCATTTTCAAACCTGAAAGGTCCGTTTCTTGGAGTGCCCATAAAGGTGGCTTCTAGCTGTACTAGCCAGTGATCCAAACCTCCGAAGGGAAAAATGGAAGTTGTCATGGCGGGTCCTGCGAGGAGGAGATCCTCTGAAACAATAAATCTATCAATTTTGGAAGCCACCTGAGAAGCCCCTCCCCTTTTGTTGTTCCATGTGAAGGTTCCATTTATTATTTCAGTGTCCACTAGTCCCATGTTCATAATGAAGTCCTGGAAGGTTATGGAATCTCTGCCGAGCTGTCTAGTTCCTCCTTTTTTCTCTAAAAGAGATCTTATCATGTTGAAATCTCCTGCAACTATCCAAGGCATATTGGGATGTCTTGCTCTTAGATCCTCCAGAGAGGTGAGAAGCTTGAGTTTATCTGCTTGCTTTTGAGGTCCATAAACATTTGTAATCATATATATCTCCTTGAATCATCTAGGATTCCAAATTTTTGTGGATCCCACAGCGTGAGAATCCCCCCCACCGAGTTATTTTCCTTGACCTCTAGATACTCATACTTGATTAACCACTTATTATGAATTTCCCTTATTTTATCCATCGAACATTTTGTCTCCTGGATGAAAACCATGTCTGGTTTTTCTTCTTTCATTCTGTTACTTAGATTCCTTTGTTTCCTTCTATTCCCTATACCTCTAATATTCCAGGTTGTGAGATTCATTAAGAAAGGTTAGTAAAGGAATAGCTGGTGAGATCTTTCATCTTACCTGAGTTAATCAATAGTTTTCCACATTCGTGTAGCAGCTCATTCTACCTTTTTCTTCTTCTTTTCCTTCCTGAGTTCTTTGGAGATTGTGCTTGTGAATTCTCCATCATTTTGACCCCACTTGGCTCCTGGCTTTCATGGTTTCTTTTGACACCAGTTCCCTTCGATTGTGACCTCCATAGAAAGAGTTATTGTACTCTATCATAATCTTCTTTTGGCAGGGAGTCCACTCCTATGTTCTTTCCTTGTTCCAGAAATTTCTCTGGATCTAGATTTTTCCTATCTAGAATCTCCTATAGTTCATGGTCCTTCGTTCCTACCTCACTTGGCATCATCTCATGGTCCCTAATAATCTCCATGCAGCTTGGTAGATCCTCCTTTTGCTGGTTTTTCATTGTGATATCCTCCATTTTAGCTTCCTTACCCTGCTCCTTAGTTACGTTCTCCATGTCCTGGACTGTCTCCATGTTCTCCACTGCTTCCTCTAGGATTTTGAAACTGTTGTATCTTGTGCGTCTGTCCTCACTGAGCTTCTTGTGTGGATGTTTACCCCCTTTTCCTTTGCCCCCAACCTTGGTGAAACCGTCATGATCTCTGTCCAAAGTAGTTTTCCCATTGCCTTCCATATTGTTTGTTGGGTAGTCTCTGAATAGATGGCCATGTTCATGACATTTGCGGCATCTAAATGGTATGTGCTCATAGTCGACAGTCTGCACCCATTCTTCATCATATACCTCTAAAATTATCGCTTCCGAAAGGGGTCCAGATAGGTCCATTTCCACACATATTCGGGTGAAGGAGGTGTATTTTCCTTTCAGGGTTGCCTTTGAGATCTTTAGGAAATGCCCCAGCGTGTTGCCTATGGTTTTCAAAGATTTTGGTAGCCAGTAATCTAGTGGAAGGGAGTATAGTCTAATCCAAACCGGGACTGATGTGAATGTCTCACATTCCGAGACAAAGCTCATTATCCATGGCCGCATGTAGAGTCCTGCCGCAGCATAGAAATAAGGCCCCCCTTCAAACACTCTGTCTTTGTCCCCTAGGCTCATGAACACCACCATGAAGAAGCCCTTAGAACCTAGATGTAAATGTATTTTTCCCTTTGGCTTCCAATGGCTCCTTATCCAGACATGTAACGCCCTTTCTGTCGGCCATAACCCCCTAAAATTACATATGATCGCATGTTCTATCGTATGGTCCCTATGTGCTTGTATCGCTAGATCACTCAATATGACCTGGGGCATAATGTTCGAATTGGGTTTACAGACTCCCATAGTCCTTGTGGATGTCATTTTTTGACTGCTGCCTCCGTTCTCCTTCTCTTTACTTGTTTCTTGTTGATTCCCTTCCTAATCTTGAGGTACGTTTCTTCCAACTGTTCCCTTGCCTCTTGCTTCTGAAACCTTTTCCAATGGTTTTTTGAAATGCTTCCCTCTTGCATCCTTACCTCCCTTTGTGACTACTTGACTGTAGGAGGGAGCGGCGCTCCCCCCTGCACGTCCCGTCATTGAACCCTGAGTCAAAACCCTAGCGCCAATTCCAACCCTAGCTCAAGTTGCAGTCGACCCCTGTCATTTCCACAATCCTAGACAAATTTGAATCATTACCTAATCACCATGAGAACATAAAATTGAGATTTTGGACTTATGTTTAGGAAGTTATATGTCATAATCATCATCATCTCATCATAACAAACTTCCTTCTCTTGCAAATCATAACAAACATCAAATTCATTGATATGGACAAACATATATTCAAGAGGTTCATTACCATGTTGATTGCTTTCAATCTCAATTTCATGAATAGGTTCTAATGAAACCTTATCAAAGTCATTATGTTGATTTTCATGAATTTCCACTTCACTTGAATATGAGCCAATTGGAATCAAAGTTTGAGCATGAATATCATATGAATCATTATTGCAAGTGTCAAAATTCATTAAAAAAAATCAGGGTACATAAAATAATAACTATCAAATTAGATATGATTTTCATGAAAAGAAACATCCTTTATGAGATTACTACTTAAGCTCTAGTTAATAGATGAATATTTACCTAGAATAATAGGTATTAGTTTTAGATTAAGCTCAAAGAAAGAATAATCATGAACTAGATCAATGCTTAAATCTAGATTTTCTACAAGATTTTCCTTTGTTGAGTTTTCCTCTTGACAACCTACATCCAAAGGGATTTCAGAAATAGTTTCCAACTGACACTTACAATTAGATTCACAAGAACATGGAAGATCAATTCCTATAGAAAGTGGTTGTAAAGGGATTTAAGATTCATCAATAGGCTCTAAGGATTCTAAGGAAAGATTAGGGTTAACTGTTTCCTTAAAATCTATGTTCTTTTAATTATTTTGTTTATTAATAGAAATAACAAGATTAAGAAACCATAAGTTTAACTTGTGCCTAGAGGGTAAATATTCTAAATGAAATATCTAGCAAAGTACGATAAATCTAGAAAAGAATTCCTGAAATGATTAATTTTCATACGTAAATAAACCATTAATTTATGAACGTAGTGAATCATAATCATAATCTTGATGTGAATTAAGAAATATTTCAGTGAATTGGTTCCACAAATGAATAGATTCAGGGAGCAGCGATTTGAACCAATTTATGATTATCTCCTGGAAAGTAAGAGTAAACAACCTACATAACTCATCATCAGTAAAAGCTCCAAAAGATTTACATTTAAATCGAAAATGACAAAGAAGTACAAGAGAAGCAATAGAATCATCCTCACTATTGAATCTTAGCTTTGACAAATGGTTAACTATACTTTTGGAAATTCTCCTAGTAGGCCAACATGAACTAAAAGCATGCTCCAAAACAGAAGTTGGGAAAGGAGCCATGAGCAATAAAAAAAAATATTCAAAAGCTAAGATTGTGTGAGGAAAGTTTATCAATCAAGCTTTTTATACAATGAAACTAACATAAAAAAAAAAAAATAGATCTCAAATTATAGAGGCTAAGGGTTTAATGATCTACTCATTTAAATTTTCCTTAGGCCCTCTTTCTGGCACCATTTTGTTGATGTGGGTATTATGCACCCTAGTCAACAAGGAGGAAGTGACCCAGACCAAGGCTCTTTAATAGCCCAAGTCGTTTGGATTAGTCACCCCTAACAGGTTTATAGGCTCTTTTAGCCTAGGATCATTTCTTCCTACAAATGATTGAACCCTGTTAGCTCTGCTACAATATTCAGTGCTTAAAGGTCAAATTTGGGTCTGGTGATGGGTTTATGCCAAAAAGTAGTGCACAACAATCTTTTCACCTTCTCTTCCTTCAATTTTCTCATAAAATTTTAGCCCTCTGTTTCTCTGCTCCTTACCTTTCCCTATTCCCTTGCTTGATTCCTTTGTTACCCCATTGCCTCTGTTTTATCTTTATAAATTCTCCATAACCCTTTTATTTAGCTCGGGCATTTAAAACATGAACCCGCGCCATTTTAACCCTCTGTCGCTTTTGAAATCTCAGCTATTGATCACCCCGATCTAACGGTCTCCACGTTCTCCTCCCGACGTCGAAAGCGATGCGGGGAATACCGCCCACTCGCGAAACTACCATCCTCCCTCTCGTTAACCGTCGATCATCTCTGCCGTCCAATCGTCCATCCCACGATCTGACGGCCCACGTCCCTCCATTCGCTTTCCCTCCCGATGGCCTCCGTAATCGAATCTCGACCGTTCATTTACGACATCCAACGGTCCACACTCTTCTATCCGCATATGTCTTCCAATAGCCCACATAGTCCGATCGCAGCGACCCATTTGATCCATCCAACGGCTGAGCTTTATCCCCGGCCTGCTCATTCTTCCGCCATGAAATCTCAACTCCTTTGACTCTCTTGAGCTCGCGAAGGACATTAACGATAAATTACTTGTACCCGACACATTCAATCTGCAACCACCGCACTCAAGGAACAGCATGGCCGAGAAGGAAACAGGACAACCTCGAGCAGTTAACACAGTTATTAGTTATGGAGCTTGTATCAGTCCGTACTTCATCTGCCCGAGAAGGACCACAGAACGCAAGAGAATCTCTAAATCATCCATTAAAGCAGGCAGAGTGTAGCAGATCCCCATCTCTAGGAATTAATGTGTTAAGTGGTCCATTGTGACCCCTTCTCGTGTAATGCAACAGAGTGTTTTTTGTAATCAACCTATATATATATATATATATCCAAAAGACAGAATGTAATAGGTTGATGAATGTTAGCTTGATGTAAGGTTCAACTTCTAGAGACTGTAACTACTGTGATAGTTGGAGTGTCTGGTCTTCATTTTCAGCTAATGCAAGCTTCTTTTGCTATTAATTGCTCACTTTCCACTTCTTCTTCTTTGTTCTAGGCTGTGCTTGTTATGCATTTATTCATGTGTTGTAGATGTTTAGCATTAGAGGGGCTGTCATCCCACCTCTGTGTTAGAATCTAGCTTGTATCATTGAATTTGTATGCAGGTTTCTGTTGTTTTAATGCCAGAGAGCTGTCATCCTGTCTGTGCATTAGGAAATAGATTTACAGACCTTTTAACTGGTTGCAGCTGGCCATCATAAGGTCCTGTGCATCTGCTGGTGTGGTCAGTCTTCTCCATCATCACATTTTCCTTAAACTGTGAGTAATTGGTGGTCTAAAACCTTATAGTCTGGGGGTGTTCACCCATGTCTGGGGTTAAGCACAGTAGAAGTGGTTATCTGGCTTGAATATGCAGCATTTCTTTCATTCATCAACCAATTTCCAACATTTTTGTTGAGTTTGTAATGTTCTCGAGCATCTCTGATATACAACCTAGGAGAGTTTCTTGGGGTGATAACATTAATTGGCGCCGTTGCTGGGGAGAGGAGAATCGAAGCTCAGCCTCCCTGGGAGAATGACATAGTTTCAAGCTTTGATGATAGACAAAGTTTGAACACAGTTTCTAGTTGTAATCATC
The DNA here is from genome assembly GCA_031772625.1 of Pinus tabuliformis. Taxonomy (NCBI): domain Eukaryota; kingdom Viridiplantae; phylum Streptophyta; class Pinopsida; order Pinales; family Pinaceae; genus Pinus; species Pinus tabuliformis. Next base: position 369,897,584 of record CM062808.1, on the reverse strand, counting down.
TATCTGGCGACTCCATTGGAGGAAGACCATCATTTGGCAACTCCACATTGAAGTTTTGGCACAGCTGGTGAGGTATGCTCGGAGAAATCCTTATATACCATCAGCTGAACCATTGTGTGATCCTGAGAAGATCATTAAGAAGAAGAAAATATCGCAGTAAGGAGCATCAGAATCAGGTACGCCTTGGAATTTTTATGTATCTTTGCTAGTGTAGAAATACCTTCAGAGATTCATAGAGCTCCTTAGTCATTCATTTCCCTTTCGGACCTCAGTTGAAAGAAGCATCCATGTTGTCCATCATATTCCTCTATTTCTGTCATTCTTTTCATTGATTCATTCCACTCAGCTCACCAGTATCCCTTTTGTATACCTTAGTCATGGTAGGCCAGCAAGCCCTCACAAAGATAGAAAGAATAGTTGCTGCTAGGTATGGGCCCTTAGTCTTGCTTACCCCTTTGAATGCCATGCCTGCAGGAGATTATCAAGAATTTATGCCAAAGTTTACTGGTGCAGAAGGAGTAACAGCTGAAGAGCATTTAGAGTCCTTTTACAGCTATGCTGATAACCTAGATATCAATGAAGAGGATGTCTGGATGAGGGTTTTTGTTCAAAGCCTAGATGGGGAAGCTAGAAAATGGTTTAGAAATTTACCCCCTAGGTCCATTGTAGACATTGAGGCCCTAGATGATGTTTTCCTAAAGCACTGGGGGAATAATAAAGATCTGCTCTTTTATCATTCTGAATTTGGTAACTAGCAGAGAGAAGATGGTGAGCTGTTGTCTGAATTTAACAAAAGATTCAACCTTATGTACAACAGAATGCCAGTTGAAGTGAAGCCTACCCCTGCTTCTGCTATGCTCACTTATGCTAATGCTTTCGATTCTCAATTCTGCCTGCTGTTAACAGAAAGAAGATGTACTTCTTTGGCTGATATGCAAAATGCAGCCTTTGAAATAGAATCGAACATTCTGGCTGCAGAAGGACTTGAAGGTGATGCTGAAAGGAGAAGATAGGGAGGTGAATCCTCATCATCCTTAGAGCTTGGAATAGATGAATTAGCTAGGATGATTGAGTTCTTGGCCTCTGAAGTTTCCAAACTAAAGGCTGAGCAGTATTCTCAGGAAGTAGAAGCTCCTTGTTCCTTTACTCTTTCAAAGCCAAATCCATATAAAGGAACACAGGAGCAGTTGCAGATTTTGCAAAGAAATAAATTTACAAACGAGGATCAAAGGGTGAAGACCCTTTGTCAAAATATAGTCATGGAAGAAGAGCATCCTGATGAAGAGGAAGAGGTCCATGGTTTGGAAGGTGCTCCTTTCCTAACCAGAGCTGCCTATGAAGAAGCATTGTCCAAAGCCACTGTTTTCTAGTTTATTGTAGCTACAAAACAACAAGCTAATCAGCAGAATCAAGTAGCAGCAGATCCCTTTATCCTCCAAGAATTTGTGCCCGAAGCCAACTCATCTTCACATTGTTGTGCAGATCTACAAATTAGCCAGCCTGATATCATCCCCTGCCCAGTAATCAATAAGGGAGAAGAAAGCTCCCCATCATCTCTTGTTTCTCTGTCTGCTCAAAGGAGAAGCCCTACAAGTTTCCCCCTGAACACCGAGGCAGGAAATAGCTCTACTCTCAAGGCTGAGACTGATCACCTCAGTTTTGATTTTCTAAAACTTGCTCAGATGGCCTCCACACAGAATGAAAGGGCAGCTTTTCAGATGACAGAGGAAGAGGATGCTCAGTCTTGGAACTCCTACGTGGATGTGGACTGTTTCAAGAAAAATGAAGGAGCAAATAATGTCCCTGTGTCCCCTGCACAAGAATACAATGGTGCATCTTTCATATTAGTTGTGCAGACTACAAAAGACACAGACAAGTACACAGCAGTCATGATTATTCAACAGGTGTACAGAGTCTCCTGTGAAGAACATCCAAGGAGGAAAGCATTTAGAAGGGAGATGAAAGTTGATCCATATCTACCTATTAAGCTCAAATGTCCTAAATTGTTTGAGGTAGATGATCAAATCAATCCTGTTTTGCAGCTCTATGATGAAGGGGCCGAGAGTAGGAGAAATAATTTTGATGGCCTATCAGTTGGCCAATTTTTGAGTAATTGTGTTGATTGTGAGCAGTTTCTTTTTCAGGTTTTAGTGTAGACTTGGTTTGACTCCATGCCCAATGGATACTAGGAAAATGTTTTTAAAGCTGGTTTTGTACGAAGGCATTGGTCTGCAGGTTCTTGAGACCTCACAGGGAGGATCTCATCCCTAGAAGGAGCCAGTGTTAGCTCTGCTACAATCTTCAGTGCTTAAAGGTCAAAATTAGGTCTGGTGATGGGTTTATGCCGAAAAGGAGCGCGCAACAGTCTTTTCATCTTCTCTTCCTTCAATTTTCTCATAAACTTTTAGCCCTCTGTTTCTCTGTTCCTCGCCTTTCCCTATTCCCTTGCTTAATTCCTTTATTACCCACTGCCTCTGTTTTATCTTTATAAATTCTCCATAACCCTTTTCTTTAGCTTGGGCGTTTAAAACATGAACCCGCACCATTTTAACCCTCTGTGACTTTTGAAATCTCGGTCGTTGATCACCCCGATCTAACGGTCTCCACGTTCTCCGCCTGACGCCGAAAGCGATGCGGGGAATACCGCCCGCCCACGAAACCGCCATCCTCCTGCTCGTTAACCGTCGATCATCTCTGCCGCCCATCAGTTGTCCGATCATCCATCCCGCGATCTGATGGCCCACGTCCCTCCATTCGCTTTCCCTCCCAATGGCCTCCGTAATCGAATCTCCACCGTTCATTTACGAGATCCAACAGTCCACACTCTTCCATCCGCATATGTCTTCCAATATCCCACATAGTCCGATCTCGGCCGTCCGTCTGAGACATCCAACGACTGAGCTTTATCCCCGGCCTGCTCATTCTTCCGCCATGAAATCTCAACTCCTTTGACTGTCTTGAGCTCACGAAGGACATCAACAATAATTTACCTGTACCCGGCACATTCAATCTGCAACCACCGCATTCAAGGAATAGCATGGCCGAGAAGGAAACAAGACAACCTCGGGCAGTTAACACAGTTATTAGTTATGGAGCTTGTATTAGTCGATATTTCATCTGCCCGAGAAGGACCACAGAATGCCAGAGAATGTCTAAATCATCCATTAAAGTAGGCAAAGTGTAGCAGAGCCCCATATCTAAGAATTAATGTGTTAGGTGGTCCATTGTGACCCCTTCTCGTGTAACATAGCAGAGTGTTTTTTGTAATCAACCTCTATATATATCCAGAAGACAGAATGTAATAGGTTGATGAATGTTAGCTTGATGTAAGGTTCAACTTCTGGAGACTATAACTACTGTGATACTTGCAGCGTCTGGTCTTCATTTTCAGCTAATGCAAGCTTCTTTTGCTGTTAATTGCTCACTTTCCACTTCTTCTTCTTTGTTCTAGGCTGTGCCTGTTATGCATTTATTCATGTGCTGTAGATGTTTAGCATTAGAGGGGCTGTCATCCCACCTCTGTGTTAGAATCTAGCTTGTATCATTGAATTTGTATGCAGGTTTCTGTTGTTTTAATGCCAGAGAGATGTCATACTATCTGTGCATTAGGAAATAGATTTACAGACCTTTTAACTGGTTGCAGCCGGCCATCACAGGGTCTTGTGCATCTGTTGGTGTGGTCAGTGTTCTCCATCATCACATTTTCCTTAAACTGTGAGTAATTGGTGGTCTAAAGCCTTGTAGTTTGGGGGTGTTCACCCATGTCTGGGGTTAAGCACAATAGAAGTAGTTATCTGGCTTGAATATGCAACATTTCTTTCATTCATCCACCAATTTCCAACATTTTTGTTGAGTTTGTAATGTTCCCGAGCATCTCTGATATACAACCTAGGAGAGTTTCTTGGGGTGATAACATTAATTAGCGTCGTTGCCGGGGAGAGGAGAATTGAAGCTCAGCTTCCCTGGGAGAACGACACAGTTTCAAGCTTTGAGAATAGACAAAGTTTGAACACAGTTTCTAGTTGTAATCATCTATCTGGCGACTCCATTGGAGGAAGACCATCATTTGGCGACTCCACATTGAAGTTCTGGTGCAACTGGTGAGGTATGCTCGGAGAAATCCTTATAAACCATCAGCTGAACCATTGTCTGATCCTGAGAAGATTATTAAGCAGAAGAAAATATCGCAGTAAGGAGCATCAGAATCAGGTAAGCCTTGGAATTTTTATGTATCTCTGCTAGTGTAGAAATACCTTCAGAGATTCATAGAGCTCCTTAGTCATTCATTTCCCTTTCAGACCTCAATTGAAAGAAGCATCCATGTTGTCCATCATATTCCTCTGTTTCTGTCATTCTTATCATTGATTCATTCCACTCAGCCCACCAGTATCCCTTTCGTATACCTCAATCATGGCAGGCTAGCAAGCCCTCACAAAGATAGAAAGAATAGTTGTTGCTAGGTATGGGCCCTTAGTCTTGCCTACCCCTTTGAATGCCATGCATGTAGGAGATTATCAAGAATTTATGCCAAAGTTTACTGGTGTAGAAGGAGTAACAGCTGAAGAGAATTTAGAGTCCTTTTACAACTATGATGATAACTTGTATATCAATGAAGAGGATGTCTCGATGAGGGTTTTTATTCAAAGCCTAGATGGGGAAGCTAGAAAATGGTTTAGAAATTTACCCCCTAGGTCCATTGCAGACATTGAGGCCTTAGATGATGTTTTCCTAAAGCACTGGGGGAATAATAAAGATTTGCTCTTTTATCATTCTGAATTTGGTAACTTGGAGAGAGAAGATGGTGAGCTGCTGTCTGAATTTAACAAAAGATTCAACCTTATGTACAGCAGAATGCCAGTTGAAGTGAAGCCTACCCCTGCTTCTGCTATGCTCACTTATGCTAATGCTTTTGCTTCTCAATTCTGCCTGTTGTTAAGAGAAAGAAGATGTACTTCTTTGGCTGATATGAAAAATGCAGCCTTTGAAGTAGAATCGAACATTCTGGCTGCAGAAAGACTTGAAGGTGATGCTGAAAGGAGAAGACAGGGAGGTGAATCCTCATCATCCTCAGAGCCTGAAATAGATGAATTAGCTAAGATGATTGAGTTCTTGGCCTCTGAAGTTTCCAAACTAAAGGTTGAGTAGTATTCTCAGGAGGCAAAGCTCCTTGTTCCTTTACTCTTTCAAAGCCAAATCCATATAAAGGAACACAGGAGCAGTTGCAGATTTTGCAAAGAAATAAATTTACAAATGAGGATCAAAGGGTGAAGACCCTTTGTCAAAATATAGTCATGGAAGAAGAGCATCCTGATGAAGAGGAAGAGGTCCATGGTTTGGAAGGTGCTCCTTTCCTAACCAGAGCTGCCTATGAAGAAGCATTGTCCAAAGGCACTGTTTGCCAGTTTGTTGTAGTTGCAGAACTATAAGCTGATCAGCATAATTAAGTAGCAGTAGATCCCTTTTTCCTCCAAGAATCTGTGCCCGAAGCCAACTCATCATCACATGGTTGTGAAGATCTACAAATTAGCCAGCCTGATATCATCCCTTGCCCAATAATCAATAAGGGAGAAGAAAGCTCCCCATCATCTCTTGTTTCTCTGTCTGCTCAAAGGAGAAGCCCTAAAAGTTGCCCCCTGAACACTGAGGTAGGAAATAGGTCTACTCTCAAGGCTAAGACTGATCACCTCAGTTTTGATTTTCTGAAACCTGCTCAGATGGCCTCCACATAGAATGAAAGGGCAGCTTTTCAGATGATAGAGGAAGAGAATGCTCAGTCTTGGAACTCCTACTTGGATGTGGACTCTTTCAAGAAAAATGAAGGAGCAGATAATGTCCCTGTTTCCCCTGCACAAGAATACAGTGGTGCATCTTTCATATTAGTTGTGCAGACTACAAAAGACACAGACAAGTACACAGCAGTCATGATTATTCAGCAGGTGTACAAAGGCTCCTGTGAAGAACATCCAAGGAGGAGAGCATGTAGAAGGGAGATGAAAGTTGATCCATATCTACCTATTAAGCTCAAATGTCCTAAATTGTTTGAGGTAGATGATCAAATCAATCCTGTTTTTCAGCTCTATGATGAAGGGGCCGAGAGTAGGAGAAATAATTTTGATGGCCTATCAGTTGGCCAATTTTTGAGTAATTGTGTTGATTGTGAGCAGTTTCTTTTTCAGGTTTTAGTGTAGACTTGGTTTGACTCCATGCCCAATGGATACTAGTCAAATGTTTTTAAAGCTGGTTTTGTACGAAGGCATTGGTCTGCAGGTTCTTGAGACCTCACACAGAGGATCTCATCCCCAGAAGGAGCCAGTGTTAGCTCTACTACAATCTTCAGTGCTTAAAGGTCAAATTTGGGTCTGGTGATGGGTTTATGTCGAAAAGGAGCGCACAACAGTCTTTTCACCTTCTCTTCCTTCAATTTTCTCATAAACTTTTAGCCCTTCATTTCTCTGTTCCTCGCCTTTCCCTATTCCCTTGCTTAATTACTTTATTACACCACTGCCTCTGTTTTATCTTTATAAATTCTCCATAACCCTTTTCTTTAGCTCTGGCATTTAAAACATGAACCTGCGCCATTTTAACCCTCTGTCGCTTTTGAAATCTCAGCCGTTGATCACCTCGATCTAACGGTCTCCACGTTCTCCGCCCGACGCCAAAAGTAGTGCGGGGAATACCGCCTGCCCGCAAAACCGCCATCCTCCTGCTCGTTAACCTTCAATCATCTCTACCACTCATCAGCCGTCCGATCGTCCATCACGCGATCTAACGACCCACGTCCCTGCATTCTCTTTCCCTCCCGATGGCCTCCATAATTGAATCTCCACCGTTCATTTACGAGATCCAACGGTCCACACTCTTCCATCCGCATATGTCTTCCAATAGCCCACATAGTCCCATCTCGGTCGTCCGTCTGAGCCATCCAACGACTAAGCTTTATCCCCGGCCTGCTCATTCTTCCGCCATGAAATCTCAACTCCTTTGACTCTCTTGAGCTCGCGAAGGACATCAATGATAAATTACCTGTACCCGCCACATTCAATCTCCAACCACCGCATTCAAGGAACAGCATGGCCGAGAAGGAAACAGGACAACCTCAAGCAGTTAACGCAATTATTAGTTATGGAGCTTGTATCAGTCGGTACTTCATCTGCCCGAGAAGGACCACAGAATGCCAGAGAATGTCTAAATCATCCATTAAAGCAGGCAGAGTGTAGCAGAGCCCCATCTCTAAGAATTAATGTGTTAGGTGGTCCATTGTGACCCCTTCTCATGTAACGCAGCAGAGTGTTTTTTGTAATCAACCTATATATATATCCAAAAGACAGAATGTAATAGGTTGATGAATGTTAGCTTGATGTAAGGTTCAACTTCTGGAGACTGTAACTACTGTGATACTTGCAGTGTCTGGTCTTCATTTTCAGCTAATGCAAGCTTCTTTTGTTGTTAATTGCTCACTTTCCACTTCTTCTTCTTTGTTCTAGGTTGTGCCTGTTATGCATTTATTCATGTGCTAAAGATGTTTAGCATTAGAGGGGCTGTCATCCCACCTCTGTGTTAGAATCTAGCTTGTATCATTGAATTTGTATGCAAGTTTCTGTTGTTTTAATGCCAGAGAGCTGTCATCCTGTCTGTGCATTAGGAAATAGATTTACAGACCTTTTAACTGGTTGCAACCGACCATCATAGGGTCTTATGCATCTGTTGGTGTGGTCAGTCTTCTCCATCATCACATTTTCCTTAAACTGTGAGTAATTGGTGGTCTAAAGCCTTGTAGTCTGGGGGTGTTCACCCATGTCTGGGGTTAAGCACAGTAGAAGTGGTTATCTGGCTTGAATATGCAGCATTTCTTTCATTCATCCACCAATTTCCAACATTTTTGTTGAGTTTGTAATGTTCCCAAGCATCTCTGATATACAACCTAGGAGATTTTCTTGGGGTGATAACATTAATTGGCGTCGTTGCTGGGGAGATGAGAATCGAAGCTCAGCTTCCCTAGGAGAATGACATAGTTTCAAGCTTTGATGATAGACAAAGTTTGAACACAGTTTCTAGTTGTAATCATCTATCTGGCGACTCCATTGGAGGAAGACCATCATTTGGAGACTCCACATTGAAGTTCTGGCGTAGATGGTGAGGTATGCTCGGAGAAATCCTTATAAACCATCAGTTGAACCATTGCCTGATACTGAGAAGATCATTAAGCAGAAGAAAATATCGCAGTAAGGAGCATCAGAATTAGGTAAGCGTTGGAATTTTTATGTATCTCTGCTAGTGTAGAAATACCTTCAGAGATTCATAGAACTCCTTAGTCATTCATTTCCCTTTCAGACCTCAGTTGAAAGAAGCATCCATGTTGTCCATCATATTCCTCTGTTTCTGTCATTCTTTTCATTGATTCATTCCACTCAACCCACTAGTATCCCTTTCGTATACCTCAGTCATGGCAGGCCAGCAAGCCCTCACAAAGATAGAAAGAATAGTTGCTGCTAGGTATGGGCCCTTAGTCTTTCCTACCCCTTTGAATGCCATGCCTGTAGGAGATTATCAAGAATTTATGCCAAAGTTTACTGGCACAGAAGGAGTAACAACTAAAGAGCATTTAGAGTCCTTTTACAGCTATGCTAATAACCTGGATATCAATGAAGAGGATGTCTGGATGAGGGTTTTTGTTCAAAGCCTAGATGGGGAAGCTAGAAAATGGTTTAGAAATTTACCCCCTAGGTCCATTGTAGACATTGAGGCCCTAGATGATGTTTTCCTAAAGCACTAGGGGAATAATAAAGATCTGCTCTTTTATCATTCTGAATTTGGTAACTTGCAGGGAGAAGATGGTGAGCTGCTGTCTGAATTTAACAAAAGATTCAACCTTATGTACAACAGAATGCCAGTTGAAGTGAAGCCTACCCCTGATTTTGCTATGCTCACTTATGCTAATTCTTTCGATTCTCAATTCTGCCTGCTGTTAACAGAAAGAAGATGTACTTCTTTGGCTGATATGAAAAATGCAGCCTTTGAAGTAGAATCGAACATTCTGGCTGCAGAAAGACTTGAAGGTGATGCTGAAAGGAGAAGATAGGGAGGTGAATCCTCATCATCCTCAGAGCCTGAAATAGATTAATTAGCTAGGATGATTGAGTTCTTGGCCTCTGAAGTTTCCAAACTAAAGGCTGAGAAGTATTCTCAAGAGGCAGAAGCTCCTTGTTCCTTTACTCTTTCAAAGCCAAATCCATATAAAGGAACACAAGAGCAGTTGCAGATTTTGCAAAGAAATAAATTTACAAACGAGGATCAAAGGGTGAAGACCCTTTGTCAAAATATAGTCATGGAAGAAGAGCATCCTGATGAAGAGGAAGAGGTCCATGATTTGGAAGGTGCTCCTTTCCTAACCAGAGCTACCTATGGAGAAGCATTGTCCAAAGGCACTATGTGCCAGTTTGTTGTAGCTGCAAAACAACAAGCTGATTAGCAGAATCATGTAGCAGCATATCCCTTTGTCCTCCAAGAATCTGTGCCCGAAGCCAACTCATCTTCACATGGCTGTGCAGATCTGCAAATTAGCTAGCCTGATATCATCCACTGCCCAGTAATCAATAAGGGAGAAGAAAGCTCCCCATCATCTCTTGTTTCTCTGTCTGCTCAAAGGAGAAGCCCTAAAAGTTGCCCCCTGAACACTGAGGTAGAAATAGCTCTACTCTCAAGGCTGAGACTGATCACCTCAGTTTTGATTTTTTGAAACCTGCTCAGATGGCCTCCACACAGAATGAAAGGGCAGCTTTTCAGATGACAGAGGAAGAGGATGCTCAGTCTTGGAACTCCTACTTGGATGTGGACTGTTTCAAGGAAAATGAAGGAGCAGATAATGTCCCTGTGTCCCCTGCACAAGAATACAGTGGTGCATCTTTCACATTAGTTGTGCAGACTACAAAAGACACAGACAAGTACACAGCAGTCATGATTATTCAGCAGGTGTACAGAGGCTCCTGTGAAGAACATCCAAGGAGGAGAGCATTTAGAAGGGAGATGAAAGTTGATCCATACCTACCTATTAAGCTCAAATGTCCTAAATTGTTTGAGGTAGACGATCAAATCAATCCTGTTTTGCAACTCTATGATGAAGGGGCCAAGAGCAGGAGAAACAATTTTTACGGCCTATCAGTTCGCCAATTTTTGAGTAATTGTGTTGATTGTGAGCAGTTTCTTTTTCAGGTTTTAGTGTAGACTTGGTTTGACTCCATGCCCAATGGATACTAGGCAAATGTTTTTAAAGTTGGTTTTGTATGAAGGCATTGGTCTGCAGGTTCATGAGACCTCACAAGGAGGATCTCATCCCTAGAAGGAGCCAGTGTTAGCTTTGCTACAATCTTTAGTGCTTAAAGGTCAAATTTGGGTTTGGTGATGGGTTTATGCTGAAAAGGAGCGCACAATAGTCTTTTCACCTTCTCTTCCTTCAATTTTCTCATAAACTTTTAGCCCTTTGTTTCTCTGTTCCTTGCCTTTCCTTATTCCCTTGCTTAATTCCTTTATTACCCCATTGCCTCTGTTTTATCTTTATAAATTCTCCATAACCCTTTTCTTTAGCTCGGGCATTTAAAACATGAACCCGCGCCATTTTAACCCTTTGTCTCTTTTGAAATCTCAGCCGTTGATCACCCCAATCTAATGGTCTCCACGTTCTCCGCCCGACGCTGAAAGCGGTGCGGGGAATATCGCCCACCCGCGAAACCACCATCCTCCCGCTCGTTAACCGTCAATCATCTCTACCGCCCATCAGCCGTCCGATCGTCCATCCCGCGATCTGACGGCCCACATCCCTCCATTCGCTTTCCCTCTCGATAGCCTCCGTAATCGAATCTCCACTGTTCATTTACGAGATCCAACAGTCCACACTCTTCCATCCACATATGTCTTCCAATAGCCCACATAGTTCGATCTCGGCCGTCCGTTTGAGCCATCCAACGGCTGAGCTTTATCCCCGGCCTGCTCATTCTTCTGCCATGAAATCTCAACTCCTTTGACTGTCTTGAGCTCATGAAGGACATCAACAATAAATTACCTGTACCCGGCACATTCAATCTGCAACCACCACATTCAAGGAACAACATGGCCGAGAAGGAAACAAGACAACCTCAAGAAGTTAACACAGTTATTAGTTATGGAGCTTGTATCAGTCGGTACTTCATCTGCCCGAGAAGGACCACAGAATGCTAGAGAATGTCTAAATCATCCATTAAAGCGGGCAGAGTGTAGCAGAGCCCCATCTCTAAGAATTAATGTGTTAGGTGGTCCATTGTGACCCCTTCTCGTGTAACGCATCAGAGTGTTTTTTGTAATCAACCTCTATATATATCCAGAAGACATAATGTAATAGGTTAATGAATGTTAGCTTTATGTAAGGTTCAACTTATGGAGACTATAACTACTGTGATACCTGCAGCATCTGGTTTTCATTTTCAGCTAATGCAAGCTTCTTTTGCTGTTAATTGCTCACTTTCCACTTCTTCTTCTTTGTTCCAGGCTGTGCCTGTTATGCATTTATTCATGTGTTGTAGATTTTTAGCATTAGAGGGGCTGTCATCCCACCTCTGTGTTAGAATCTAGCTTGTATCATTGAATATGTATGCAGATTTCTGTTGTTTTAATGCCAGAAAGCTCTCATCCTGTCTGTGCATTAGGAAATAGAGTTACAGACCTTTTAACTGGTTGCAGCCGGCCATCATAGGGTCTTGTGCATCTGCTGGTGTGGTCAGTCTTCTCCATCATCACATTTTCCTTAAAATGTGAGTAATTGGTGGTCTAAAGCCTTGTAGTCTGGGGATGTTCACCCATGTCTGGGGTTAAGCACAGTAGAAGTGGTTATCTGGCTTGAATATGCAGCATTTCTTTCATTCATCCACCAATTTCCAACATTTTTGTTGAGTTTGTAATGTTCCCGAGCATCTCTGATATACAACCTATGAAAGTTTCTTGGGGTGATAACAAACCCTACAAAAGCTTAAATCTAATATAAACTAATGTTAACTATATTATTCTACACTAAGTTATGATTAAATAACAAACTAAATCTACCGTGAGCTAAACTACATCAATAAATTAGTACATATCTATCAACCCGAACTGATATAAGAAGGCGGCTTAATGTTTAAATGTGATATATGAAATAATTCTAATTTATGGATTGCATTTAGAAATTAGAATTAGAATATAATACAAGAACTATGCTACATGATCATATTATGGTATAACATGTACAACTACGTTACAAGAAGTGACAAAGATCAGATCATAATAAAATTGGTTCAAGATAAGAATGATCTATAAATCAACTCATAAAAATATTTAGAAGAATGAGATAAGATTTTATTTATACATGCAACTATCTATTAAATAATTCTCAATGTGAATAAAGAATGAACCAATAATTGTAAACATACAAGTTACTTGCTTTCATTAATAAACATAGCATAACAATGCTTAAATATTTCACATTCAAAATGCATATAAAAGACTTATATATATATATATATATATATGTTTGGCCAAGTTAAGTAAATATGAGGAAAATTTGTAATGGATTATTTATCAAATTTATATACTTATAACTTTTGATCTATGGATACAACCAATAAACCACTCGAAAGATGAAATGATATAATTTACCAATCAATTATAGTTATAGTATTAATTCAATATGTAAGCAAAAGAAAACATTATACAAATCAAAACATCTGGTACCCACCCACAAACACTCAAATATTTTAAATGTCTAGCTAGATGTCGCTTTCAAGACACAAGCCACTAGAGAAGTGTATTTATCTAGTTAAACAATCACAAATTGAAATAATACTCGTTCAACAAAGAAATGTGATAATTAACTACCTCATGATTAAGAGATCAAAGCATTAAACGGAGGGAATTTCCATCTTCTAATCTTGTAAATTAAATTACAGAGGCATAAAGAAGATATCAATGAGACTATGGAACATAAAAAATACCAGCAATAGACTAATCTAACCAACTCAATTATATGTATAAGAGGAAGAAAGTATTCCACAATAAAAAATTCGACAACATTTCCTTGCTCAGAATTTTCCGCATTCGAATCCACAAGGATCTAATTGTAGGTGCATACCCTGCTCCCAGGGTTGGAATTTGACAGGAAAAATGGTCGTCATAGTGCATTTTGGTTGTTAAATATGTTTAAAGATTTTGCATGAACGTATCTTGTGATGTGTCTTGAATTTTGCAAAATTTATTTTTGACGGTCAATTATTTTGCTAAAACATTATTAATACCCTATGACACTTGCACAGATAACATAAATAAATTGAATTCACAAACCTTGAAGTTGGCAAAATGTTTATCACTAATAATGGTTATATAACTGCTGGTAGCCTAGCACTATTGTTCTGCACAATTAAAATCTTATGGAGGATATTTTCGGAAATCTTCCCAAACAAATCTAAGAGCAAGGACACACTTGGCCTGCAACTATGTGCTGTAATTAAAGAATAATCACATGCATCATGGAATTGAGAGTTCGCACCACCAATAGCGGTAGGCTAGGGTAACTTGTAAAATAGAAAAATCCTTTTAGTTTTGTTAATGGAGGATTTGGTTTTTATATTTGTTTTCTATGTTTCTGAAAGAGGGATCTTTAGCTCAATTCGATGGTAACTTTTACTACAACAAACAAAGGTCGTTTTACTGGGTCCCAGAGAAAAGTAGGTATTGAAAACTTTCACCCATCTCTTGATAAATAAACAAGTGTATAAAACCGTGGTCTATGGAGAATAGGTGGACAGATAAAGCCATGGAGGAGTACAAGTGGAGGTTAAAAGAGAAATTGACTTCGATACACCTCTATAACTTTATTAATACCTTTTGGATGATGCTTAGATATAGGTTCCCTTACCCTCTCGAATACAATGAAGGGACAATTATGGGTGGTCTGTATCCAAAACATTTTGTTATATAAATTTGCAGGCACAATAACAAGTTATAGGTGAGTAATGAGAGTTTATTTTTTTCATTTATACAATGTGGGAATATTGGTTCCCCTTGATTTGGATTTCATTTTCCAATGGATCTATTCAGGGAAAGTCGATATGTTATGCACTTGCTCCTTGTAATATTATTGTGTTGGTTAGGATAGTTTTGTGGTCTTGCATTTTGACGGTTGGATGAAGCTTTTACAAGTTCAATTAATTTTTCAAATATAACAATCACATGTATGGGCAAAAACCACATTTATTTTATGAGTCCAAATTTTGATAATGGATCATTCCCTTTTTGCACCAACATTAAAATACAAGAAATTGAAGAAAATAAAAGGGTTAGAGAGATTGGAAACTTGTTCCAAGGAACTCAAGACATGTGATGTCATAATATTGTCAAAGAAGACTCCCAGTTATTTGATGCAGAAATTATTAAAGTATCTCTCTGATGTTCATCAAGTGCACTCCATATTTTTGCAATGTCGCCCTTTACAATCTATAGAAAAAGGTTTTGTTGCTGGCCTCCACCATTTTGTTTGGCTTGGTTTGGATTTTTTGTTGAGTATTTTGGTGTGAGGAGGAAGGATGAGCAACAACAATGGGATGTCGGTGGAAAGACAAGTACAAATTCAGATCAAGGATGGAAAAATGGGCATGGGGCTTGGGATGGATTCAAGTACCATGGGTGGGCCTCTAGTTTCCCACTCTGGAATTCTTGATGGAGATTAACTCTAGAATTCTTGATGGGGATTATGAGAGGAAGCCAACAGTCTATAAGATGCAGATATGGTTTGATCTTGCTAATGTTGTTCTCTGTGTACTAAGCTTGGCTTGCTCAGTTGTAGCTCTGGTGGCCATGGCTAACAATCAGGAGTCTGGGGTTGTTACTATGTTTGGGCTCATTTGAGTGAGCTTCAAGAAATTTTTGCAGTCTTTCATGGCTTGTATTTGGAATTTGAGGAAGTGGGTGTGTGGTATTTTGTGTTGTTGTAGTGTCGTATGCATATTTAGTAACATGGAGAGTGTTTTGTTGTTTTAATAGTTTTCATTGTTTGTACGTTTATGATTGTTTTGATCTTAATGTTTGTGTGTAGATCCTTGGTGGGAGCTTCAGTTGTAGTTGTTGCTCATTCATTACTTCAACTTATGATATGTTCATTGAAAATGGTGAAGAGGAAATATATTATTCCCAATAGGAATGCATGTCTGGTTATTGTTTGCAGGAAATCAAGTATCCCTCAAGAGTTGTATTCTTAGTTTGAAAATTCATGTCATTAAAGACACGGTTTAGACATAGTCACAAACACACATGTATGTCATTGAAGACCTCTTTCTCAGGAAGGAAAGGGATAACCTTCCTTCACACATATAAGTATCATTGAAGGCTTGCTGCTCAATAAGGAAAGGGATAACCTTCATGTCTCTCACACATATATTATTGAAGGCCTGCTCCTCAACAAGGAAAGAGAGAACCTTCAATAATTTTGCTACCTAAACTTTTGAGTGAAAGGATGGACTTATTCATTCCAAATAGGTAAAATATCAATGTAAGAAATTTCTTCTTCTAGCTTGGAATTGACATGTTTTTGGTGTGGGTAATGTGTTTCTAACATGGAATTGACAAGATTGTGGTGTGAGTTATGTGTTAGAGCCTATTTCTGTTTTAGAATTGTTCATAATAATTATTATTTTTGAACTTATTCAATCTAGTGAGACAAAATATCAATGTAATAAGTCTCTTAGTCTAGCTTGAAATTAACAATTTTTTGGTGTGAGGAATGTGTAATGTGTTTCTAACTTGGAGTTAACAAGTTTTTGGTGTGAGTAATGTGTTTTTAGCTTGGAATTAACAAGTTTTTGGTGTGAGTTAAATATGTTAGAGACTATTTTTGTTTTGGAATTGTTTATAATAATTGTTATTTATGGACTTATTCCATCCAATGAGAAAAAATATCAACGCAATAAGTCTCTTCTTCTAGCGTGGAATTGACAAGTTTTTGGTGTGAGTTAGTGTTATGAGACTATTTTTATCACATGTATAGAGATAGAAACTTTTGTGATGTTATCATAACATAATCCTATAACATGATGTTATGAGATCCATAATTTCCATTTATTATAAGTTTAGTCTTTTAATTTTTAAAAGGTTCAGATATTATGCATTCAATCTTGTTAATATTAGTGTATATCCTATGATCCAAAGCAATGCTAAAATATATACGGTGAAATGTATATTTTATTTTTAAATCCAATAATATTTATTAGATTATGTAAATCATAACATAAACCATATTAATGAATCTATTTTTGAGTTTTTATTGATAACATTCAATAGTTTTACTATGTTGGTCATCTTATATGTCCCATAAGATCTCTTTAGTCATATCTCATATATACAAATGCTATGGCATGTCTGGGTCAAGGACATTTGATTTCAGGTTCCTAAGATTTTATTGTTAGTGTTCCATGAAATTTCAAACCAAGATTCAAGATTTAATAAGTCATTTGTATGTCATGGTCATTTTGTTTTTTCACTTATGATAAATATGTGAAATTTTTTAACATAATTATGTTATTGAAGGGTAATTTTTTTAATCAAACCTTTATTGGTGAAGGGTTAATTTATTATGAGAACATTGCTCTTGAAGAAAAAAAATTTAAACATACGTTTAAAACATAAAAACCCAAAACATTAAAAAAAAAAAATCGTGGAGATTTGCTTGTCAATTTGAGGTATCACACCCCAACATCCCTACTTCATTGTTTTGTTGTATGCCATAATTGCAAGTTGTGCTTGCCTGGATCAAATCTTGTCAATGGTCCAAAAGATTCATTATTAGCAATCCAGTAATGACAAAACAGATTATAATGAAATCAAATGGTGTAATTTAGTAAGCAGTAACTAAACTAAGGCACTCTACGCAATCAATCCAGATCCCTGAAAACAAACTAATCGTCCAAATTCGAATTGTGAATAAGCAAATGAAGTATTGTATCAAAGAAATGATGAGAGGATGGCTTAATGATGGTGTAATGTATTTCTTGCACGTGGTGAAAACATGGCGAATTGGGTTGGTGGTTCCATTATTATGGTGACAAAATTTATTGCACATCACTGGCAGTTTTGGATCCTCTCGGTTTGTTTAAGTTATGTGGACGATGATGAATCTCAATGTCTATTTATTTTTTGGGCAGTGCAAGAGTGGTTGATAAAGCTTTGGCGCAAAGAGGGTCGGTCAAGCCCATCACTCACCCCTGCAAGAAAATCGGCGAGCCTATGAATCTTGTCAGGTCAGGCCGAAGATTGGACATCGAGCCGAGCTGTAGCAGGCCTATCCGGAGACTTCGGGGCAATGCCTCGAGAAACTGAATCCATGGCTGGAGACAGTTCATGCATGTCCCGAAGCGCGGGAGGTCATCCGATGACCGGACGCGTGCCGTAAAAGGACGTCTAATCGTACCATCGAAGGTTGCGTGTAGTGACGTTAGCGCCCCCCTATTGAGAAAGGGGCCCACAAGCGGGTTGGAATGTTTTGTTTAATATATATATATATATATATATATATTTTTAAACCAAAATATAATGCAAATAATATATGAGGTTGTGGAGCCCTTAAGGTTAGTTCAACTGGTCAAGTCTTGTTGTTAGTGCTTTGACAGAGTCAATTTTTTTTTACGCCATTGGGGTTAGGCATGTACCGACCATATTCAGCATATTCATAAGTTATTTGTAATAACCCAAATAAACATGATCATGTTATTGTTATTGAATGGGAGAGTGATCGATAAAATCAAGAAACTACTAAAAGCAGATCCCTGATATACCAACTGAAGTTCATAATCCCACCAATAAAACATGTCCATTAAGCTCATCTCAATCATGTAAAATGAAAACTAATTACAAAAATTGGATAATCAGTGGGGGGACCCTTGCATTTTCGGTGAAAAATGTAAGAGGGTTGTTGGGGGCCCAACATGTCCTCGTTGTGTTGATTCCAGTGATAGGTGACACATCACATAACTCCTCATGATTGAGGAGATATGGTTGTTCAAAGTTGAAACCCCAAAGTTTGGTCAAGAAGCCCCAAAATGAAATATTAAAAAAGACTTATTGATAAATTAAATAATGATTTATCTATTCAATTAAATTATGATAGGCATATTAACCCCTAAAATAAAGAGTATTCTAGCCCAACAACTTGCAAAGAAAGCTTGATAATAAAAAAAAAATGGTAGTTAAGTTGGTTTAAGTTTTTCACTCCAAAATATTCAACTTGAAAATTCAATTAAAATTTTATTTTAGTTAACTCCTTGTTTATTAGGCCATAATGTCAACTCCCCTCTAGAATCCCCTCCTTCTACTATATATATCAGCTCAGTGATCCTCCATTAGGTATCAAATTTACTCAACATCTTGATTTTTTCTCTGTCGCTAGGAGTAGTAACAAAGATTAGAGTGGTGGCCATTTTCTTCAAGAGCTTATTACTAAATCTTTCATCTGTGATTTCGTTGAACTGAGATAAATCTCTGGGGCTCGCTTTAAATTATTTATGTGCATGATCTGAGGTCCAAATTCCGCCTTCCTGAGGTCCATCCATGACCGTCTGAGGTTGTCTTTAACCTCCCCCGAGGCCCAATTCGGCCTCCCCTGAGCCTCATTCTGAGGCAACATCTATGGATTTTTTTGGACCTTTCTAAGGCTTACTCAGGAAGATATTTTTTTTCTTTATTTAAGGATATTTGACCCTCTGGGACAAGATATATCTAATCAATATTTTATGGGAAAATTTGAAAGTCACCTCACCTCTGTTTCTAAGGCATGTTCTACGGCCTGAAACCATTTTTTCCATGGAACTTTTTCGTAATATTTTCAAGGTTGGTATGTTGCATGTTTCAGCCTATTCTATGGTCATTTTGAAAATCTTTTCGTGGCATTGTTTTGGATCCCTCTAAGGCTAAATTTTGGCCATTCTAATGTCGAATCAGAGAACAAATTTTCGACCTATTTCATATGTATCAAAAGAAAGTCCATATGTCTAATCTAGGGCATATCTCCATCTTATCAAAATTTTGGTTTCCTTTTAGGCCTATTCTGAAGCGTCCTAAGGTATTGTTTGAAGAAAAATAATTGTTACATTCAAGCTGATACGAGGCAAATGATTTGCAAAGCCTTAACCCTGCGGAAGTTTGTTCAGTGACCTTTTCAATTCCAGACATTGGTATTTGTTTTTGTGACCCATTCTAGGGCATCAAAATTTATCTTTTGATTAATATTCCTCTTTGTTCTTTTCTGAGGGAAAAATTGTGTTAAGGTGGAGTTTTTGGGCTAATCTTGGAACATTTTCTTGTGGTCTAATCTATAAGATTGTTCGCTGGATAATTCATCTTTAAGGAAAATTTGTGTTGATACTCTCGACCCTAATGTGAATTGATCTGAGGTTGAATTTTCAAAGAAGATTTTGTTGGTTCTTGAGGGTTAAAACTTAAAACTATCTGAAGCAACTTCAATGCCATCTATGAGGCCTGTGTCATTCCAGTTTCAATGTCTAATTGACATAGAAATTAAGGCATATTTGGTGGTGGAACTTTTCTCTTTCTTCATGCCCCTTTTCAGGTTAAACTAGGAAGTGTTTCTAAGGTTTAGATCAATGATTTGAACATATGTCGTGGTCACATTCATTAATTACAAAAGTGAAGAGAGGACACATTCGAGAAGCATCCTATTGCATGGTTAGAGTTGAACACGTTTATCTAAGGCAAAATATGAGTTCTGGGTTGATCATACTCTTCACCGTCTTTAGGTAGAGTCACTACTATGGATGATCTTTAGAAGACCTTTTAAAGTACTAAGATTTAAGCTCTATGTCGAAACTAAATTTAAAGTTGATATACAAAGTCAAATCTGATGCGTGCTTATTGTGAAGGTATGTTGTCTTGAGACATAATTGTACTCCTCTATAGGTCATTGTTGAATCATATTCAAGGCAAAGTTAGAAACATTGCAAACAAAATTGTTTGTACTGAAAGTTGTACTTCATCATAAAGAGGTATTTCTAAAGTTTGAAGCTATCAGGAGCATCTTAAGGATTGATCATTGACTAACTCTGAAGCTATCCCAAAGGAAAATTTAAGAGAGAGAACCCCTTGAATGATGTTGACCTTGATCTAAAGGTGTTTATACAGTTACATATAGAAGGGTTCAATACCTTATCATATTGCAAATGTCATTATAAGAAAGATTGGTCATTGATATGTTGATGGTATTAGGGTTTAATAGTGGAATGTGTTCAATTATTAAGTCAAATCTTATTGCCTTGGGCTTGATATATATGATCTCGTGTTATTGAGATGCTACCAGGGGGATCTGAATATGCTTGTGAATCAAAGGTTGTTGATATGAGTTGACAGGTTTGTTGTGACAGTGGACGTGACAGATTTTATGCTACTAGGGTTTGTTTTTTTTAGCAGAAGCAACGCAAATATGCTAGGTTCTCACATTGATGATACAAATAGAGTTGTTGTGATGCAATAGGATTGTTGAGGACTATTGGTTTGACTGGCTAGAGTTTGATCCTTGTGCAGAGAGAGTTGGTGTTCTTGCTAACATTGCAGTTTGACAAAGATAACAAATTATTTTGTTGTGGTTTATATTAATATTGAACATAGGTGGATCAAGTTTGAAAATTGTGTATTGTAGTCCACTATGGTAAATTGAGGGTCGAAGCCTTCAAGGAAAGTGGTGGCTTGAGGAGTAGGGTGGAAAGATTGTGCAAGGCAGAGAGTAGAGTCTCCTTTAGGCTAGAGCCTGAAATGACTTCAACGTGGCATGGTGGTGCTAGGGCAAGTTGGAGATTGTAGGTAGTTGGAGCATCCTTCCAGTTGGAGCTAGTAAAACTGGGTGTTGGAGCATCCTTTCAATTGGAGATTATAAAACCAAGTCATTGGAGCATCCTTTCAGTTGGAACTGATAAATTAGGGGATTGGAGCCTCCTTCCAGTGGTCGTTAGAGAATCTTAGAAGTTGGAGATTCTTATTGATGAAATCATTAAAGACCTATATTAAAAGTGTTTGGTGGTTTTTCACTTTGAAGGGTTTCCACCTAAACATATCTTGTGTATTGTCTTTGATATTGTGCATTATTGAATGGTGTCTCTAATTTATGTTTTGATCTTATACTAATGTTATTTAATGCTTTGAAGATTAAAAATTAACTAATTGAATGGAAATATTGATTCAACCCCCTCTCAGTATTTGCAACGAAATTAAACCAGCCTAGATCCATCTTAACTTCAGATCTACCAAGCATCGAGAGGGATCATATATGTTGAGATGCAAACCTCTTTTAGAGTGAAGATATTTGATCCCTCTCGTCTCTTGGTAGACCTAGATTTAAGATGGATCTAGGCTCGTTTTATTTCAATGTTTCAAGAAGACCTAATAGAGGTTGCTTCTACATGTTGTTAGGGAATATTATATATAATATTATATTATTTGAATGCATGAGTGAACTAAACACCATCGGGATGCATGCACTAATTTAGGAATGAGTTGGCACTTTTCTTGTAGTTAACCACAACACATGCATGCATGGGGAGATCACTGAGCATGTGGTCTAGTTCACTAGGCGCATGCCTTTTTCTCTTCCACTTTGCAACAATTTGACATAAGAGTATCTCCATTAAGACTAAGTGAATATTATATTATTTCAACAAAATATATTTATTTTGATGTTCTCAACAATATGAGGAAGTTGCATCTTAAAAATATTATTAAATTTATAATTTTTTATGAGTTGGCATAATATTTTGGGTAATCAAGTTTTTATTAGACAAATCATTACAAATATATGTGTGTGTGTGTGTGTGTGTTTTTCGGAACTACATTATAGTTCATAATGTCATTAATGAGGATTTGAATTTGGGGAAATGATAATAGTCATTCCACCTAACCACATGAAATAACCCCAATTGACAACTTCATATATATATATAATATCTTATTTGTATCCTTAATATAATATGTATAGCAAAGCTATATGTGTGTGTGTGAAAGGAAAATGTCATTATATATATTATATGAATTTTAATAAAATTGCAAATAAGAATGTTTCTGTAAATTAGGATGTGAAATATATAAAAAATATTAATATTAACCATAAATTATAGATCTATCTTACCATATACATACTCTACTTCCTTTGGATATGAACCTATGACCCTCGGAAAGAAAAAAACATGTTTACAATGAAAAAATAATGCCATGCTAATATTTTTTTTATAATATGAAGGACTTACAATAAATTCTTTCTCCCTTTCTATCTATAGTCTAGTCATTGCAATCACTATTAGATTAAAATGTTAAATAAAAGAATTTAAAAAACATGTGGAAAAAATGCCATACACATGCATATGTAGTTTTAGGAAATGTCTTTAGTGCGACTTTTTGGAAGCTTTTACGATGGCTTTTTTGTGTCAAATTTTTCTAAAATCCAGTAGGAATTTATTGAAATCACAAGCTTGATGGGTAATCTTGTGCAATCTAAGTGCCCTAGGGGTTTTCCAGGGTGCTGAATCCATATATACAGTCAAAAAACTAGTTTAAATAACACAAATCAAGATTTCACCTCAAATTTTGTCACAGGATTCAGGTACCGGAAAGTCAAAAAAGTCGCACTAAAAACAACTACTTAGTTATATATACTAGCATTTTTACTTAATGGTAAAACGAAAAGTTGAAACAATGTGATTCGAAGCAGCTGACAAAAAAACAAACAGGAAAAAAAGAAAGTGAGATAGATACCTGAGAAAATATGAGTGGAAGCTCAAGAAAGAAGCCATACTGAAATGGTGATGAACAAGCAAGGTCTAAAAAATAATGTCAAGCTTTACGAAAATTGTGATCTACAAGTAGTGTGTAAGAAAGAATTTCGGGTCGAAATTGTGATGTGCAAGCGAAGTCGAAAAGAGGAGTGTGGAACAAGTAGCTGAAACATTGGAGCGACCCACACAGAAGGGTCATCAAAACAAAAGACGAAATGCAAATAGATGGGACGCATCAGGCGACGAAGTTTCATTTGAAGCGCAAAATTACATTTGGTTTCATTTGAGTAAACCTTTTAAAGAATTTTCAATGGAAGTATTATACTGTGGGTATTTACTGAATGCGGAGGATGATAGGCCTACAATAGCTCTCATCCCAACGTTCTCCTCTCAAGATAAAAATGTCTGCAAGGGACAATCTTACCGCACATATTATTTATTTGTGTAGAAATAGGAACCAAAGTTGCATCACAATGTCTACTTGCTTAGAGAGGGAGCAATAAACTCTTCCTTTGCTTAAGATTTGAGTTTATCCTGTGATTTGGGAAAACTGACTGTCTAATTTGCTTTTCCAGTGTTTTAGTTCTTTAAGCCATAAATTTCAATGCCACTTAGATATTTGTGTTTTTTTTGGGATTGTATACAGTCAAAATATTTACATCCACTATTGAAGAGGTGTTCAACAATGAATATCTATTATCATCTGGGCTTCAGTTTGAGAGTCACTGGAGGACAAAAGTGCCTCTCTCTAATAGAGTATTTTGGCCAGGCAAAGAAAAGTTGGTTCAGTGGAATTTATTGTTATTGATTTGGAAAAATATTTCTTTAGCAATTAGAGTATTTTGGCCCAGCAAAGGAAAGGAATGTTGGTTCTGTGGAATTTATTGTTATTGATGTGGAAAACCTATTTTCTTAAAATTGCTTGATATTTGAAAGCAAAAGATGTTTCTTGATGAATTATTTTCATATCTCTCTAGAAAAGCCCTAGAATCTGAAGAAAAGAAATATCACATGCTTTGAAGTAGAGAAAAATCACATGGGCCTGAAATCTGCAACTGCAGAAGACGTTACAACGATGGAGAAATCCTCAGAGAGTGAGAATTCATGCCTGAAATCTACAAATGCAGAAGATGTTACAGCAATGGAAAAATCCTCAGAGGGTGAGGGGTTGATAGAATTTGAAATGTGAGCCTCTCTTCTCCTCTGAGATGTTCACACAGTATAAAAACTTCGGCAAGCATCGCAACTAGTCATGGCTGATTTCTAGAATGGGGATTGGAGGAGTATGTGTTCCTTTGCATTCATCAGCTGCAAACAAGCTTTTAAAAAACAACACTTTGTCGCTTGCACGCAATAACATATATGAGTTGAACAAAACCAAAATTCTACTCTGCAGTCAAAATTCTTTTGGAATTTCCAATCAAAATGAAAAAATGGAGACCCTAAATAAATTAGGGAATAACTGATAAGTGATACAACCATGGTTTCATCAAATATTTCTACTGAAATGGCAGAAACGCTAATATATCATTATGTGCAACCTCGAGGGATTTCGGCATAATAGTTATCCCTTACACTTGGAATCTACGCTAAAGAAAGCCTACGCTTTGTTGTTCATCCTTGAAGGAAAAGTTTCTTGAAGTAATTTCCCAAAAATGGCAGCAATGATGTAAACAAATATGCATGGGAGAAAAGCGGTTCACACCATATCTGATAAATATGAATTTCTCTGTCAAAAAAGTTCAGAAATTTTTCCAAAAAACAGGTCCAAAGTTTTCCCATAGAGGGTATAAAGTTCAAACTTCTTAGTAAGTTGATATTAGTACCCATAAAACAAATCCATTTGCTTTCAATTTCTTACACCGATGATTACAGTGTCCGTACTTAAATCCTAAGTTACTGCTAAGATGGATTTAGTCACATACAGCGTGGAGTTGGTGCAGTTCGATGGGGCCATGGACAACGAACGGGGAAGTGGATCTTGTGCGCACTTGTTGACAGTGATCGATTCTCTCCCCCTATCCTATGAATGTTGAAGAGGGGGAGTCTATGTAGTAGTGGTTGCAAACTGAAGATATATCCTTTAGCGATTTGATTTGGAATGGGAGATGTGAAGAAATCGTCACAGAAGTATTATGCATTTTGGGGAAATTAGTCAGCGTTGTTTTCAGTGGAGTAGCATATTTGGAAAGCAAATTCATGGATAGTCTACAAAAGACTCGTTTCCTTTGACATAGACATAAATCTGTTTACTAATGTCTATTTTCAAGTGGGGTCAGTTGTGGCAACCCGTGAGAGGCAGGGGGAGAGAAGTAATTAACGGGAGAGAGACATATGGCAAGAACTCAGAGAAAGATAGTTTATTAGGGGGTTATTATTTTTTATTGATGTCAAAGGGGGAGAGAAATTAAGAGAAGGCAACCAGAAATATGGAGATAAGGGGAGTAGCAATTGCAGGAGACTATGTGTTGCAATCAACGAAAAAGGGTGGGATTGTTGAATGGTGTTGTCATTGACGCCAACATCAAACTTTGAACGATCTTAATACTCGTCTAAGGAAGCATTGACTGAAAGCTACAATGAATAAGAAGTATTTTAACGATGAGAAGTTTCTGTAGTATGGTCAATTTTCCCTTCTTTTAATGAATATTTTGGATGGTAAGAACAATGAAATTGCATGCAATACCATCATAAGATGATTGTCCTATTGATGTGGGTATTATGCACCTTAGTCAATAAGGAGGAAGTGATCTGGACTGAAGCTCTTTAATAGCCTAAGATGTTTGGAGTAGTCACCCTTGACAGGATTATAAACTTTGTTAGCCTAGGATCCTTTCTTCTTGCGAATGATTGAATCCTGGAAAAACTTAAATCTAATCTAAACTAATGTTAACTATATTATTCTACACTAAGTTATGGTTGAATAATAAACTAAATCCTAATGTTAGCTAAACTACATAAATAAATTAGTACAGATCTATTAACCAGAACTGACATAAGAAAAAGGATGAAAGTCTAAATTCAATATACAAAATAATTCTAATTTATAGATTGCATTTAGAAATTAGAATTGGAATATAATACAAGTTCTATGTTACATGATCATACTATGGTAAAACATGTACAGCTATGTTTTTTTTTTAATCTAGGATAATCGGTAACTGGCGAGAGTTATCCTGAACAGGCCCAGGATCAAATCTAACTGGCTGCCACTATAAACCTAGGCTACGTGCAACCGCCTGCAAGCCGCACAATAGCAGGAAACTTATGCCCCAACAAGAGCTGAGACGTCCGCTATGGGGTCGCCTACTCTTCTAGCCAAGACACAACAGGTCATATATATACTCAATGAAATTTGAACCCTCATCTCGTGGGTTTCACCCGGCGAAACTTACCCCATATATGTACAACTATGTTACAAGAAGTGACAAAAACCATTTAGATCCATAGGTATCTCATTTCAAGGGTGCACCTACAGAGCTAATATCTATTACTACACTCTTCTCACACAAAGAAATATTTGACCAA
Organism: Pinus tabuliformis; assembly: GCA_031772625.1. Lineage (NCBI taxonomy): Eukaryota > Viridiplantae > Streptophyta > Pinopsida > Pinales > Pinaceae > Pinus > Pinus tabuliformis. The sequence continues at coordinate 369,871,239 of CM062808.1, read as the reverse complement.
GAGGTCTTTTCCTCTTTCGTTACAGTTCCATTTCATTTTCGATGAAAACCCATATGAAATCTAAATTCATTGTTGTAATCCCAGTTGGAATCAAGCATGGTTCTCGTAGCAAAAGAGTCTTGGATATTTGCTTGTCAATTTAAGTTATTGAACCTCCCAACTGAATGATTGAGATCCCTACTTTATTGTTTTGTTGTATGCCACAATTGAAAGTTGTGCTTGCCTGGATGAGATCTTGTCAGTGGCATAAAAGATTCATTATTAGCAACCCAATAATTATCAGTAAATCAACAGAAATCAAATGAAAAAATAGGTTATAATGAAATCAAAAGGTCTAATTTACCATACAATAACTAAACTAAGGGGCTCCACGCAATTAATCCAGATCCCTTGCAAATAATACATGAGGTTGGTATTTGTGACATATCTTTGCATTGGTCAATGGAAATACCAAGATTTGTTTATTTCGATGCTTTTGTGTTCTTAAATTAAGTCATTAACCCAGTTACAAATGTGGGGGACTCTAGGTCGATTCTAGTAACTCGTTGTTAAATAAAATATGCTTCAATACTTGCATGCTTGTATTAGTCTTATAGTATTTAGTGCTCCAGTATTTTTGTTTGACATTTTATTTTTCCTATGTTACTATGACCCCTAGCAACCTTTGATTCATTAATGTATTTCACCTTTTCCTATCTCCATCACTACAAGCTTCAACATGACTAGTGAATAGGCTTGACAAAAGAAGGTATAATCACATCCCATATTTTGTATTTATATGTGTTCATTAAATAATATCATGAGAATTATAGTAGTCGTGTTCATATATGTGATGAGGTGTTTCCTATAAAATAACGTTTTATTTGTATATAGTATACAAATATATATACACCCCCATATCTATGATGATATGAAAATGACACATTATGTTATATATTAATAATTTTAGAATATTGTTTTAACTTTATATATAATTTATAAAATATATAAAATATAATTATTATTATAATATGGATATAGTTGAACACTATATATATGCAGTTTTTTAAAGGATGAAGTTGTCATACATATATATATGGGATGAAGTTATTGTGTAGAGATCGGGTCAAATTGGAATTCAACAAACAACTCAAAAGGAGAAGTTATCAAAACAAAGTATCAAAGCAATAAATGCAATACAATTTTGAAATTGCCATCAAAAGCGTCAAAACTTCATTCATTAGGAGACTATCAAAAGAAGCTCAACAAATATGTGATCACGAAGGTTGTGGGAAACATGAAGCCAACAATCACACACCAAAACTGATCCGAATTGGATCCATGAAAATTATTAGAGTTCTATGACTGTATTAAATTAGGACAGACTTCAAAAACTTGTGAACGAAGAGCTATCAGGAAGACCTCTAGACAATGGCAGTTTGTAGCCATCAAGGAACGACGAGGACCTCGGTCAAAGCGCGCTGACCGAGGCCCATGGAGACCGCGCAGGATGCAAACTAGTAGTTAGAAAGTCTAGATCAGAAAACACAAACCGTTTCTGATGCGCAGCTAATTGCACATCGCTGGGCAAAACCCCTCGAAATGGAAAGGCCCCGAGTGCTCGGTCACAAGGAAAAGCTTAAAACCATGGGAAAAGCGCTAAAGCAAAAGGCGGGCCCCATGCTCCAAAACCGGTGCAATATCGGAGGCATATTGGGCGGTAAGTAGATTTGGCAGAAAACGAGTGATTCCATACATTGCACGATGCGTGTTCGGCGGATGAGAGAGAAAACTGCCTCTCATCGCAGGCTAACGTCCGAGCAAGTCAACCGCGCAATATGAGCGAACACCGTAGGATCTAGGGGCTCCAGATCTGACGGCGGAGATTGCGCCCGATGGGAAACCGGATTTGACGGGGGAATTAAGCCGCAGCATATAAAAGTCTGAAGTCTGATTTGACCGTTGAGTTGGCGGATGAATCATTACACAACGTAACCGAAATACCGAACCGTTGAGGAAGAGCTGGCGTAGTTTGTGAGAGGACAAGTGGCCACTTCCCTGTGGGACGTTGGTGATGACGCAGAGGCAGGGAACTCCAAACAAACAGCAGCAGGCGATCCGAAGGGGCGGAAGAGGAAGCGAATAGTCAAGAACAGATTGGCTTTAAGCCATGAATAGACAGAAAACAGAATAGGAAGAATCAGAGAAGAGAACAGTGGAAAAAAAGACGAGAGAGACAATAAAGCAAGAGGCAGAAAAGAAACAGAGAGTCGAGCTAACTTGCAGTGTAAGGCAGCATTGAGCAGACAGAAGGCTTGAGAGGCTCAAGCAATCCCTGTGAGGACATCTGTCGGGAATTAAGCACCACATTAGACTCACCCCATTGAAGACCAGACAGGTCGAGACTTGGTAAGGAAAGAGTCTGTGCACTCTAGTGGCTTGGGAATCCAAGAACCACCCTACCAAGCATTATCTATTTCAGGAGACTTAAGTTGGCTTCCTCATTGTAACTCTCTGCTTTAAAGACACAATAAAAGAAGGCCACCATTGAAAGCTAGACCGAAGATGTAGCCTTGGAGAATAGGGTGAACTCCTTATTAATGTGTTGTGTTCTTGTATTTGCTTATTGTTTTCCATTTTCCAGTGTCTGTGTATTTTGCAATCTGATCGATCCGTTGCCTAAAATAACATAGACACACACCAGCACATGAGTCTGTAATACCTTCATTCATTAATTATTTAACTGAGATCACTCACGAGCGATTTTCAGATCAAGCGGTATCAGAGCTCAAGGCTGTTAAGTTTAGACAAGCTTGTGTTGGGTTTAGCTATTGAATGCTAACTAGATTAAAGCTCAAATTAGGAGAAGGAGAGTTGGTCGAAACTAGTCCTGAAATTGGGAGAGTCTATCCTCAGAAGACAATGTCAGAGGAAGGTTCTATGGGGCCAGACCCTCAATTCATAGATAGTTTCCTAGCCATAAATTCCATGGAAGAGGAATGTATAGGGATTTTAGAATACATAAAGATGAATATTCACCAGGCTCCAAACAAGATAAAGGAGAAGATGAGTCTCACTTCCATGACCACTTAAAAGGCAAGGGGAAAGAAGAAAGCTTTCTCCCACCTCCTAATAGCCATAAACATAAAAAGAAGGCATCTTTGATTAAACTGGATGTTAAATTTGATTTACCTATATATGTGATGAGCCCAAAAAATGGTTAATTATATGGGCTCATTCAACCTCCTAATTCGACTTAATCCACCATTCTCATTATTTTATTGCATGTTTTTTATTATATTTATGCTAATAGAGTGAATTGGGTTAGTCATTATGCCAACAAGTCTAATGTGTGCTTTGTGTAGTCTTTTTGGTCAATTTGGAGACAAAAGCAAAGGTTGTAATGAGCACTTGGCAGCCAAATTCATGGGAGAACAAGGGAGAGGATTTGTAGGAAGGTGTCCCCTTCATTTATGGGCCCTTACCTCAAATTCTCCACCATCAGCTCAGAGTTCAAGGGCCACCAAATCAATTATCACAAGGGCAGCCGAGCAAGTGCTAGTAACAAGTTTTGGCAGCTGAGTTCCTAAAGTTTAGGAGGGCTGTTGGGGTCCTCAATTTGTATAAATAAGAAGGCTTAGGGCCTCATTTTGGTTAGCCAGTAGTTAGTCACTTTGTAGGCAGAAGTTAGCTAGTTTGTAGTTCTATTTTAGTCAGTAGATTAGCTTTGCATTTCAGCACATTTTCAAGTTTTCCCTTGTAGACAGTTTTGATGTAACTCTTCTTTTCTTGCTCAATAAAGATGAATCCAGCTTTGCACCAGTTCTAAATCTCTCTTAGGAGGCTGTAGCTCTTGGGGTTGGGCCCATCTCAAGTGCCCAGTACCTCCTTTGTTTATCTTTATGTGTTTTTGCTGCATTCTTAGAATAAAATCTGCTATTTAGATTTAAATCTTGTTTCGTTATTTAGGTTGCTTTTGATGATTAAAGTAGCTTTTCATGTTCAGATTGATTTGATAGGGTAATAACAGAAAGGATCCTCGGAAAAAGGCCTCAAGCACCTCTGATCTCACCTCTCCCTCAGTGGGATCGTGAGCTGGGACAAAGGTGACATTGCTGCCAACAAAAACGTTGTTTTGCTTTGTCATGCAATTCTTAGTGTTGGAATACTCATTTGCAGATGTTGATATTAGTAGTGTTTAAATGCTTCAGTTGATGATTGCTTAGTTGCATAAGTTATTTCACGCATTTCATTTCGAATAAACTGTTGTTCATTTCCTTTTGTTGTTACTTAGGTCAAAATAGAGTAAAGTAACTAGGTCATAGGTTTTATAAGTGTTTGTTTGTTTAGTTTGAAGAACCACTTGCAGAGTACCTGTTACCCTTCTTTATCTGCCCATACTCCATCCAACCTACCTGCTTCATCCTTCACTTAGAACCCTTACCTTACATTTGCCTCATTCGCTTACTTTTCCATGATTCACATCTTCTTGTGCAACATCATTTCATCCCTCCTTGAACAAATCTCACCATCTGCGCCACTCCTCAACTCCATCCTCCAAGTCTTGAACTCCCCTACACCCCTATTTCACCTCCATACTCATTCCTCCACCTTTTTCCCTCCATCCATGCTCCAAAATCCCATTTCTGAACATCTTGTAGAAAATCACAGAGCATCCTGTAGAAATTCCAGAACATCTTGTAGAACCCCTGCAGACTTCCTGTAGAAGCTCACGAATGAGGTTTCTTGATAGCCAAACTCTGTTAAACTCTCTGGAAGGGTGTTATGGACCCCTTAGGCCCTCTCTAAACCTTCCCGACCTCTTCCAAGAATTTCCTCTTGCCAATCCACCTTTGCACAGTCAAAAACAGTTAAATTGCATGCATGATAATTGTGACAACTTACTCAAAAATACAAAAAGATGGTTCTTTCAGATTCTGCTGTAGACATAGCTTAGATACATGCATTTCGTCTTCTTAGAAGTTAATGGCATCTCATTCAATAGCTTGCATCTTCCTTCTTGCATCAGTAGGACTAGCTGGTAGAATTAGGGTTTGCTAGGGTTTGCGTTTTCCTTCAGTTTTTCAATCTCTTTTCGCAAATAGATTAGCTTCCTTCGAGTTATCTTTCATCCATAAATTAAAAAGCTTCTTCTAAGAGCTCATAGAAGTTGGCTTAAGCTCCTAGCGAACTTGTGCCAGCTGACCAAGTGACAACTGCGGCAAGAGCTGGTACTTGTGCATCCAGCACCGTCGCTTCCAAGTTTGTTACGAACTACCGGGTTGATAAAATTAAAGAAGGGAGTCTCAGGAGTTGCAGCATTATTGCTGCAATACTGGGGCTCACCAATATGATGGAGAGTTGAATGCAGAAAAGTTGGACAATTGGATTAGAAAAATTGATGTTTATTGCAAAGTGCAAAATATCGATTTAGACAAGAGCAAGATTCAGCTGGCAAGCCTACGCCTTGGAGGCACTGCCTTGGTTTGGTGGGAAGGTAGGACCCAAGCTGATATGAAAAGACATGGTAAGACTATCTCTATCTGGAGTGAATTTGTTTCTGCAATCAAAAAGCAGTTCTATCCATTGGCCTACATGCAGCAAGCCATGATGAGCTGGCAAACTCTTCGACAGTTGAAAGGGAAAAGTGTACAAGGATACACTCAAGAATTTAGAAAGAGAGCATTGATTCTAGGAATCTCATTAGACTCACCTGAGACTCTATTGAAGTACATTGGTGGTCTACACAGCTACATGAGGCACACTATCCTCATGTTTAATCCCACTAGTATAGATGAGGTATATGTACAAGCTACTCATCTAGAAGCTAGAGGAAAGAATGGAAGTCCAGAAGTTGGGGGGTCATCCCAACCCATTGCAAGTAAGAAAAATGAGAAAAGAAAACAGAAATGGAAAGCAAGGAAGGCTAACACTACATAGAAAAGCAAGGCTTCATGCACTCACTGTAAAAAGGATGGGCATGATGATGGGCACTGCTGGATTCTGCATCCGGAGGTGAGACCTAAGTAGTTCGAGGGCAAGAAAAAGAAGACTGCTGCAGCTATTCAAAAAGATTTGGGGTCAGACTCAGGAGATGAAACAACTATTGCAACCAAAGGTATAAGAGGTAAGAATTCTGAAGCATCTACTAGTAATTCTGCACAATCTACTATTGTTGAAGAAAATGAGAGAAAAAGACATGAGCTTTTCCATATTCGAGTTATTTCCAAACATCAAAAGATTGATACTTTGTTTGATAGTGGCTCACAAGTAAATTTAATTTCTGAAGCAATTGTAAAGAAATTGGGATTAGTGACTACACCTCACAAGAAACCATACTCGTAGGATGGTTGAATGATAAAGCATAACTACAAGTGACTAGACAATGCAAAATAAAGTTTTCTTTTGGGTTAGCATTTGTAGATGAGGTTGAGTTAGACATAATTCCTTTGGATATATGTGGAATTGTTTTAGGAAGTCCTTACTTGTATGACAGAAAAGATATTTTCTATAGAGCTAAGAACAAGTATCTACTTGTTAAAGATGGAATCGAATACTTTGTAAGAGCTCATAAGCTCAAGAATAATTTTTACTCTCATAAACTCAGGGCAGATGAAAAGAATGATAAATTCATGCAAACAATTCTTACTGATGGTTGTAAAGGAAAAGAAACCTGATAAAACCAATGTATTTGAGGGTTGTAATGCTAAACAACAAGCTGATTTAGAAAAGGTTGTTTCAAAGTATGATATCCTGTTTCAAGAACCTAAAGATCTGCCACCCAAAAAGGAAATAGTGCATGATATTATTTTGCAGCAAGATGCTCCATTGCCTAACATTGGAATGTGCAAGAAGCAGGTGCAGGAGTTTCTCGAGAAGGGGTTCATCAGACCTAGCACATCACCATGTGGGTCACCAATCGTTTTGGTGAGAAAGAAAGATGGCTTGTGGAGAATGTGCATTGATTACCGAGCACTGAATAAGATAACAATAAAAAATCATTATCCCCTTCCTTGCATCGATGATCTTTTAGATCAATTGAAAGAAGCTGTTTATTTCTCCAAGCTAGACTTGCATAGTGGATACCATCAGGTCAGAGTTGCAGAACAAGATGCATGGAAGACTGCTTTCAAAACAAAGCAAGGATTGTATGAGTGGCTGGTTATGCCTTTTGGCTTAACTAATGCTCCTGCTACTTTCATGAGATTAATGAATGATGTACTCAGACCTTTTCTTGATGATTTTTTTTTATTATGTATCTAGATGATATTCTGATATTTAGCAAAACGTGGGAAGAACACTTAAAGCATGTTAAACAGACACTAGATGTTTTGAAAAGAGAAAAAATTTATGTTAAACTCTCAAAATGTGAATTTGGCAAAACATCTCTGAATTATTTGGGTCATATAGTAGGGGGTGGTGAATTGAAGATAGATCCCTCTAAAGTGGCAGTCATTGTGAACTGGCCTAAACCCAAATCTACTACAGAAGTTAGAAGCTTCTTAGGAGTAGCACAATATTGGAGAAAGTTCATTTATAACTTTTCCTCAATTGCAGCTCCCTTACTTGCTTTAACAGGATTGAACAAGGTGTTTCCGTGGGGAGGCAAACAACAGAAAGCCTTCAACATCTTGAAAGAAAAGATTAGTACAACACCTGTACTAGCACTGCCTGATCTTAAAAAACCATTTGAGATCCAAACAGATGCCAATGACTATGCCATGGGAGCAGTGTTGAAACAGCACGGTAAACCCATATGTTATCATTCTGAGACATTTAATTCTGCAGTAGTTAACTATCCTACATATGATAAAGAATTGTATGCATTAGTACAGAGTGTGAAAAAGTGGAAACATTACTTAATGGGCAAAGAGATAGTAATACATACTGATCATCAACCACTTCAATATCTACACTCCCAAACTAAGTTGCAGTAATCAAGACACTATAGATGGATGGGTTTTCTACAATAGTTTCATTTAGTCATCAAATATAAAAAGGGCATACATAATAAAGTTGCAGATATGTTATCTAGACCCATTATAAATGCATCTACTATACTTAAGCATAATTATGTGTTACATGAGAGTTACATTGAACAATATGCTCAAGATATAGACTTTAAAGATGTATATGCAACTTTAATTCAAGGCAAACGAGTAGAAGAATTGGATTATCACGTAAAGGACCGACTCTTGTATCATTGCGGGAAGTTATGCATTCCACAAACTGAAAGAGTAAAGATAATTCAAGAAGCACACACTTCTCTAATATCAGGTCACTTTGGGGTAAGTAAAACAGTTGCACAGCTGCAAAGATTTTTTTATTGTCCAAAAATGAACGAGACAGTTTCTAGATATGTAAGAGGGTGTACTATGTGTGCAAAAAGCAAGCCCGGCAATAGAAAACTAGGTTTGTACACTCCATTACCAGTTCCTTCTCATCCTTGGGAAAGTGTTTCCATGGATGTTTTAGATTTTAAGCTTCTGTGGTAGTTTTTTGCAGTGGCATGATCCGGATTATCCACAGTTTCGTGTTCATTCTGTCGACGTTTCAAACCCCAAAGGGGGTCCATCATCAGGACAAATTAGATAGAATATGAATGAAAGCTTATTGAGAGAAGAGTCTTCTGACCTAGGAATAAATAAACCTAGATCCCTAATTTTTATAAAGAAGCCGGCAATTATATATATGATTTCTTATTTATTTTATTTTTATTTATTATTTTATTTTCATATAATAGTTCTATAATTTTTTTTTATTATTAATTAATATATTTATTCTTATTGTTTTACCTAGAACCTAAAAATGTTTTGATTGATAAGTTTAATTCATAAATAGGTTAAATTTATTTATATTTATTTTATTTTATAATTCCTTTTAATTCTTTTTATTTTTATTTAATTAATTTGAAATTAATTGATTAATTAATTAATTTAATTTTAATTCTATCCAAATTTCTTTATTATTAACTTTATTTATTGTTATTTACCAATTTTTTCTATCTAGCCCTAATTTTCAATTAATTAATTAATTAATTAAATTAATTAATTTATAATCTTTTATTTATTTATTAATCAAATGCTAATCATTGGTTATTATTAATTGTTTGGTAACACGGACTCAATTAAACTTATCAATTAAAAATGTTTTAATTGATAAGTTTGATTCATAAATAGGTTTAATTTATTTATATTTTATAATTCCTTTTATTTTTATTTTGATTTTATTAATTTGAAATTAATTGATTAATTAATTAATTTAATTTTAATTCTATCCAAATTTCTTTATTATTAACTTTATTTATTGTTATTTACCAATTTTTATCTAGCCCTAATTTTCAATTAATTAATTAATTTATAATCTTTTATTTATTTATTAATCAATTGTTAATCATTGGTTATTATTAATTGATTTAGTTTATAAATTGACTAATTTTATTAATTTTTATTTTAGAATTAATTAAAATCAATATAATTAAATAATTAAATTACTTTATTTAATTTTGATTTAATTAATCTAATTAAATTTAATTTTAAAATTAATTAAGTAATAAATTTATAATTCTTTTAATTGTTTTATTTTTATTAATTAATTTAAATTTAATTGATTAATTAATAAAAAATTTATTTTATTATTGTTATTTATCATATTTCATTGTTTAACTTATAAAGCCCTAATTGTCTAATTAATCAATCAATTAATTAATTAATTAATTTATAATCTTCATTTTATTTCAGTTAATTTTCTAGGTTATTATTATTTATTTGAGTAATTTTATTTAATTTCTATTTTTATTTAGAATTAATTAAAATTACTTTAATTAATATAATTAATCAAATTAAAATTACTTTAATTAATATAATTAATCAAATTAAAATTAATTTAATTTTAATTTAATTTAATTTTGATTTAATTAATTTAATTTTAATTTAATTCAATTAATTTTGATTTAATTAATTAAATTAATTCATTAAATTTATTAATATGAAAATCCCTGCTACTCCATGGAGGGGTTTATCTGTCTGATCAGGGGAAGCCAATTTCCACTGATTTCACTCCCATTGTCCCTGTTGAGGTTCTGAGGAAATTTCATGATTTCGATGGCCTCTTTGATTTTTCTTTTATGATAATTATCCTCTCTTGCAATAATTTTAGCGTCTTCCAAACACATATGATGTTTGGTTTTGGACGAGTGTTCTGCAAGGGCTGATGTACGAGACCTCTCATTCTTTATATCAGCTGTGTGCTCTTTTAGTCTTATCTTCAGAGAACGACCTGTTTCCCCAATATAACTCTTGCCACAAGAGCAATCAATCTTGTACACACCCTTGAGTTGTTGACGATCAATGTTATCCTTAACCGACCTCATCATTTGCCTTATAGTTCCACATGTTGTAAATTGAGTGTTTATGTTATTCTTCCTTAAAATTTTTGCAATCTTATCTGTAATCCCTTGGATGAATGGAAGGTAAACTTTCCCATGATTTTCTTTCTTGTCTTCAGGAGGACGCTTGGAGAGGACCTTATCCTGAGCTCTTCTTATAGCTTTCCTGATACTCCACTCCTTGTATCCAAGGCTTTTGAAGACAGAGGTTAAGTGTTCAATCTCTTCTTTTAGGTGATCCGGGTCAGAAATTCTGAAAGCCCTAACAACTAGAGTGTTTAAGACGCCAGATTTTTGGGAAGGATGATAGACTGCAAATCCCAATCCTTTGCTAAGGATATTGATTTCTTCAGAAGTGAGCATTATGGATGAGAGATTAACGACTCTTTTATCATGATTTGGAACATTGGGGTTCCCAGTAACAGACCTACCATTGTCGGGATTATTAGATTCTGTTGTCAATTGATTATCACCTCTAGCATTATCATTTTTAATTCTACAATCTGCATTAGTTCCAACATCTTCTATGTTGCTTCTGTCTTTATATATAATGTTCCTGATTTCAACATCCTTGATATTTACATCCATAACGGAATCAATTTCATCTTCAATTATGCTTGCACCGGATTTATTAAAATCATTGTTTCCATGGAATTTGTTGGAGGACTGCCTAAATCTAGGAAAGGTCATGATTATCTGTATGTTGTTGTGGATAGGTTTAGCAAAATGTGTATTTTGATACCTTGTAATAAACAGCTTACAGCTGAACAAACTGCAAAACTATTTTTTTGAACATGTATGGGTTCATTTTGGATTACCCACTTCCATTGTATCTGATCGAGACACCTGATTTGTGGGGAAGTTTTGGTCAAGTCTGTGGGAACTGATGGACACAAAACTGAAGAAAAGCATAGCTTTTCATCCACAAACTGATGGCCAGACAGAAGTAGTTAACAGGATAGTGATCCAGTTACTCAGGGGATATTGCAGCAAGCATCCTAAGCTTTAGGATGAACATTTATGTTATGTGCAGCATGGTTACAATAGAGCAAAACATTCTTCTACACAGAGATCTCCTTTTGAGACCTGTTTTGGTTTCATGCCAAGGTCTCCTTTGGATTTTGTCTTTGGTAAAGACACCACAGTTGAGGGACATAGTGATGTGGATAGGGCAACTAGGTTCATTGAACAAATCCAAGAGATCCACCAGGCAGTACAGGAATAGCTGGAAAAGAGCCAAGCCCAATACAAGGGAAGGCATGACAAGCATCGGATGGAACATAGTTTCCAAGTTGGTGACCAAGTCTGGCTGTATATTAGCAAAGTTAGGATGCAAGGTGAAGGTAAAAAACTAAAGCCTATCAGGTATGGACCCTTCAAGATCCTTGAGAAGATTGGTGAGAATGATTTTCGCCTTGATCTACCAGCTTACATGCACATCTACTCAGTCATAAATGCAGATTGCTTGAGATTGTTTGAACCTTCACTAATTGAAGATCCCGAAGAGCAGAGTCAATTGCCTTCTATTGATGACCTGTTACCTAAATATCTTAATGAATTGTAGGAAGACACAGTTCTAGACAGGAAGGTGAGGACGACACGCAGGGGAGATGTTGAGTACCTCAGAGTTGGGCTCAAGGGTTCAAAGTCGAGCAGTGCAAAGTGGATAGAGATTGGACAAGTGAGACAATTGTGTAGAAATTTTGAATAATAAACACTTATTCAACAGAGATTATCCCGATTATACACTATTGTGGAATACATGCACAATACATAACCTCCTCTACGTTGATCATCAATTTAGCAGCATAAAAAACAATGAAACATCAATCGCATGCACACATTAACACAGTATGTAACCCGGGGAAAGCATACAGCTGACAACCCCACACTATCTGTATATTATAATGATAGAGAACATGTAACAATACATAGTACAATACTCCTCTCAAGTATCTAGCACTATCTCCACCTGTTACACACAAAACTAGCTCAGATCTGACCAATCACAGCTCAAATCTCCTCCACTACTTTGCCTGCCTCCACTGCGCAATCCTGCAAGAGAATCAATCACTCTGTGAAATCGAATTCCTTTGGTTATATTACGCAAGCCTCATGGGAAATCTCCATCCATGCATGTGCAAATATCATGCACAACTATAGTCACATCTATAGTCACAACTGATAGCAATCTCAACCTCTAACACCTGTCTCCACCGAACTGTACATGCACTGAGTTAACTGATGTATTCTTCAATTGCTTTATGAGTTAATAATTAGTGAATTAATTAATATTTAATTCACACAACTCATCACTAGTGTATTCTTTAGTTAGACTAAAATACAACTAGTTTAACCAAGTCAAACTGAACACAACTCCATCAACTCCACAATCAACTCCACAAAACTCAACCACATGAGTTCTAACTGAAGTCCTGCATGCAATAGCTCAACTGACCCACAAAGAAAGCGTATTTCCTTCTGACAGCTGCATGTGCCACATTTGTAGCTCAAACTGAAGTGCTCCAAGAGGATAAGATAATATTTATAGTCCAAATATTATTATGAGACAATAATATTTGACTGTTCTATTTTTAGCCTGGCAGTCTAAAAATAGAAACCGCCCATATGTCTAAAAATAGAAGTCCATCTATTTTTACCAACATGACCAATCATCCACAAATAGCATCCTGCAACTCATAGACCATGATCCATATGTCTAAAAATAGACTTTGCGCCAAAAATACCTTGCAGGCCCACTTAGTGAAGGCGACTCCTTTCCACTAAGCTCCATCATCTTGTTGCATTCTCAACACTCCCTCTCAACAAGATATGGATTATCAGCAACACCTATCCTGCCTCGGTGGTATTTGAATTTGCTCCTAGTGAGCGCCTTCGTCAAGATATCAGCAACCTGATCCTCCGTTGGAATGTATGAAAGTAACATGACTCTCCGTTGCACACAATCTCTGATATGATGGTACCTGACGTCAATGTGCTTGGATCTATCATGAAATACTGGATTAGCCAAGAGTTTAATGCAACTCTGGTTATCACAGTAAATCACTGTAGGCTCCAAGTAAGAACCGAACAAACTGACCAGGATCTTCCTCATCCATATAGCCTCGCATAAAGCCAAACTTGCTGCCATATACTCAGCCTCTACTGAACTGAGTGCCACGGATCTCTGCTTCCTGCTATACCAAGAAACTGCTGTCAACCCGATACTGAAGACCCCTCCTGATGTGCTCTTTCTGTCCGTTGGGCTCCCTGCCCAATCTGCATCCGTGAAGCCACATAGCTTCACCTCATCCTCCTATCTATACCACAATCCATATCTCGATGTGCCTCTGAGATAACGCAATGCATGCTTGCCTTCCTTCCAGAAGAGCTTGGTTGGCTTAACCATAGCTTGTGAAAGCTGGTTAACAGCATAGCATATATCGAGTCGTGTATTGACCAGATACATAAGCGACCCCACCAACTGTCGATAAATAGTGGCATCCACTTCTTCTGCTGAAGTGGCATTCTCCTTCCTCCAACCTCCAGGAAGAGGAGTATCAATAGGCTTGCAGCCATGCATGTTGAACTTCTCCAGTATCTCCCGAGCATACTTACCCTGAGAAGCAAATAGTCCATCACTGTGTTGCCAAATTTCCAATCCCAAGAAATAATGAAGGAGGCCCAAGTCCTTCATCTAAAACTCCTTAGCAAGATCATCCTTGCATGAAAGTATCAACAGCTCATCACTCGTTAGAATCAAATCATCTACATAAAGTACAATGATAAGAAACTTACCCTCCACCACAATCTGGTATAGGTTAGGATCCGCCTCACTCTTGGAGAATCCAAGTCCAGTGAAATAACTGTCTATCCATGTGTACCAAGCACGTGGTGCTTGTTTCAACCCATACAATGCTCTCTTGAGCCTGCACACATGCGACTCACTGCTGAAGATCTCGAAACCTTCGGGTTGTTCTATGTACACCTCCTCCTCAATGACTCCATTGAGGAATGTAGTCTTCACATCCATCTGATGAATGTGCCACCCATCTGCACTGAGAGAGCAAGAATCGTCTGTATGGAAGAATACCTTGCGACAGGTGCAAAGGTATCCTCATAATCGATCCCCTCTATCTGTGAAAAGCCTCGAGCAACAAATCTTGCCTTGTACTTCTCCACACTCCCATCAGCTGCTTGCTTAACTTTGTAGATCCATCTTGAAGCCACCACAGATTTCCCTTCCAGTCTTGGGACAATCTCCCATGCACTGTTTCTGACAATCGAATCATACTCTTCCACTATGGCATCTACCCATGCGGGATCCTCCACAGCTTCCTCGAAAGAGGATGGCTCAGTCACAACACATTTTCTCATAAGAGCCATGTATCCAGTGTACCGATCAGGTGACTGTCTCTGCCTGCGTTGGGATGTAGGTGGTCTTACAACTTTCTCTGCATCTTGAGCCAGTTGCTCAGCTTCTGTCAAGTGCTTTCGCCCTCTGATGGTTGGCGCTACATGAGTGGTCTCTTCCACTTCATGAACTTCGTCCTGTGGCTGACCCACGTCCTGAAGCTCATCCTTAGGAACTAATAGCTCCTCATCTGCATGCAAGTGTGGCTCCCTCTCAAGCGAACACTTCATGGCTTTCTCCTCCTGAAATTTTATATCCCATCGCACAACAGTCTTGCCACTGTCTGGCAAATACACACGATAGTTGTGGGGTGTATCAGTGTACCCCACAAATATCCCAACCTCTGCGGTCGGCTCCAACTTCTTCTTGGCATCCTTCGTCACATGCATGTAAACTTAGCACCAAAAATCCTCAAATGAGAAAGGTCACGCTTCTTACCAGAATAAGCCTCCTCGGGTGTACTCATGCCAAGTATCCTGTGAGGACAACGGTTCTACACATATACTGCAGTATTGCATGCTTCCGCCCACAAGTGAAGGGGTAGGCCCTGATCATGCAACATCGCTCGTGTAACACCCAAGATCGTTCTGTTCTTTCGCTCAGCAACCCCGTTCTGTTGTGGGTTATGGGAAGCTATGAGCTCTCTTCGAATCCCTTCTGCACTGCAGAAATCCTTGAACTCGCCAGAGATGTATTCACCACCATTGTCACTCCTAAGAGCCTTCACCTTTTTCCCTGACTCCTTCTCGACCAGTGCTTTGAACTCACAGAACTTTGAGTATTTCTCGCTCTTCTTTTGCATGAAGAAGATCCAGCACTTATGAGAGAAATCATCAACAAAGATCACATAATACCTGTGTTTTGTTGTCGAAGCTACTGAGAAAGGTCCACACACGTCTGTGTGAATTCTCTCAAGGATCGTCGTGGCATGACTATCCTTCTCGTGAAAGGTGGCTTTCACAAACTTTCCCAAAGTACACCCCTTGCACTGATCTGACTGTGCAAGAGTGCCTTTAGGAAACCCTGTAGTGATCTGCTGCAGCATCTTCAAGGCTCCATGGTGAAGGTGACCCAATCTCTTGTGCCACAGCTCGCCATCATCCCGGCTCACCAATCCTTCTGCCTTGCATGCCATTACTGCGCAGCCATCTACATGAAACTGATAAAGGTTCCTCACTCGAACCCCTATCTTCCGGGTTTCTCCAATTGTCTTACTATGCAGGAAAGCCTTTCCCTCGCTGAAAACAACATCATATCCCTTGTCTTCTAACATCGCCACAGAGATAAAATTCTTCTTCAATCCTGGAACATGCATCACTTCCTTCAATAGAAGGGTTTACTAGACTCCCTCTCAAAGGAAATGGTATCGATACCGGTCGCACTGTATCTACCATCATTGCCCATCTCGATGTGCACTCCAAGATCTTTCTCCTCCAGATCAAAAAACAAATCTCGATCTCCTGTCATGTGAAAAGATGCACCACTGTCCAAGAACCACACTGATCCCATCACACTTGATACCAAGCATGCGATCAATGAAAAATCAAGCTCAAACTGCGAGGCTAGAGCCTCTCCTGCTACAGATCCAGCAGCTTGCTTGTTGTTCTTCTTCTGCGGACAATTAGTGGCATAGTGTTCGTGCTGGTGAGAGTGAAAGCACTTCACCTTGGACATGTCCTGCTTCTTGCCTTTCGCACCGGAATGAGAAGCTTTCTTGTTCTTCCCCTTCTTTACTTTGGCAGCCAAAGCGCAATTTTCTTCATCA
The DNA here is from genome assembly GCA_031772625.1 of Pinus tabuliformis. Classification (NCBI taxonomy): domain Eukaryota; kingdom Viridiplantae; phylum Streptophyta; class Pinopsida; order Pinales; family Pinaceae; genus Pinus; species Pinus tabuliformis. Next base: position 369,854,694 of record CM062808.1, on the reverse strand, counting down.
GGTACATTTGATGAAGATCTGTCCCTGGTATTCCGCTTGATCTCCTCCTGCACAAGATCTGACCAAAGTATCTCCCATCCCGACAATTTCTCCCGACCATTGACAGAGTCCTGATAGGAATGCCAACTCTTCAGAAGACCAAGGAGAGCCAATCTCACCAAGTCCTCATCATCGACAGTCACCCCCACACTTCCCAGCTCATCCTTGCACTGAGTGAACTTCGTGAGATACTTGGGCATATTGTCTCCCTTCTCGCATTTAATGTTTCTAAGTTTATCTTTGAGCGCCAGCTTCCTCTAATCGCTCTTGCTTTGGAATAGATCTGTCAATGCTTTCCACATCAAGTATGGAGAAGCCTTTCCATGCAGGCTGGACACAATTTGATCCTTCACGCCCTCCAACAGAATCCTTCGACACTTTTCTCTCTTCTTTTGCCAAACCTCAGCTTCGGCAGCATCAGTAGGCTTTGGGACCTCAGCCTCTATGAACTCCTTTAGCCCATTATCATCTAACACCACCTCCATCCTGTCCTTCCATGCAATATAGTTCGAGCTACCCTCAAGAGCATACTCCAATCGCAATCCGTTGAAAGACATTGCAACGTTGACACCAAGAAAACACTGCTGCAAATTCGAATTCCACCAGCTCCAAACTCAACCACCTCTGATCTAGAATTCGTGAGAACAAAGTATTTCTCATACAAAGATTGACTATATGGGCTTTTACCGGATATCTCACCTTCCAAAGGAAGGATGAATCCAGAGGTTACCTGGCCCGATTACAGACTCTGCCTGAAGAAATAAAATGTAAACACTTTCTGAATAATAGATTTGATGATCAACAGCTCTGATACCATGTAGAAATTTTGAATAATAAACACTTATTCAATAGAGATTATCCCGATTATACACTATTGCGGAATACATGCACAATACATAACCTCCTCTACGTTTATCATCAATTTAGCAGCATCAAAAACAATGAAACATCAATCGCATGCACACATTAACACAGCATGTAACTCGGGGAAAGCATACAGCTGAAAACCCCCACACTATTTGTATATTATAATGATAGAGAACATGTAACAATACATAGTACAATGCTCCTCTCAAGTATCCAGCACTATCTCCGCCTGTTACTGTTGGGTTGTGTTATATTCTTTCCACGACTAACCTACGTAGTGAACTAGGGGGTTACCGCCCCCCCTTCGTTGCGGCGATTGTGCAGCGGGGGGGTGGCAGCCCCCCCTATCCGGGGGGTTTGAGGGGGGCGGGTAGCCCCCCTCTACGGGGTCCGGGGCAGCGCCCCGGGAAAATTTTTTTTGGACCCTATATTAGGTTGGGCGAACCTACCTATGGTTTTCGGTCCATGGTTTTGGACGCAATGGTTTTCGGTCCATGGTATTGGATGCTTCGGCATGTATAAATATGTATTGTAACATTGAAAGGAATATAATGAAAAATCAAGCTGGTAGTCCCGGTTTTGGGATCCATGGGAAAATCTCTGTGTATATGTGTTTTATGTGTTATGCTCTCGCATTGTTTATTTTTCTGTGATTTAGAATTCGTATGCAGGTAATTTCTGTACGGGGTTAAAACCTACATTTGGTATCAGAGCTGTTTTGGCTTCAAGGGGACGCCTTTGTTGCTGAGGGGTTTCGCTCGGGCCTGTGGTAGACCCTGTTCAGTGGGAGATCTGCGAGATCGATTCTGGTGGTGAAAGAAGATGGCGAGCAGCGGAAAGATAGAGATCGAGAAGTTCAATGGTCAAAGTTTTGAGTTGTGGAAACTCAAGATGGAGGATCTGTTGGTGGATAAAGATCAGTGGATCGCGGTAGATCTAGGTACTCAACCAACGAGAGTGACCAATGAAGAATGGAAGAAGTTGGATCGGAAGGCAAAGAGCACAATACGATTGTGTGTCTCAGATTCAATATTGCTGAATGTATCAGGGGAAGCTACGGCGAAGGCTTTGTGGGACAAGTTAGGGACTTTGTACCAATCTAAGTCTCTGGTGAATAAACTGTTCATGTGGAAAAAGCTGTATAACCTGAGGATGAAAGATGGAGACTCAGTGACAGAGCATCTGAACGCATTTAATACTGTGGTAAGTCAATTAGCGTATGTTGATATTAAAATTTCAGATGAAGATAAGTGCATCAGTTTGTTGTGTTCTCTACCAGATTCGTGGGATAATCTGGTTATTGCAATAGGTAGCAATGCAACTGCTTTGTAGTTTGATGAAATAGTCTCAGCCTTGCTGACGGAGGAGATGAGACGGAAAAATATGGAGAGCCAGAATGGTGATGCCTTATCTGTACAAGGACGGTCCCAGAATAGAAACAAAAATAAGTCATCGAGTGGAAGATCTAAATCTAGAGGGAGATCTAAATCTCCAGGAAAACCTGTAAAGGTGGTGTGCTAGAAATGCGGAAAGGAAGGGCACTTCAAAAGGGACTGTAAATCTAAATCTCTTGATAAAGGAAAGGGATCTGATGATGCTCCTTCTACAGAGGCGAAAACCACCTCAGATGAAGGTGGGGATGTGTACTTGGCTTCTTCAAGTACACATGTAGATCATGAGGCATGGTTGATTGACTCAGGTGCATCCTTTCACTTCACTCCCCATAGAGAGTGGTTCTTCGAGTATGAAAAATACGATGGTGGTGATGTCTTCTTAGGAGATGATAGGAAGGCTAGAATCATTGGTCGCGGAAAAGTAAAGTTGAAGTTGCAAGGTGGAAGGGTTAGAACATTTCTGGGTGTTCTGCATATTCCTACATTGGCCAGAAATCTGATTTCTGTAAGCAAGTTGGATGATGCAGGTGTAAAAATAGTGTTCGAGAAGGATACCTGCAAGATGGTTCGGGGAGCACTGGTATTGATGCGGGGAGTTCGGACTGGAACTCTGGACAAGCTGCAAGGTAGCACTATTGTTGATGGATGCAACAGTTCTGTGGTTCCTGAAAGTGGAGCTGAAAATCTAGTGGTCTATGGAGAGAAGACCATGCTGTGGCATCAAAGGCTTGGACATATTGGAGAGAAGGGCCTTCGAATACTTTATGGTAAAGGTATGGTAGAAGGTATGAGTAATAGCTCTCTGGATTTTGATTTCTGTGAAAATTGTGTATATGGGAAGCAGAATCGGGTGAGTTTCCCCTCTGGTGGTAAGAGGGCGAAACAGATATTAGAGCTTGTGCACAGTGATGTTTTTGGACCTGTGAAGGTTCCATCACTCGGTAAGTCTGTGTACTATGTATCAATTATAGATGACTTCTCAAGGAATACATGGATATATTTCCTTAAGAAGAAATCTGAAGTCTTTGACAGGTTTAGAGAATTTAAGGCTCTGGTGGAAAATCAGACAGAGAAGAAGATAAAGGTGTTGAGGACAGATAATGGTGGAGAGTTTTGCAGCAAGGAATTTGAAGAATTCTATAAGAAGTGTGGTATAGCACAACAGAAGACTACTCCATATACACCTCAGCAAAATGGAGTCGCAGAAAGGATGAACAAGACGTTGATGGAAAGGGTAAGAAGCATGCTCAGTGGTGTCGAGTTAGGACAGGAATTCTGGGCAGAGGCGGTGGATACTGCATGTTACTTGGTCAACAGGTCACCTTCATCAGCGTTGGAGGATAAGACTCCACAAGAAGTATGGACTGGTAAGAAACCCTCTCTTTCACATCTGAGGGTATTTGGATGTGATGCATATGTACATGTTCTAAAGGAGAAACGAACCAAGTTGGATAGTAAATCTGAAAAGTGCATCTTTATTGGGTATAAGGATGGTTTAAAGGGTTATAAGCTTTGGAACCCAATCACACGGAAGGTTGTGTACAACCGAGATGTGGTGTTCAGAGAGGTAAAAGATGTTATTAAACATGAAGTCCAACCAAAGGAACCTGAGAAGATAGAGTTTGAGCTAAAGGAGGAAGAATCAGACTCTGCAACAGAGGAGGAATCAGAAGATGAAGAGCCACAAACTCCGGCTGTGAGAAGATCAGTTCGAGAAAGAAGGCAGCCAGAAAGGTATAGTCCTTTTGCTTTCTGTTCAAATTTTGCTTTGTCTGTTACTGATGATGATCCCAGAACTGTGAAGGAAGTAGTAGATTCAGAGGATGGAAAACTCTGGAAAGAGGCCATGGTTGATGAAATGGCATCTTTACACAAAAATGAGGCTCGGGATCTGGTGGAGTTGCCGGCTGGAAGGAAACCCATTGGCAGCAAATGGGTGTTTAAAAAGAAGACAAATGTAGAAGGGGAGGTGGAGAAATACAAAGCTCGGTTGGTAGCAAAAGGTTATTCCCAGGTGTCGGGAATTGATTTTGGTGATATTTTTTCTCCTGTTGCCAAGGTAACTTCTATTAGGTTACTTTTATCTGTTGCTGCTGCTTTTGATTTTGAGGTAGAACAGATGGATGTGAAGACAACATTTCTTCACGGGGATTTGGAAGAGGAAATCTACATGAAGCAACCTGAAGGCTTTGCGGTGAAGGGTAAGAAAGAATTGGTATGCAAGTTAAAGAAGTCTCTGTATGGGTTAAAACAGTCACCAAGGATGTGGTATCAGAAATTTGATACATTTATACGGGGACTTGGCTTCACCAGAAGCAAAGCAGATCACTGTGTGTATTTTAAATTAATTGGCGACCGTGTTATTTATCTGGTCTTGTATGTGGATGATATGTTGTTGGTTGGAAATGAAAAAGAAATTATCTAGGACTTGAAGACCCAATTGTCCTCCAAATTCGACATGAAAGATCTTGGTGCTGCAAACTATATTTTGGGCATGGAAATTAAAAGAGATCGGGCAAAGAGGAAGCTCTAGTTAAACTAGAGGAAGTATGTCGAGACAATATTACAGAGGTTTAATATGCAGGATAGTAAATCGGTGAAGGTTCCTATTCCTGTAGGTGTGAGGTTATCTGCTGAACAGTGTCCCAAGACACAAGAAGAGGAAGAGGACATGTCCCGTGTTCCATATGCGAGTGCAGTCAGTAGCCTGATGTATGCAATGGTCTGTACTAGACCAGACATTGCACATGCAGTGGGAGTATTGAGCAGGTTTATGTCAAAACTAGGGAAGGAGCACTGGACAGTAGTGAAGCGGGTTTTTAGGTATTTGCGTGGCACTAATGATTATGGTTTGTGCTACCAAGGAAGACCAGGATTGGACAGAGTGTTGGATATTCATGGCTTTGTTGATGCAGACTGGGCTGGAGATCTGGATTAGAGAAGATCTACAAGTGGGTATGTGTTTAACCTATTTGGAGGTGCGGTCAGTTGGATGAGTAAGAAACAATCTGTAGTGGCACTATCAACTACAGAGGCAGAATACATGGCAGCCACTCATGCAAGCAAGGAAGCAGTTTGGTTGCAGAGATTGTGTTCAAGTATGGGGTTAGTATAGGGAGCTATAAGAATAGACTGTGACAACCAAAGTGCAATTTTCTTGGCCAAGAACCCTGCTTATCATTCAAAGACAAAGCACATTGATGTTCAGTATCACTTTGTGAGGGATATGATAGAAGACAAAAAGGTGTTGTTGGTAAAGGTGGACACTTTGAAGAATACTGCAGATGCATTGAAAAAATCTGTGAGCTCTGAGAAGCTCTCTTGGTGTAGAGAAACAATGGGCATTTCAGGGTTGGAAAAATGACTAAGCTCTCCTGTGGCCCCCTGTGGAAAGAAAACAAGTGGGAGATTGTTGGGTTGTGTTATATTCTTTCCACGACTAACCTACATAGTGAACCGGGGGGGCGGAGCCCCCCCTTCATTGCGCCGATTGCGCAGTGGGGGGGTCACAGGGGGGGCGGCAGCCCCCCCCCCGTCCGAGGGATTTGAGGGGGGCAGGTATCCCCCCTCTACGGGGTCCGGGGTAGTGCCCCGGGAAATTTTTTTTTGGACCCTATATTAGGTTGGGCGAACCTACCTATGGTTTTCGGTCCATGGTTTTGGACGCAATGGTTTTCGGTCCATGGTATTGGATGCTTTGACATGTATAAATATGTATTGTAACATTGAAAGGAATATAATGAAAAATCAAGCTGGTAGTCCCGGTTTTGGGATCCAGGGGAAAATCTCTGTGTATATGTGTTTTATGTGTTATGCTCTCGCATTGTTTATTTTTCTGTGATTTAGAATTCGTATGCAGGTAATTTCTGTATGGGGTTAAAACCTACAGTTACACACAAAACTAGCTCAGATCTGATCAATCACAGCTCAAATCTCCTCCACTGCTTTGCCTGCCTCCACTGCGCAATCCTGCAAGAGAATCAATCACTCTGTGAAATCGAATTCCTTTGGTTATACTATGCAAGCCTCATGGGCAATCTCCATCCATGCATATGCAAATCTCATGCACAACTATAGTCACAACTGATAGCAATCTCAACCTCTAACACCTGTCTCCATTGAACTGTACATGCACTGAGTTAACTGATGTATTCTTCAGTTGCTTTATGAGTTAATAATTAGTGAATTAATTAATATTTAATTCACACAACTCATCACTAGTGTATTCTTTAGTTAGACTAAAATACAACTAGTTTAACCAAGTCAAACTGAACACAACTCCATCAACTCCACAATCAACTCCACCAAACTCAACCACATGAGTTCTAATTGAAGTCCTGCATGCAATAGCTCAACTGACCCACAAAGAAAGCGTATTTCCTTCTAACAGCTGCATGTGCCACATCTGTAGCTCAAACTGAAGTGCTCCAAGAGGATAAGATAATATTTATAGTCCAAATATTATTATGAGACAATAATATTTGACTGTTCTATTTTTAGCCTGGCAGTCTAAAAATAGAAACCACCCATATGTCTAAAATAGAAGTCCATCTATTTTTACCAACATGACCAATCATCCACAAATAGCATCCTGCAACTCATAGACCATGATCCATATGTCTAAAAATAGACTTTGCGCCAAAAATACCTTGCGGGCCCACTTAGTGAAGGCGACTCCTTTCCACTAAGCTCCATCATCTTGTTGCATTCTCAACACTCCCTCTTAACAAGATATGGATTATCAGCGACCCCTATCCTGCCTCGGTGGTATTCGAATTTTCTCCTTGTGAGCGCCTTCATCAAGATATCAGCATCCTGATCCTCCGTTGGAATGTATGAAAGTAACATGACTCTCCGCTGCACACAATCTCTGATATGATGGTACCTGATGTCAATGTGCTTGGATCTATCATGAAATACTGGATTAGCCGAGAGTTTAATGCAACTCTGGTTATCACAGTAAATCACTGTAGGCTCCAAGTAAGAACTGAACAAACCGACCAGGATCTTCCTCATCCATATAGCCTCGCATGCAGCCAAACTTGCTGCCATATACTCGGCCTCTGCTGAACTGAGTGCCACGGATCTCTGCTTCCTGCTGTACCAAGAAACTGCTGTCAACCCGATACTGAAGACCCCTCTTGATGTGCTCTTTCTGTCCGTTGGGCTCCCTGCCCAATCTGCATCCGTGAAGCCACATAGCTTCACCTCATCCTCCTATCTGTACCACAATCCATATCCCGATGTGCCTCTGAGATAACGCAATACATCCTTGCCTGTCTTCCAGAAGAGCTTGTTTGCCTTAACCATAGCTTGTGAAAGCTGGTTAACAGCATAGCATATATTGGGTCGTGTATTGACCAGATACATAAGCGACCCCACCAACTATTGATAAACAGTGGCATCCACTTCTTCTGCTAAAGTGGCATCCTCCTTCCTCCAACCTCCAGGAAGAGGAGTATCAACAGGCTTGCAGCCATGCATGTTGAACTTCTCCAATATCTCCCGAGCATACTTACCCTGAGAAACAAATAGTCCATCACTGCACTGCTAAATTTACAATCCCAGGAAATAATGAAGGAGGCCCAAGTCCTTCATCTCAAACTCCTTAGCAAGATCATCCTTGCATGAAAGTATCAACAGCTCATCACCTGTTAGAATCAAATCATCTACATAAAGTAAAATGATAAGCAACTTACCCTCCACCACAATCTGGTATAGGTTAGGATCCGCCTCACTCTTGGAGAATCCAAGTCCGGTGAAATAACTGTCTATCCATGTGTACCAAGCACGTGGTGCTTGTTTCAACCCATACAATGCTCTCTTGAGCCTACACACATGCAACTCGCTGCTGAAGATCTCGAAACCTTCGGGTTGTTCTATGTACACCTCCTCCTCAATGACTCTGTTGAGGAATGTAGTCTTCACATCCATTTGATGAAAGTGCCACCCCATCTGCACTGAGAGAGCAAGAATCGTCCGTATGGAAGAATACCTTGCGACAGGTGCAAAGGTCTCCTCATAATCGATCCCCTCTATCTGTGAAAAGCCTCGGGCAACAAATATCGCCTTGTACTTCTCCACACTCTCATCAGCTGCCTGCTTAACTTTGTAGATCCATCTCGAACCCACCACTGATTTCCCTTCTGGTCTTGGGACAATCTCCCATGCACTATTTCTAACAATCAAATCATACTCTTCCACTATGGCATCTACCCATGCGGGATCCTCCACAGCTTCCTCGAAAGAGGATGGCTCAGTCACAACACATTTGCTCATAAGAGCCATGTATCCAGTGTACCGATCAGGTGACTGTCTCTGCCTGCATTTGGATGTAGGTGGTCCTACAACTTTCTATGCATCTTGAGCCAGTCGCTCAACTTCTATCAAGCGCTTTCGCCCTCTGATGGTTGGCGCTGCATGAGTGGTCTCTTCCACTCCATGAACTTCGTCCTGTGGCTGATCCACGTCCTGAAGCTCATCTTTAGGAACTAATAGCTCCTCATCTACATGCAAGTGTGGCTCCCTCTCAAGCGAACACTTCATGGCTTTCTCCTCCTGAAATTTTATATCCCGTCGCACAACAGTCTTGCCACTGTCTGGAAAATACGCACGATAGTTGTGGGGCGTATCAGTGTACCCCACAAATATCCCAACCTCTGCGGTCGGCTCCAACTTCTTCTTGGCATCCTTCATCACATGCATGTAAACATTAGCACCAAAAATCCTCAAATGAGAAAGATCAAGCTTCTTACCAGAATAAGCCTCCTCGGGTGTACTCATGCCAAGTATCCTGTGAGGACAACGGTTCTACACATATATTGCAGTATTGCATGCTTCCGCCCACAAGTGAAGGGGTAGGCCCTGATCATGCAACATCGCCCATGCAGCACCCACGATCGCTCTGTTCTTTCTCTCAACAACCTCGTTCTGCTATGGGTTATGAGGAGCTATCAGCTCTCTTCGAATCCCTTCTGCACTACAGAAATCCTTGAACTCGCCAGAGATGTATTCACCACCATTGTCGCTCCTAAGAGCCTTCACCTTCTTCCCTGACTCCTTCTCGACCAGTGCTTTGAACTCACAGAAATTTGAGTATGTATCGCTCTTCTTCTGCATGAAGAAGATCCAACACTTACGAGAGAAATCATCAACAAAGATCACATAATACCTGTGTTTTTCTGTCGAAGCTACTGAGAAAGGTCCACACACGTCTGTGTGAATTCTATCAAGGATCGTCGTGGTGCGACTATCCTTCTCGTGAAAGGTGGCTTTCACAAACTTTCCCAAAGTACACCCCTTGCACTAATCTGACTGCGTAAGAGTGCCTTTAGGAAGCCCTGTAGTGATCTGCTGCAGTATCTTCAAGGCTCCATGGTGAAGGTGACCCAATCTCCTATGCCACAGCTCGCCATCATCTCGGCTCATCAATCCTTCTACCTTGCATGCCATTGCTGCGCAGCCATCTACATGCAACTGATAAAGGTTCCTCACTCGAACCCCTATCTTCCGGGTTTCTCCAGTTGTCTTACTACGCAGGAAAGCCTTTCCCTCGCTGAAAACAACATCATATCCCTTTTCTTCTAACATCGCCACAGAGATAAGATTCTTCTTCAATCCTAGAACATGCATCACTTCCTTCAATACGAAGGGTTTACCAGACTGCCTCTCAAAGGAAATGGTACTGATACCGGTCGCACTGTATCTACCATCATCGCCCATCTCAATGTGCACTCCAAGATATTTTTCCTCTAGATCGGAAAACAAATCTCAATCTCCTGTCATGTGAAAAGACGCACCACTATCCAAGAACCACACCGATCCCATCACACTTGATACCAAGCATGCGATCAATGAAAAATCAAGCTCAAACTGCGAGGCTAGAGCCTCTCCTGCTACAGATCCAGCAGCTTGCTTGTTGTTCTTCTTCTGCGGACAATTAGTGGCATAGTGTTCGTGCTGGTGAGAGTGGAAGCACTTCACCTTGGACATGTCCTGCTTCTTGCCTTTCGCACCAAAATGAGAAGCTTTCTTGTTCTTCCCCTTCTTTGCTTTGGCAGCCAAAGCGCAATTTTCTTCATCAGGTACCTTTGATGAAGATCCGTCCCTGGTATTCCACCTGATCTCCTCCTGCACAAGATCTGACCAAAGTCTCTCCCATCCCGACAATTTCTCCCGACCATTGATAGAGTCCTGATAGGAATGCCAAATCTTCAGAAGACCAAGGAGAGCCAAGCTCACCAAGTCCTCATCATCGACAGCCACCCCCACACTTCCCAGCTCATCCCTTCACTGAGTGAACTTCATGAGATACTTGGGCATACTGTCTCCCTTCTCGCATTTAATGTTTCTGAGTTTATCTTTGAGCGCCAGCTTCCTCTCATCGCTCTTGCTTTGGAATAGATCTATCAACGCTTTCCACATCAAGTATGGAGAAGCCTTTCCATGCAGGGTGGATACAATGTGATCCTTCACGCCCTCCAACAGAATCCTTCGACACTTTGCTATCTTCTTTGCCAAGCCTCAGCTTCGACAACATCAGTAGGCTTTGGGACCTCAGCCTCTATGAACTCCTTTAGCCCATTATCATCTAACACCGCCTCCATCCTGTCCTTCCATGCAATATAGTTCGAGCTGCCCTCAAGAGCATACTCCAATCGCAATCCGTTGAAAGACATTGCAATGTTGACACCAAGAAAACACTGCTGCAAATTCGAATTCCACCAGCTCCAAACTCAACCGCCTCTGATCTAGAATTCGTGAGAACAAAGTATTTCTCATACAGAGATTGATTGTATGGGCTTTTACCGGATATCTCACCTTCCAAAGGAAGGATGAATCCAGAGGCTACCTGGCCCGATTACAGACTCTGCCTGAAGAAATAAAATGTAAACACTTTCTGAATAATAGATCTGATGATCAACAGCTCTGATACCATGTAGAAATTTTGAATAATAAACACTTATTCAATAGAGATTATCCCGATTATACACTATTGTGGAATACATGCACAATACATAACCTCCTCTATGTTGATCATCAATTTAGCAACATCAAAAACAATGAAACATCAATCGCATGCACACATTAACACAGTATGTAACCTGGGGAAAGCATACAGCTGAAAACGCCACACTATCTGTATATTATAATGATAGAGAACATGTAACAATACATAGTACAATACTCCTCTCAAGTATCCAACACTATCTCCACCTGTTACACACAAAACTATCTCAGATCTGATCAATCGCAGCTCAAATCTCCTCCACTGCTTTGCCTGCCTCCACTGCGCAATCTTGCAAGAGAATCAATCACTCTGTGAAATAGAATTCCTTTGGTTATACTACGCAAGCCTCATGGGCAATCTCCATCCATGCATGTGCAAATCTCATGCACAACTATAGTCACATCTATAGTCACATCTATAGTCACAACTGATAGCAATCTCAACCTCTAACACCTGTCTCCACTGAACTGTACATGCACTGAGTTAACTGATGTATTCTTCAGTTGCTTTATGAGTTAATAATTAGTGAATTAGTTAATATTTAATTCACACAACTCATCACTAGTGTATTCTTTAGTTAGACTAAAATACAACTAATTTAACCAAGTCAAACTGAACAAAACTCCATCAACTCCACAATCAACTCCACCAAACTCAACCACATGAGTTCTAACTGAATTCCTGCATGCAATAGCTCAACTGACCCCCAAAGAAAGCGTATTTCCTTCTGACAACTGCATGTGCCACATCTGTAGCTCAAACTGAAGTGCTCCAAGAGGATAAGATAATATTTATAGTTCAGCCTCTATGAAATCCTTCAGCCCATCATCATCCAACACTGCCTCCATCCTGTCCTTCCATGCAATATAATTTGAGCTACCCTCAAGAGCATACTCCAATCGCAATCCATTGAAAGACATTGCAACGTTGACACCAAGAAAAGATTGCTGCAAATTCGAATTCCACCAGCTCCAAACTCAACCACCTCTGATCTAGAATTCGTGAGAACAAAGTATTTCTCATACAGAGATTGACTGTATGGGCTTTTACCGGATATCTCACCTTCGAAAGGAAGGATGAATCCAGAGGCTACCTGGCCCGATTATAGACTCTGCCTGAAGAAATAAAATGTAAACACTTTCTGAATAATAGATTTGATGATCAACAGCTCTGATACCATGTAGAAATTTTGAATAATAAACACTTATTCAATAGAGATTATCCCGATTATACACTATTGCGGAATACATGCACAATACATAACCTCCTCTATGTTGATCATCAATTTAGCAGCATCAAAAACAATGAAACATCAATCACATGCACACATTAACACAGTATGTAACCCGGGGAAAGCATACAGCTGAAAACCCCACACTATCTGTATATTATAATGATAGAGAACATGTAACAATACATAGTACAATACTCCTCTCAAGTATCCAGCACTATCTCCACCTGTTACACACAAAACTAGCTCAGATTTGATCAATCATAGCTCAAATCTCATCCACTGCTTTGCCTGCCTCCACTGCGCAATCCTGCAAGAGAATCAATCTCTCTGTGAAATCGAATTCCTTTGGTTATACTATGCAAGCCTCATGGGCAATCTCCATCCATGCATGTGCAAATCTCATGCACAACTATAGTCACAACTAATAGCAATCTCAACCTCTAACACCTGTCTCCACCGAACTGTACATGCACTGAGTTAACTGATGTATTCTTCAGTTGCTTTATGAGTTAATAATTAGTGAATTAATTAATATTTAATTCACACAACTCATCACTAGTGTATTCTTTAGTTAGACTAAAATAAAACTAGTTTAACCAAGTCAAATTGAACACAACTCCATCAACTCCACAATCAACTCCACCAAACTCAACCACATGAGTTCTAATTGAAGTCCTGCATGCAATAGCTCAACTGACCCACAAAGAAAGCGTATTTCCTTCTGACAGCTACATGTGCCGCATCTGTAGCTCAAACTGAAGTGCTCCAAGAGGATAAGATAATATTTATAGTCCAAATATTATTATGAGACAATAATATTTGACTGCTCTATTTTTAACCTGGCAGTCTAAAAATAGAAACCGCCCATATGTCTAAAAATAGAAGCCCATCTATTTTTACCAACATGACCAATCATCCACAAATAGCATCCTGCAACTCATAGACCATGATCCATATGTCTAAAAATAGACATAGTCTAAAAATAGACTTTGTGCCAAAAATACCCCGCAGGCCCACTTAGTGAAGGCGACTCCTTTCCACTAAGCTCCATCATCTTGTTGCATTCTCAACAAATTGTACCCTCACTTAGTCGATGCTTGAAAACCAACTTTTGGTGGTCCAAAAGCTTTTTTCAATGGGAAGGCCGTGATCCAAATTGGATCCATGAAAATTATTAGAGTTATATGACTGTATTAAATCTAGATAGATTTCAAAAACTTGTGAACGAAGAGCTATCAGGAAGACCTTTGGACAGTGGCAGTTTGTAGCCAGCAAGGAACAACGAGGACCTCAGTCAAAGCACGCTGGCCGAGGCCCATGGAGACCACACAGGACACAAACTAGCAGTTAAGAAGTCCGAATCAGAAAACGGAGGCCGTTTTTGATGCGCGTTGGGGAAAACCCCTCGAAATGGAAAGGCCCCAAGCGCTTGGTCACAAGGAAAAGCTGAAAACTGTGGGAAAAGTGCTAAAGCAAAAGGCGGGTCCCGGGCTCCAAAACCGGCAGAATATCAGAGGCATATTGGGTAGTAAGCGGATTTGGCAGAAAACGAGTGATTCCATACATTGCATGACACGTGTCCAGTGGATGAGAGAGAAAACCGCCTCTCATCACGGGCTAACGTCAGAGCAAGTAAACCGCGCGATATGAGTGAACACCGTAGGATCTGGGGGCTCCAGATTTGATGGCGGAGATTGCGCTCGATGGGAAACCGGATTTGACGGGGGAATTAAGCCGCGGCATATAAAAGTCTGAAGTCCAATTTGACTGCTGAGTTGGCAGATGAATCATTACCCAGCGTAACCGAAATACCGAACTGTTGAGGAATAGCTGGCGCAGTTCGTGAGAGGACAAGTGGCCACTTCGCTGTGGGACGTTGGTGATGACGCAGAGGCAGGGAACTCCAAATGACCAGCAGCAAGCGATCCGAAGGGGCGGAAGAGGAAGTGAACAGTCAAGAACAGATTGGCTTTAAGCCATGAACAGACAGAAAACAGAACAGGAAGAATCAGAGAAGAGAACAGTGGAAAAAAAGACGAGAGAGACAGTAAAGCAAGAGGCAGAAAAGAAACAGAGAGTCGAGCTGACCTGCAGTGTAAGGCAGCATTGAGTAGACAGAAGGCTTGAGAGGTTCAAGCGATCCCTGTGAGGACATCTGTCGGGAATTGAGCACCACATTGGACTCATCCCATTGAAGACCAGAGAGGTCAAGACTTGGTAAGGAAAGAGTCTGTGCACTCTAGTGGCTTGGGGAATCCAAGAACCACCCTACCAAGCATTATTTGTTTCAGGAGACTCAAGTTGAACTCCTCATTGTAAATCTCTGCTTTAAAAACACAATAAAAGAAGGCCACCACTGAAAGCTAGACCAGAGACATAGCCCTGGAGAATAGGGTGAACTCCTTATTAATGTACTGTGTTCTTGTATTTGCTTACTGTATTTCCCTTACTATTTTCCATTTTCCATTGTCTGTGTATTTTGCAATCTGATCGACCTGTTGCCTAAAATAACATAGACACACACCAACACATGAGTCTATAATACCTTCATTCATTAATTATTTAACTGAGATCACTCACGAGTGATTTTCAGATCAAAAACAATAAGGCGGTTATGTGAAAAAACATTTGAAAGCAAACAATAAGGCAATAACTCCTAAGGACCTAAGGATACATCAAGACATTACCAAAATCTGGAAGAAGCAAGAAGTGTGATAATGGAGATGATGGGAAAACCATCAACCTATACCACATTAGGGCTCCTATTTGATCAAAATGTATGAAAGGGAATGGTATGAAGGCATTGTAGTATGCAGTAGGCATCATAGAGGGCTGCTACAAAATTAGATATTTTGTAACAATTCTTTACACTTTGAATTTCACATGCTATATAAAGTCATAGCCTATTCATAAGTTATTTGAAATAACCCAAAGAAACATGACAATGTTGTTGTTATTGAATGAGAGAGTGATTGATAAAATTAAGCAACTACTAATATCATATCCCTCAGATACCTTGAAGTTCATAATGCCACCAATGAAACATGTCCATTAAGCTCATCTCAATCATGAAAAATGAAAACTAATTACAAAACTTGGAATTACTAAGGGGGCCCTTCGCATTTTTGGTCAAAAATGTAAGGGGGTTGTTGGGAACCCAACAAATGGCGACTGATTGGGCGAACCGATTATCTCTGGTGTAATGATTCGAAAACTATAGAGATCAAGGAATAAAAATATAGATGTTTTGTTGTGTTGATGCTCAAATAACACAAAAAAATTCATCTCTGATTTGTATGAAGAACACTTAGAAATTTGCAACATGCCAAAATCATTTCCACCATAATTTAAAAACCAAATAAAATATAAACCAATAAGTAAATTGTATTGATAATGAGTTCAGGGAAAGACAAGATGACTGATTAAATCATAGTGTAAGATTAACTTTAATACCGTAGGCATGGTCACTGATTCCAGCAAACGTCTATAGCTTGGGCAGGGATGCCTTTTAACCAAATTAAAGGCCTTTGTCCCATCTATTAAATATAGATTCAGAACCTTGAAAATATTCACTTGTGATATTACTTAGGTATCAACTGAAGGATGTTGCCTTGACTTGGTAATGACAGTGCCATTCACAAGAACTAAATTAAGTGAATAAGTCGGCTTGTGATGAGACCTCTTGTCTTCCAGTTTTTCAACTGAAATCCATTACCTTGGCTTAGTAGAAAGACTAAGACAAAATCAGAAATTTTACTTATTAAGAGGATCTAGTATCAACATGAGGAAAACATATTAATAGAAAATATTTCCCAAAAGATAGGATTTAGTTTATGTATAATAGAGAATAAATTATTTTCCCAATAATAATTTCAAGGGGAACCTGGAAATGGTGAAATTCTACCCCCAATCATGTCAGGGAGAATGACTGTGGCAAGCTACAACTATCAAATCAAGCAAAGCAAACAAAAGCATGAAAATAGGCCAATACCAATAAACAGCCACACTGTATTAATCAAATCACAATCCAATAAACATGAAGAGTATCAACATATAGGGATAATATAAAATCTTGAAAAATTATATATATTTTATTCCCTGTAATACTTTATCTCTATCATGAATATACACTTGGAATTTAAAAAAATTAGTTAACAGTCTGCAAGATGTTTGATAATTTGACCTTTTTATTATTCACCAATGAAATCAAATACTAAGCTAAATAGTTTTAAAGACAAATGAGTAGGTATGATGTTGATTCAAAGCTAAGGAGAGCCTTGAGGACTAAAGAGAAGTTTATGACAATATTTCACTAAATTTATTCTTATTCTTTAATCTTAAGATAAAATTGCATCAAGAATACAAAGAGCACAAGAAACAAAGCTAAGCAAACTCCCTTAACAGTGTCATAATGATGGCTCATCTCCAGCTCATGTTGTTCATACCTGCAATTATTCAACTAAATAAAAGAGTAAAAGTTAAACAAAGACTACTCTACTCTGAACCTACCCTATGCTACTCGAAAAATAAAAAAGATGAGTAAAATGATGTTTCTAGGGTAGCCATTCAAGCAGCTCCAATCCTATAACTAAAAAGTGATCTCCAATTAGTAAAAATGATTGGAGCATAATGAATTTAAAAGTAAGAAAATCGTGCTTACCTGGAAAGTCTTCATTGAATCTTCATCCTCAAATACTTTTCAATGCTTCACATTATCAGGTATTGAAGGCCTATACCTGACTTCAATTTCATATCTCAAGCGAGGATTTTGAGGAGGCTTGAATGTAGTAGCTACCACTGCCAAAGAGTCAGCCAACTTGGTCTTTTCTCTTGGAAAGAATTGTATGTTAAAAGCTGAGAAAAAATTATCAATCAAATCCAAAACTTCATTTCTATATGACCTCAACCTTGACATTGGCCCTTTATTTGTTTTATGACCAACTCTTAATCACCAAAAATCGGCAGACATTTTATTTTCAAATTCTTTGCAACTTGTAATCCTAAAATCAGGGCTTCATACTCTATGATATTGTTTGTTGTGTCAAACTCTAATTTATAAGATAGAGGAATCATCTCACCTTTAGGATACGTCAACAAAACTCCTATACCATTTCATTCTCTATAGTATGCTCCATGAAAGTACAACTTCCAAATATATTTTTGCATTGCTTCTAGTTTCTTTATAGCTGTTAGAATATCAACCTGAATATCTTTATGCTCTGTAAAAATGTAAGGTGCCATCTTAGGGTTATATTTCCTATTTTTATGCCCTAAAAGGACTCTTTCTTCCATCATCTCTTCCAACTCAATGTTCCAATATATTTTGCTCATTCTCATTCGCTTTCCTCCCCAAAATAGCGAAATAACATGTATCGTAATATCTAATTATTCCAACGGAATCAATTACATCTCAAAGATTTCCTTTCTGTCTAATACATGATAGAAATGTTCTCACTCATAGAATATTTGATATTATTCCTATTATAGAAGAGATATTCATGAACATAACAAGAAATATATTTCTCTAGACTATTTCTAAAGACTATTTTAATTGTTTTTTTAATATATTGTGAGAATTTTCTTGAATGGAAAAAAAAGATACTTTGTCATGATGAAATAAAATGTCCTTCACTTTGTTGCTAAATGGATTCCTATTACCTATTCTTGGATCTATTCTATTTCATTTCCCTTAACGGTGAATATTTTGCTCAGTACCGGTAGGTATCATCCCCCCGAGACTAACATTTTCCTTCAAGCCTTTCAACCAATCGATACGACCTTGTAGAGAATCTTTAGCTAAGACCTGAGAAGTTTCTTGGAAACTCACTTCAAATATAAAACTTTGAGTATTCATAGATGCCCTTTTTATTCCTAATAACATGGTTTGATAGTAGATTGCATCTTCCATAGCACGATCCATTCTCTGTGCTCGTGATAATCCAATGAGTTCCCCTGGTGAAAAAACATTAGATGTTCCATCTTCTGAAGTTAAGACTTTCGATGTCATTTGGCATACAATAATCTCTATATTCTTATCACCAATTCTTACCCCTTGGGATTGGTAAATTTTTGGATTTGATTAAGCAAATGAATCTAAATTTTTCCATAGTTATCCTAACATTGATGAATAACCCCCTAAGACTTCCAAGAAATCTTGTCATATATTCAGTCCAATTTTCAAAACTTTATTTTAGATTCATCGATATTGAATTATTCAATCGGGCTTCTGACAATTGTTCAACTTTAGGAAGACCTTGAATTATATCACTAGATTTGAATCTTTCATATATCAATGTTATCGATGTATCTCCTTTGTCAAGAATTTCTCCATAATGACCATGAACAGTCACTTTTCGAGTAGCCAAATAAGGTTTAGCTGATCTAATGACTAAATATTCCTCATTGAGTGCTATAATTTGACCAGATTCGGGGAGTGGTTCATCTGCGAATATCCATACACTTTTAGGAATCAATTGTCCAAGACTAACTACCAAAAATGTTTTTTCACAGAATTCAGATGAGGAATGGCACCAATTTGGACACAAGAGATTGGAAATGATGTTCTTGCATGGATCGAAATGATAAATTCTCTTATTTTCCTCCATGAAATAATATTTAGGTACTTGGAAAGTATTGAAAGAATTGTGGAAAATGGAATGTTTCTTTGATAATACTTTTTTATAAGTTAGAAAATGGGAGGATGGAAAACAGTTGGTTATACTATGTAAATGACCCAACAGACCTAAAAATTCAACGATTTTTCTCATAAGATCCTTTGTATTTGATTTATTTCCTGCATCATAACATTTAGAATCATTGAATAGAATGATTCAAAAACAGACGAATGGTGATAGAAACATAAAAGATCCACTGTCTTCTTCCCCATTAGATAATGAACAAATAGTTCCTTGATTCTTACTAATTAATTGACTCACCCCATTGGAAGAGAAAATATTAGTGTGGTCCAAATTGTCATGGAACATCAAATTTGAACTTGATTTATTTTCCCTTCTCCCCATGAAAAAAGGGGGGTATTTCATCAAGCTAACTTGAACCATATTGTTAACGATCTTATTTGTTCTTACTTTAATAAGAGAAACATAAGCCTCAAATTCTATAGAATCTATTTGTTCCCAATCAAATCCTAGACAAGTTAAAACGAATGGAATACTTGTATCACTCATTACTTGGTTTCGTTCACCATCTTCATACGAAATAGAATTGCTAATTTGAATCTGCAAGTTGTCCCCTTCCCTAGATAAATCTAGGGAAAAGGGTGTTGCCATATTCGGTCCATAAGGTATTCCATGTTCTACGCTAGGATATCTAAAAATGGAATTTCTTTGTATAATACCACTTTTGGGTATTCTAAGAATCGCATCAGGACAAGGTATTATTCTTTTTCCCCATTCTCTATCACACTGCAATGAGACGATGAATCGATTCATTTACTTTTTCCCCTTCATATTGTAATTGTTAGGGGAAAAGGTTACATAAATAGAGTCTTGATGCTCATTGGATATGGTTCGATCAGTTTCAGTTTCTGAATAACTGAATATTTGTTCTTCCTTCTCATAGCAGTTTGAGTCACCTGATCTATGTTCCACTTGATCCATGTAAGAATAGGAAAGTGATTGATGTTTGGCAAAAAAAGGTTGAACATCTACTTGATCCTGATACTTATGAAATGGAAAGGGTACTACACGAGATCCATATAAAACTCCCGATATTTTTGCAAACTTTTTCCTTGAAGGAAGATGTTCTAGCACAAACCTTGGCAATAAGCTGTTCTAATTCCACATATTGATCATTCTTAACCAAAAGCAAACTTTGTGGTGGAATGTTTAAGTTTTGTACTTGAACCTAACCATCAATAGTAATGGATAAGTTATTATGACATAGATAAGTAGGATGTCCTTTATGTGTACATGTGGGATAAACCAAATTTTCATTGAATTCAATCTTTCCATTGAAAATGGTTCGTATATGTTCTACAATATCACCAATAAATGCCCCCTCGGTATGAAAAGTCCTTAGTGTTAGTTGAGTTCTTGGTTCCCCAATGGATTGGTTTGCAATAATACCTATTGCTTCTCCTAATTCAATCAACTCACTGTGAGTAGTACTCCGACCATAACATAATTGACAAAGCTGAGATATACTCTTGCAAGTAAAGGGGGTTCGTATATATATTGGTTGTGTTCGAAGGTTTATTAATTGATTGTCAAGTACAATTCCAATATCCTGATTGCATGTGGCAATGCATCTCCTATTTCATTTATGTCCCTCTCTCAGCCTCGAATGTGACTTACTAAAATACCTTGGATAGTGCCACAATCTGTTCTACGTACTACAATTTGTTGAACTACTCCAACAAGTCTACATGTGAGGTATCTAACATCTGCTATTCGTACAACAATATCCACAACTCCTTTATGAGCCCCATAACAAGAAATAATATATTCCATTAAAGAGAGCCCTTTGCGTAAATTTCGTCGAATGGGTTGATCAATGATTTGTCCTTGAGGATCTGACATTAATCCTCTCATACCTGTTAATTGGTGAACCTGAGATGTACTTCCCCTAGCTCCTGAGAAGGACATCATATGTACTAGATTTAAGGGATCAATCATGCTAAAATTTGGATTCATTTCTTTTCTCAAATATTCATTGGTACCATACCATATCTTAATCGAGTGACGTAATTTTTCCACTTTTTACATTCCCATAACGATTATGTTTCTCTGATACATAACCTTGTTTCTCTGCATCTTGGACGAGACATCCTTTGGAAGGCGTTGTTAAAAGATCATCAGTTCCTAATGAAATAGTTGTATCAGTAGCTTGTTGAAAACTTGAAGTCTTGAGTTGATCCAAGATATGTGATGTATATGTCATTCTGAAGTGATCTATTAATATGCTAATAAGATTTTTAATGGAATTTTTATCCATCACTTTATTATAAAAGGGAAAAATATCAAAGGGAAATCTAGTTCGTTCCTTCATAAGGAAAAATCTCCATATTTTCATGAGCAGGATTAATTAATGGGTTCAATCCGGTTATTCAAAGTCTTCCTCGATCTCTGTATCTGCACTAATGAAAAAATCATAAGATCCATAACATTAGATCTTGAGAGCTGGTAGTGATTTATTTGGGTGTTTAGAACAGGAAAACCCTTATCTGGCTTCTTCCATTTCTCGATTGAAATGAGTACGACCAACAGTTGTTCGAATGTATATATTAAGGATTTATCCCATTCTACCTTTTCTTAGTCGATAATTTTCATGGATTTCATGGAAAGTACCCAAAGGTTCGTATTGAACTTCGATAGGGACTTCTTGGTTTATTGAGCTAATGATACATAAATCCACTTCCCCCCACTAGAGCCATAATGGGTTGTATAAGTCAATTCATTTATGTCGGTAAGCTCTAAGAACATCATCATAACTATAAAAGGAAGGTTTCTTACAAGAAAAGCTTTTCATTTTTGAGTGATACAGATGGTACCTATTCCCATAAATACCTTGACTATTTTGGACTATTGATATATAAAGTCTAAGAAGCATACCCTGGGTCAGTATAGAAAGAGGACCCCCAATAGCTAGAGACAAAAGATTTGTCTCAAAAAACATGAGTAAACGAGCTTCTGCTCTAGCTTCCAGAGATAAAGGTACATGGACAGCCATCTGATCTCCGTCGAAGTCTACATTAAATCCCCCACAAACCGATGGATGTAAACGAATGGCACGCCCTTCTACTAAAATATTTTGAAATGCTTGTATTCCCAATTTGGGTAAGGTAGGTGCTTGATTCAACAATATGGGATGTCCTTGCATAACCTCTTGAAGTACTTCCCATACAATGGGTCCCTTATCTTGAATCATACTTTTAGCAACTGTTAGGTTGGGAGCAATATGTCGTCTGATGAGACTACAAATTACAAATGCTTGAAAAAGATTTATTGTTGTTTATGAGGGTAATCCACATTGGTACAATGATAGAAAGGGACCCACCACAATAACGGAACGACTTGAATAATCAACTCGTTTGCCTAGTAAATTTTCATGAAATCTTCCCTCTTTTCCTTCGATCACATCTAATAATGATTTATAAGGCCTATCATGACTGTCTCTCATCAGTTTTCCATAGATACCATTATCGAGAAGTGCATCTACGACTTCTTGGATCAATTTTTTTTTACAAATAACAAATGATTCAGATCCACTCGTTGCTAATAAATTTGTAAGAATATTGTTCTGATTGATAACTCTTCAATAAAGTTCATTTAGATCTGACGAGGTAATAAGTCGACCTTCACCTAATTGAATGATTGGCCTCAGTTCAAGAGGAAGAAATGGTAATAGGAATAAGAGCATCCATTTTGGTTCTATATTTGTTCAGAGAAAATGTTTAGCCAATTTCATGCATCCGACTAGAAAATCCTTTCTTCTTCGAATTTTTTCATCCTCCCATCTATCCACAATATATTCTTGC
This sequence comes from Pinus tabuliformis, assembly GCA_031772625.1. NCBI lineage: Eukaryota > Viridiplantae > Streptophyta > Pinopsida > Pinales > Pinaceae > Pinus > Pinus tabuliformis. The sequence continues at coordinate 369,831,655 of CM062808.1, read as the reverse complement.
TTCTCCTCCAATCTATTCCATTTCAATTCCACCAAGTTCTTCCATTCCATATATGAATGATCTATAATCATTTGCAGATCCAGACCCATTAGTTGTTCCCTGATATCATCTCCCCCAGTACCTATTTCTCTCTCTTTAAATGTTCCAGAACCCCGAGCAAAGAGCTAACGAGAACGTGCAGAGAGGTAATGAAGAATGATATCTCTCCAAGATTGAATCTCATAATTGAATGTACCCCGTGATCTCAATAAAGTTGGTTTGTTATCTATAGGCCTAGAAAGAAAAAGATTTGGATAGATTATTCTAAGGTCCCCCCCCCCCCCACCCAGGATTGGACTTGAAAGTTTCCTCTCATCTAGCTCAAGTAACTAAAAAAAAAGATGCAAAAAACTCTTTTTCGCTCTGAAGAGAGATCCCTACTCTCTGCTCAATTTCCAAGTGAAATTGAGTATTCATTTATGTTATGATTCTACAACATAGATATGGAATTATTGACTAGTCTCCTCCCTTTCAAACAATCCTTTTCTTCTTGAAAGACCTTCAATTAGGGATTTACTTGTCTTTATCTCGTTCCATTTGATCATTTAGATTCCTGCTTGCTTTGTTTTACTTCGATGGTTACAATACTATTGATCGAAGCATATGTGCGATGAATAAACTCCTATAGCCATATCTTCGGTACGGAATACCTCCTAACCCAAATAAAAGAGAACGAATTTCAAATTCAATTGTCTGAAAGAAGTGTTTTCACAAAGTTCAATTAGCAATTTGATACAGAATATCTAAACCCTGGACTAATTCCTCTTTCTCAACATCTTTAAATTATGCTTATAATTTTGAGCTTCATGCTACTCCTCTGGAGAGGAATGTTAGAGCTAAAGACATCCCAATGAGATTGAATAGGATGACAGTTCCTAATTACGAATCTGTATGATCGGAACTTATGATCAAGTCACACATCGCAATATACTATACCTTCTAATTCTTTCCGAGTTTTAGCTAATAGATTCACAATATAACTAGGAAGGAATTTCAAATACCATACGTGAACCACCGGACATGCCAGTTTAATGTATCCCATTTGATATCTTCGAATTTGAGAATCAACAAATTTAATTCCACATTGTGTGAAAAAAATTGAATCTATCTTCTCATTTCCAATCCTTGGAGAATTTCCACAAGCACAAACTCTACTTTTCATAGGTCCAAATATTATTTCACAAAATGATCCATCTCTTTCTGGTTTATTAGTTTCATAATGTAGAGTATAAGGTTTAGTCACCTATCCAACTATCCCGCCATTAGGTTAAAAAACATTAGACCAAGCACAAACATGTACGAGAGAAGCGAATCCAATTCGAAGTTGTTGATGTTTATTCTGGTCAATCATAAAAGATATCAATTTATTGTGATCAAACTTCCTCTATATCTATCTTAAAGTATTTCCCAGATATAATAACATGATTCAATTCTAGAGCTAAAGATCATAATTCTCAAATGAGCAATCAGAAATATTCTAGAGTAGTGTAAGGTTTAGGTATTGGCCCTCTAGTGATAATGGCACCAAGTACTTCATTTCTAATATGGTCAGATTTGAGAGTAAGCATCTCTTGTAAAATATAAGCAACACCAAAACCTTCTAGAGGCTAGACTTCCATTTCTCCTCTTCGTTTCCCCCCTCGTTTGGATTTTCCTCTAAGAGGTTGTTGTGTAACCCGTGCATAAGGTCCACTTGAACGCGCATGCATTTTCTCATCAACTTGATGACTCAATTTCGACATATAAGTTTTTCCTATTATAACAGGTTGTTCAAAAACATCTCCTATTCTTCCATCTATTAATCTATGTTTTCGAGGATGATCTGGTTCGAATACCCATGGATTAGTTGTTTTCTCACTAGCTTTGTAAAGTTCAAGAAATGCTTGTTTTCTCGAAGCTTCTCGCTCATATTTTTCATCAAAGGGTGTTATTCTATAATGTTTGTTCATTGGGTTTCCTACTAAACTGGGAAAACATTCAAATATTTGTCCTACATTCATTTGTGAAGGTACCCCTAATGGATTCAATACCATATCAACTAGTATCCTATTTCACAAATAGGGCATGGCATATCTTGTCTGGGCAAAACTATTGAAATAATACCTTTATTACCATGCCTTCTAGCTACTTTATCACCCACTTTTATCTTACGTTTTTGTGATATATATACGTGGATTTCCCTCTTTGGTAATGGTTTTAACAAACCTTGATAGCCTTTGCTCTTCTCCACCAAAGATTGGAATAGTTTCATATGTGAGATCTAATTTGATGGATCCTCCAAGTTTCATCCCCCAAAATCTTGAAAGAAGCATACTAAATCATGTTAGAATGTCAGAAACCACCACTTCCATCATTATAGGAATTTGTGCCAAAGTGACCACTAAATCTTTAATCAAACCAAGACATTTTACTCTTTTTGAATCAAAAGAGTACAAGTCCTTATATGGTTTAGTAATTTGTAAACCAAGTTGTTCCATGATAATCAGAGGCATGAGATTATGAGAGGCCCCTAAATCCAACATACAATTATGTAGCATCAAATCATGAATTAACAATGTGATATAAAAAGGAGGAGGAGTAGAGTCCTGCTCCTCTACATGTGGTCCAAACATCACGATTAGTCTTTCCTCTTATAAATTCACATTATCTTGAGTGGCAGTTACCTGTGTTAAATTCACAAAATTAGCAATTTTCTATTTGTAAGCGGGTTGTTTTGTTAATTCTACCAATGGAGCATGGATCTTTAATTTTTTTAACTCCTTTTCGATGCTAAAAGTATGTATTATTTTCTCCACCTTCATTTGTTCATCTACCTCCTCATTTTCCTGAATTATTTGTTTTAATTACATAAGTTGATTTTTTTATTTATTTGACTTGGCTTGCCTTTCTAAGAGTGTGATGACTCTCCTTTAGTTACTAGAATGGTATGAATGGGATCCTTCCCCTTATAATTACCTTTTTTTGTACTTTGTTGGGCCTGGTCACCATTTTTATCCTTGGTTCTGCACCTTTTCCTAGATCTTAGATCATATCTCTTATGCAATTTGGCTTGCATTAAGTTTGCAAACTTCTTACAGTAAGCATCAATCTCTTCTTCATCTAAGGGGGCTTGAGGATCAAAATCCACGCCTTATTCTTGTGGCTTCACTTCTTCTTCTTCTTACAAAGTAGAATATTGATTCTCCTGAAATTTCAATGCTTCTTCCAAACTTTCCTCTAGTTCATCTTCTATATACAAAGGAGGTTTTACCTGATCATGTTTATCTTTCCTCTTCCTTTGTAGAATTTGTAGAGGAGGCCTCCTAAACTGAGGATTCAAATTCCTATTTTCTCCTTGTTGGATATGTCTCGGTGGATTTTTATTTTCCAGTTCTAACTTTACCATCTTATTTGAAAGGTTCTTAATTGCTTTGGTCATTTCATCCAATTTCTACTCTTTTGTTTCCTTTTGTTGCCCTGAAGGCCCATCTTCTTTTTTCCCCTTTTTTTCTATCAATGTGCTATGTTTTTGCCTTTAACTTTTCTATTGTTGCTAGATTTTCTTCCACTTCCAAAGCATCAGTTTGAATTTGATCAAGGGTAGGTGATTTTCTTTCTTTCAAAGTAAAGCGAAAATTAGAATCAAAAGCCCCTAAAAATACTATTTTGGCAGCGGTTAGTGGAGGATTTATTTCTAATAGTAAACTATTGTAAAGTTTGTTAAGTCATTTATGAACTCGACAACATATTCACTTTTCTTTATATTATTAAATTTTGTTAAAAAGTACCCATGATATTTCTTTTCTCCCCATTTTTGCATGAAAACATTTTCAAATTCTTCCCATGTATTAATTGAATTGGTAGTTAAGGTTTTAAACAACTTTCTTGCTTTTCCATCTAAATATTGTACAAACAATTTCATAACAACATCAAGATACTCAACTTTAAGATTTTCAGCAAATGTGTAGAATGTTACCACATGCTTTTCTACTATTACTCCATCTTCTCCTGTAAAACGAGGAAAGAGTTTCAAATAATCCTGTGGAATGACATTCATTAGTTGTGGTATATTTAGAGGGGCATATCTATTAATTAAAAACCCTGGTATTTACATATTTTGAAGTGGGGGTGGAAGAATATTTATTATTTGTTATTCATATGATATAGGAGGAACCGTGGTTATTGGAACAAGATGTGAGATAGTTGTAAGAACTTGAGATGTAACTGGCATAACAATATCTTTGATTTCTTAAACTTCTAAAAAAGCAGGGAAATAGAAAAAAGAATATTCAAAATATTCCTCTTCTATTTGCGCTCTAGAAAGGAAAATTAGGAGGGGGAAACTCCCCTTCCAAAAAATCTAAAGTCTTTGGAGAAACTTCAAGAATATTTATTTTCATCTTCTGAGAAATAGAACTTGAATCCCATGAGAAGATATAGTATAATTGGGGGTTATTGGAGACTATTTTTCCTTCCAAACTCTCTTTGAAATAAGTTTTTTAGGGTCAGATAAAACTAGATTTTTTTGTTGGGAGGTATGAGAGCGAGTGTGAGGTCTTCTTGGAGCCAGGATTACAGATTATTAACTCCCTGTGGTGAATGGTCTCAGCCCACACTTTCTTTGCTCACCAATCAAACAAATGTTCAAAAATAACCAGGGAAAAATATTCAAATTTGTTCCCCGGAAATGACACCAAAATATGTTGTAACGCTAGAGACAGTTCCTAGTTGAAGGGAACTCATGCCTAGGATCCACACAGATGAAGTAAAGATATTTAAAAAATATTTAAATACTTTTTCCCATAGAGAAACCTTGAGGTGTAACGTTATTTTTACCTTCAACACCACAGTTTTCTCAAGAGATGAATCTAATTTACACTTAGCAGTTATTAACTCATGTCCATAAATATTCCAAGGAAGAAAGCTCCCATCCATATTCCAGTATCCTAGAAACCCATCTCTTTGTCTCTAATCAAATCTAAAATCAAAAGCAACAACAAAATTCTTGACTATTTCTGATTTTCTCTCAGTTTAAATGTGCAGATGATTATTCTCAATTATCTTGTTGATTTCCACAATGATTTTGGTCCTGTGAACAATAAGAATGGCCTTCAACTCTATAGTAGATTTTTCATTTTTCATTTAATAATTTTTCTAGCGTTATGCACTTCTTGTTGCATATTCTTCTTATATGAAGCTATTGATTTAGTAATACTAGTGATTAATACCCAATCTTCAACAACAACTTGGAAATATCCCCATGTGGAAGGCACTTGTTAAATTATGTCATCCCAAATAACTTTCTTCAATTCAATCAAATACATATTACCTTTCAACCTGTTCTTTAGCTCTTGTATTTCTTCCAGCGTTGACTTATACTTTTCAGTGAGTTGATTGTTTTCTAAATTAGTTGATTTCAATTTCTTCTCCTTAAGACTCAATTATGTTTGAGACAATGATAAATTATCTTGGAGCTTTTTCATCTCTACCTCTAAAAGTGAGAGTTCAGTCATCACTTTCGTTAATTTGTCTAAAGGATTTTCCGATTCATTGAACACTACAATTGTACACACATGGACCTTGATGGTCTGCTCCAAGTATTTAACTTTTATTCAAGGCTATTACCTCTTTGTTTCTACCTGTCAATTAAATCTTCAATTTCTCTTTTTATTTTTCTACAGTGGCTAATTTAGTTGTTTAAACGTGTTCTGTTACAGGCATTTTCAACTTTTGTCTCAAGGAATGCATCTTAGACTATGTGCCTTGTGTCAGAGTCTTTATTTCTTCTTTGTCATTTGGATCAACTCCAAGCTTGATAATCAAGTCCTTGAAACCTTCATTATGCAAGTGTAGAGCTAAGGAATTGGTTTTTTCCTGATTGATTATGTTTGAGGCCTTTTGTAAAAGTTTCTCTGATCTACTGATTAGTAAAGAATTTCTACTTAAATCACTATATAACAACTCACCTGCTTTCCTGTGCAAATTAATTTCATCATGTAAAGGAACATCAACAATATTAAGGGATAAGTATATTTTCTTAAATTCAACATCTAAAGGAAGTGTTGGATAATAGGATGCAAAAGAGAAAGTTTTAGCTTATTTTTTTCGAGGTCAATCACTAAGAGAAATCTTGTTTTATAGGAAGAAGATGCATGAAAATTCAACAAAGACATCATTTCATTTTTAACCTTTTGACTATTTTCTTCAATCATTTGATGGTTTTTCAATGTTGCATCTATTATAGAAGAACTTCCTTTAGTTTTGGATACTTCTAAATCCATAGAGATAGAGGGAACAATAAGCTTAGGGCTTCCCAGATTCATCTAAAAACTTGGTTGACCAGAGGCCCCTTCTATCAACTTCACTTCTAATTCCTCCTCATCCCTAAGTTGTATTTGGGCCTTTTTTTACAGTTGTACATCTTCCATATCTACATCTATATTTTCAGCAGTATTTCTTTTCAAAGAATTTTATTTGACTAAAGGGGTTTCAAATTCTAACTTTGAATCGATAAGCTAAGTATCTTGATTTCTTTTCCACTCTATCTATGTTCTGCTCTCGTGGGTATATGTTGTTGAATTGGTATTCTTTTGTCTTTCAAAAATGACATGGTGAGGGTCATATTGTCATTCATCCCCTAGTTGAAAATGAAATTATCTCATCATCTCCTCCACCCAAGCAAGAGCTTGTTTGGAATTCACTATGAAAGGACCTACAAAATTTTCCAATTTAAACATATATCCTTTGTTCTTAGGAAGAAAATGGACTTGATCTACATGTAAACTCAGGCTTATAAACTCCAAGGAGAATATTCTCATAGATAGGAAAATTGGCAATTGATAAGGCTGCACTTCACATCCATATAGCCTTATCTTTGTGGATTCTTCAAAAAGGTACAAATCCCCAACCATATTATTCTTACTAAGTTGCAACAAGTTCTTCTATTGTGGTAAAATCCTTAGAGGTGGTGCACCATTTAAAATAGTGTACATAGTTTCCATGTATGTCGACAAAAATTGAGAGAATCCTTAATTATTATGTTTTATTTTGACCACATTAGTCCACACAACTATTGACTTTCGTTGTTTCTTGGAATAAAAAATGTTCAGACCCATATATTCAAGTTTATCTAGAATGTATAGGAAAAGGTAGACTAGAACAAAAGGATTTCTAAAACAATTGGCAAGATGGAAATTCTTGAATTGGAAGTTGATGGATACATCTAAGTATGAATATATATCTTGAATTATATCTAGTTACGGTATTTGACTTAAAAACCCTGGGGTTGGTCTAGTTATATTTCTTGTATCATCTTCTCCAAACAATACTAATATTGTAGCGAAGAATTTATATGCATCTTGAGAAAACAAAGACATAGTATAGGTTTCAGCTGTTGAGGGAATTCGTGACCCTGGAAGAAAAATTAGATTAAGCATAGACTGCTTGCTTTCCTCTAATAACTGAGTGAAATTCAAGAATAATGAGTTATCAGTAAACTAATGGGAACTCTTCATATTGGGGAAATAGAATTCCTTATGAATGAGTTCAAGTGTAACCTCCAGAACATTCTCTCTTGTAGAAGAAACAACATAATTTCTCTAGGGAATATATTAATATGTTAACCAAGTTACGAATTCTAGGAAATGATAGGAAGTTGGATCTATGATATAATATAAGCCAAAGGAAACAACCCTAAATGTGTCTTCATTGTCTAAGGAGCAGGAAAAATAATCAAATTATACTTCCTCAAAGTCAAGAGGGCAAAAAGAGTCATGGATTTCGACCTTGGTGTCCATTAAGGGTTCTTTAGTAGTGGGATTAGGATTTGCAAGTTTTGGGGCCAACTTGGGGGTTCTTTTTAACTTAATCATGATGAACAATTAGGGTTTGATACAAAGTTTAAACACCTGGTGATGGCGTGAAAGGACAAGGAGCTAAGGTGGATGGATTGTTGGTTGACTTGGACATTGGTTGGCTAACCTTTCAGACCACGGAAAATTATGGGAAGGAATAATTAAATGATAATTTTAACCCTTTTTATAAGAGAGAAAACAAATTTAATGATGAGTATGAATGGTATATGGATGTTTTGACAAATAGATAACGTGGAGGGTGACATGGAAGGATGAGGAGGCAGAATGGATGGGATACTGACTCACTTGGAAAGCTTGCCTGGAAGCTGAAATGCGCACGTGTTATACAGGAAAAGAAGATTCAAATGTATGCTTACCACTTTGCACCACCCTTGACAGTGGTTTTGAAAGTTAGGGGGCAGGGGTGGCAAAATTGATCTTGACTATTGATTTCGTGAACAATAGTATTCCAAATCAACTTTTTTTTCCCCTGCTCAATTTTAAAACCTATGCATTTTACCTCGTCGCAATCGCATGTTATGTGACTGTTATGCGGATAAATCCCTCTTGCGGACAAGGGCGATCTCCCTAGATCCTAGATAGAAACTAGAAACTAACAGATAATCAAGCTAATTCCTTCCCTAAATCTAATTTTCTTGAATCATAAGGTAACTAGGTGAGAAATGGAAATTCATACCATAACATGCTTGATGAAGACCCCCCTTTGTGGTTTAGTGTGGCTCCTCCATGCTTGAACCTAGACCTGCACACATGGAAACAACAAAGGATCAAAGGCATATGCAGCATAAATGATTCAATAATTCAAACTAGTGATCAAGGAGACTAGTAACAAACATCATTCCAATGGACAAATATAAATAATATCATTCCAATGGACAAATATTAATAACATAAACCATCCATGAAATTCATCAATTAATCCATTAAACAATGAAGTGAGAAGAAATGCTTGTTTGTATTAATTTCATAAACATAAAGGAGCTACAAAACATGTGCCTTGATGTTGTGAAGCTCCTCCCATTGATCTCAATCCTCTCCAAGAATGATAAGCTATCCAACTTGATTCCCTCAGCATAAACTTACTCTTAGCAACCTCTCTCAATTCCCCCACCTATTGCTTGATTAATAGGCCAAAAGGAAGTAATTTTAGATCCTTAGTCTAAGGATGAGATTCACTAAAATAGGGATGAGGGCTCCTTGAAGAATGGGAATTAGTTCCATAAAAAATGAGGTTAGGCTCAAATAAACATGAGTTCGAGGCTTTCTGTTGGGAATGATTCGCCCAACAATGCTTCTAGATCTCACTTTTTATTTTTACTTTTTATTGATTTACCTACACAGTTTTTGTTCAGAAATAGAGCGCAGTTTACAATGGAAGAAACTGCACATGTGCAATTTTTGTTCAGAAAAACTGTGCAGATGCTCAAAAGCAGGGTTTTGTACCATGAGATCCATAAATTCCACTTTATTCAAGGTATATAAGTTGTTGACTTGCAAGGGAGTGCTTCATGACACTTGGATGGATGGTGAGGGATCCAATTTTGATGATTATTTGTCATGGTGACAAATGAAGAGTAAGAGATTGCCCCCTAAAGTGCGAAGTCTGAAAAGTTTGAGGACTGAAGTACTTTATCATATCAAGAATTGGATCGGAGATCATGGTGGGAAACATGCAACAATCAATCAAGGATTGCAATGCAATATATTAATCATCACTGAGGTAGGCATTCCCATACTCAGAACATAAAAGTCTTAAAGCACATAATAGAAATACATCATGTCAAAGTAGATATAGGATGGACACAACCATCAAACATAAAACTCTTTGTATAGTCATGAATACAAAACTCCTCGCAATCTGGATGGATGAAACTAGATCCAAGGTCTTGATCTCCATCTCTTGATCCATAGTACGAATCTAACCATGTGAGTAAATGTCTTGAAGTCAAACATGGTAGAAACCACTTGATTACTAGTCAATGATATGAACCATTAATAAGTGCGAGAGAAACCGCCAATAATAACAATGGCTCTTAAGGTAGTTCCAGTACAATCTATGAAGTGTGAATAGGTGATCTGTAGTAGAACACTCATAGAATCACTCGATCGAAGGCCAATGATGAGAACTTGTCATCGAAGGTAATAAACCTACCATTAAGGCATGTAGAATTCAAGGTACTAAAGGTTTCTAGATCAACTTCCTAGATAATGAGCTGAAGCCAATAGGAAGCGACCTATCGCAGGAAAGGCTATGACACAAAAAATGATGCCAAGTTTTGGAAAATATTTTGCAAGGACTAACTCAGGGATGGCCAACGTGATTGAAGGCTACAAATTGCAAGGTAATTTGAACTGAGCTTAGACTTCTCTTGAACATATTGGCGACATGACAAAATGGCTTGCCAACATTTGACTCAACGATAATACCCAAAACCAACTGAAGAATTTCAATAAGGTTCGATTAACTGTGAAACAAATGGATTCCCCAACCTGAATAGATATGTGACGGAGTTTCATGTTCAAGAGCCACATACTTCTTGAAATACAAGAAACAAACTTTTCTTCTCAATTTCCCCCCACCATTGCTGTCAATTACCTTTTTATTTTTGACAAGCTTGAGGAGGATAACATATGCTTGTCATATAATCTCATCCTTCGAATGAGTCCATTCTATTATTTTTAACGAACCCTAAGAATGAATGGTCCAATCTCGTTATGATTAACGAGTCCTATACTGTTTAATTTTTTATGAGTCCAGTAAAGGGGTAACTCAGTATCGTTTTCTTTTAAGAGTTTGAAAAGGACATGAAAATGAAACTCATTTAGTTCTTTTACCGTCAATTTAATGAGCCCAGAGAAAGTAAAGCTCCACATTTTTCAATTTGAGGGAGTTAGAAGAAAAGCATAAGTAAACTCCATTAGGATCTTTTTTGTAAGTTTAGTCCCTCAAGTCCGAAAAAGGATAAAATAATACAAGAGAGAACTCTATTGACCATGTTTGATCAACGTATACCTTTTTCGTAAACAATCCTGGCTCAATCCGTAAAAGGGGTAAACTTATACTGAGTGGACGGTTGTTCATTTACTTTTACGAGTTCGAACAAATAAGTATTTGGCAATCTTTTCATGCTTTAAGAGTCTGAAAAGGGCTTAAAAGAGGACTCTATCGTTTCACTTTTTTCGTAAGTTTTACTGAGTTCAAAAAAGTGATAAAAATATATTCATCTTACCAACTTTCAATTTAATTAACAAGCAGGAAAAGACGAAAAGAACTCGACATTTTCATGTACGTTTTACGAGCATGAAAAGATAGCAAAAGAAGCTTGGGATTTTCATGAGTTTAATGAGTCTTGAAAATAATAACTGAAATGGACTCAAGATAAGTTTCATTTTTACACAAGCTTGAAACAAAGAAAAATTGTGCTTGAGGGTTGTTTCATTTTTACACAAGCTTGAAACAGAGAAAATCATGCTTGAGGGTGGTTTTCATGCCCCCAACATAATGACTGCAAGGGCACATGCCCTCCAAACTTCGTTTCATTCACTTGAGTAGACTATTAGTTACTAATAGGTGGATGAAATGAAGGTTCATCTACGAGATCAAATAAAAAACTTGACTCAATTAGGGGAGGATTTGTTTCATTTTTAAGGAGGTTGACACTGTAAAAGAACCATCCTAAAATGACCTGTTTCATTTTTTAACGAGGTTGACATAGTAAAATAACTATCCTCAAGAGACCTATTTCATTTTTTAACAAGGTTGACATAGGAAAAGAACTATCCTCATAAGGATTTGTTTCATTTTTTAACAAGGTTGACACAAAAAAAGAACTATCCTCATGGAACCCTATTTCATTTTTTAACGAGGTTGACATAGGAAAATAACTATCCTCATAAGGATTGGTTTCATTTTTAACGAGGTTGACACAGTAAAAGAATTATCCTCAAAAAGAGTTGTTTCATTTTTTAACGAGGTTGACACAGTAAAAGAACCATCCTCAAAAAGAGTTGTTTCATTTTTTAACGAGGTTGACACAGTAAAAGAACCATCCTCATGAGACCCTGTTCATGGCTTCCATATGGAAGAAACACATGACAAGGGACACCCCTTGATCATGGCTTCCAAAAGGTCTTCATCAGATGGAAGAACAATTCTCTAGAAGGAACACATGTCAAGGGGATCAATAGGGATAAGAAAATCATATTCAAATTCCCCCATTGATGTTTTGACCATGTCAGTTACCAGATATAAGTCAAAAGAAGTCGAGCAAGCAGTGAGTGGCTCGCTTGCATCAGTAACTAAAAACATGGGACTGGTTTCCACATAAGTAACCCGTGGCAAGGTAGGTACCACTTCCATATAAGGAACATTCAGGGGTGTTGGATGACTAGTAGTCGAAGAAAGATCAACATATGAAATTTTATCAACCATCACAATGTTTCCATTATGAGGGAAGTAAATCACATGAAAGAGTGACAACTTTCATGGCATAGACATAGTATCACCCAAGGAGAAAATTGAAATCCAAGGGACCTTGGACTACCATAAGATCAATACAGACAATTTTACCTTCCAAGGTAATAGGTAACTTAGGAAGGATCCCTAAAGGTTCACTAATGGTTATGTTAAAATCTAACAGATTCTATGTAACAGGCATAAGTTGAGGGGAGCCCAAATCTTGCCAAGCAGTTGAGGATAAAATACTGACAGAAGCACCTTCATCTACATTTATGTGTCACACATTCTTACCATAAACCTTCACAATGATTTGGAAAGGGGTGGAAGAAGGAAGACGAGGTTCTGTCATTCTACTCCAATCAAAATAAATAGCCTCATTACTTGGATGGGGTTCAAAAGCAATAGATGAAATGCCCCCATGTGTAGAAGAATCTAAGGTAACATGAAGAACCTGAGTGGTATGAAGTTCACTCTCTAAAGGGAGAGTGGGATTGACCGAATATGGAATCAATTCGACCACTTGATCAACAAATAGTCCATCATCCTAAGTGACACATGTTTCACCCTCCAATGGAAGAGTGAGATCGACTGCACTCTGATTTAGATCAATCACTTCGTCAACTGACGGTAGATGGGGAGAAAGTTTATAGTAATTAGTTGGAAGTTGTTGCTGTGAAACAATAAGTTTTTCCAACAATTCTGAGGCTTCATCCATGTGAGGAAAAAGGTGACTATGAGGAGTCCTTTTGCATAACCTACAAGGAAACATGTCCTTAATCTTTTTCCCCAAAATCTAAGAATCACAGGTTGATGGATCAACAACAAGTTGATGAGAATTATTTGACCATACTTCCAAAACCCTATGAATACCATGATAATTAATAAGGAAGTGGTCACCCTTACAAACATTGCAAGGGTATTTGGGCTTACGATGCATTGTAGAAGTTTCCTCAACATTACCGATAATTACGGCCATGTTTGGTTGGTTGACTTATTTCTTATCTTTCTTCTTCTTCTTCTTCCCTTTCTTCTTCTTCTTAGTCACCTGGTTACTAGCATCAATGCTTTTACCAAGCGAAGAAGAAGAAAGGGAGGAGGACATGTTGGGTGAAGAAGGTAAAAAGTCAACAATAGGTTGGTGATGTTGAGATGGTGAACTCGGTTGAGGTGAAAAAATTGGTTGAGCTCGTACTGGAGTATTTGGAATTAAATAAGTTGAGAAAAACCATATAGGTAAACCTATCGTGAATCCAGGAAGTGACAATGTAGCTATATAAGGAAGATAAACATTTCCAAAATCAGGAAAAGGATTAGGATTCTCATTAATAGGGTTTTCTTGGTTGGTAACTTCCGGATGGGTATCCATTAGATTCAATCCAAATAAGCTTTATTATTAAAATTAAATAATATTCACAACCCACACCTAAGGTCTTGTAAAAAATTAAAAACAAACTAGGTAACACACGATAAAAATCTAGGGATTCAAACCATACAAACAAACCTTTCACAGAGATCAATATTTACTAGTTGGTGATGAAATCCAACGTCACAGAGATCAAAGTGAAAATTTTATAGATATGAAAGTTTGGAACCAATTACACTGACAACCTACTTAATGAAATAATCTGGTGAAAGTAACTTCACTTATGCCATCTCGAGTGAAGATTACCCTCAAAAACGTCCAGGTGAGTCTAGTCAACGTCTGTTCCAGGTATAGCAAGACCTTCCCTCTGTCTTCACCTTAGGTATAGCCCTAGGATTATGGTCACTAAGTTTACCAAATACAACAATTTTACCTGGGGGGACAGTTGTAGATCGGACGTACATGCAAGGGAAGAGTAACAAACTCAAACCCCTTGAAGGCTCCTCCACATGATCAATCGAAGGTTTACTTTCAAGTGACCCCAAGTACCTTTCGGTACCATTGTAATACGTGCAAATCACTATATCTTGGCTAATGAAGTGGGTGTGATCACTTCACCAAATTACATGATCTCGTGCTTAACTCATGTATAAGAAGAGATTCCCAGAGCAAAACTGAAATAATTGGATTTTCTCTCCCTAACTCAAGATTCTATAGTTTGTTTGTAGCTTTGGAAAGTTTACTCACTTTGTTATTAGAAAGCCATACAACCTAATCTACTGTAGGTGGAAAGAGCCCTAAAAATAATAAAAAATTTAGATGAATTTTATTAACGTTGTGTTATTAAGTTGTTATTTACTCAAAGGGTAAATGGACGTGAAACTAATGGTATTATGACTTGAGTCAAAACTCTAATGCATCAAATATGAAATTTGTAATCTCTTCATTTTGATGAATTCTAGCTACAGTAAGTAAAGAGGTTCTTCTTTAAAATATTAACTCCAAAATGTACCACTTCTAATTTTCAATGCAATTCAAATCCCTAAGTTGCAAACCACACAATGTAATATATGCACAATTTGCTTGAAAACTATGCAAATGTAATATATGCACAATTCCCGTGAACACTATGCAAATGTAATCTATGCATGATTCCCGTGAACACTTTGCAAATGTAATCTATACACAATTTTTGTGAACACTATGCAAATGTAAGCTATGCACAATTTCCATTCATGAAATGAGAATTCTAACCATGCAAATGTAATCTATGCAAGAGAATTCTTCAACACAAACATAAGATGATTCCAAATCAGCAAAAAAACAACAAGACTATTTCCCTTCACTAATCCAACTAAAGAACCAATCAAGTGTAAGTAAAGGAAATCGGGTGTAAATTCTAAGATCAAAAAATAATGACACTCAAAGGCGATTAACACTCAAACACAGTGAAAGCAAAAACATGAAAAATTTGTTAAGAAACCGAGACAAATCTTTGAAAAATGACCAAAGAAATTCAAATTCAAAACACCCAAAGAAATTCAAATTCAAAACACCCAAAGAAATCCTTAAAATTAAAATGCTTGAATGAATGTTATGAAATCAACGCTTAAAGTGTAACTCTGATTAAACTTCAATACTGGACTAAAAATGACTCGTGTTTTCAATGCAACACAAGAATCACATCTCATTAAAACACTAATTCTCAAGAAACCCTACCTTTCAATCCTTGAAAACTAAAATAATCTCAAGAAAACTCCTTCACAACACCCGATCAAACACACGAAAACTGACTGGATGCATAGACACGTGTAATGAAGTTGTAAAAAAAACAAAATTTCATAATTAAATGAGAGGAAAAAATAAATTTTCCAAAAATTCTCATAGTATGTGTAGGTAGCCAGTATAGACCAGTGCGCATGCGTAAGTTTCTTAATGCACAAGTTGCACATATCTGCGCTCTGTGTATGAACATAAATCACGCAGGTCGAGAAACTTAACGAAAAAATAAATAAATGAAAAAGTATCCAAACAAATCACAAAATTTGAAAGATCATTAACTTGTCAAGACTCAGATAAAGCTATTAAAAAAGGTTTGAGAATAGAAAACAAGGAGATGGAAAAGAATAGGACGTTGCCCAGTGGAGTCACCAATTTGTTAGGCGGATAAATCCCTCTTGCGGACAAGAGTGATCTCCCTAGATCCTAGATGGAAACTAGAAACAAATAAACAATCAAGCTAATTCCTTCCCTTATTATGACATGCTTGATGAAGATCCCCCTTTGTGATTCAATGCATCCCCTCCATGCTTGAATCTAGACTTGCACACATGGAAACAACAAAGGATCAAAGGCATATGCATCATAAATGATTCAATAATTCAAACTAGTGATCAAGGAGACTAGTAACAAACATCATTCAAATGGACCAATATAAATAACATCATTCCAATGGAAAAATCTAGATAACATTATTCCAATGGACAAATATTAATAACATAAACCATCCATGAAATTCATCAATTAATCCATTAAACAATGAAGTGAGAAGAAATGCTTGTTTGTATTAATTTCATAAACATAAAGGAGCTACAAAACTTGGGCCTTGATGTTGTGAAACTCCTCACATTGATCTCAATCCTCTCCAATAATGATAAGCTCTCCATCCCGATTCCCTCAACATAAACTTACTCTCAGTAGCCTCTCTCAATTCCCCCACCTATGGCCTGATTAATAGGCCAAAAGGAAGTAGTTTGATATCATTAGTCCAAGGATGAGATCCACTAAAACAGGAATGAGGGCTCCTTGAAGAATGGGAATTAGTTCCATAAAAAATGAGGTTAGGATCGAATAAACATGAGTTCGAGGCTTTTTGTTGGGAATGATTTGCCCAACAATGCTTCTAGATCTCACTTTTTATTTTTATTTATTTACTTGCGCATCTTTTGTTCAAAAACATATCGCAGTTCTACACAGTTTACAGTGGAAGAAACTGCACGTGTGGTTTTTGTATAGAAAAACTACGCAAATGATCAACAACAGAGTTTTGTACCATGAGATCCAGAAATTCCACTTTATTCAAGGTATATAAGTTGTTGACTTGCAAGGGAGAGCTTCATGACACTTGGATGGATGGTGAGGGATCCAATTTTGATGATTATTTGTCATGGTGACAAAATGAAGTGTAATAGTGACTGTCACTAAATGCAACGCAATTTGGCACCGAAGTTGCATGAAATATAATCCTTCACACTTATTATTGTCGGCCCACATATACATATTAATAATTGTTGAGCCTGAAAGGTTAGAATTTGATAAAAATAACAATACAGTTTGATTCTAACCATTATCCAAAATTTTCACTTCTTCTTTTTTCTTCCTTATATATATTTAAAATTTTGGACAAATAAAAACTTGAGCTACAACACACCAACCAACTAAGCCCTAAGGGATATTTTAGTTGGTAAAGTTGTTATTGTTAAGTAACTTTCCTATCGGGAAGTCACAGGGTCAAATCTCCTCGATGCCCTTAGTGTTAGGCCTTGCTAGTTTGGTTGACGGGTAGATCCCTTCAAGTTGATCTACCTAGATTTTCCTGTGGATGTAGTAGCCACTTAGTGTCCATGAATGACCCTAAAAAAAATAAGAAACACACCGATCAACCATGAAGTGACCATGGAATAATAGATCACAAGATCCTCAGTAGGCTCCAAAATTTAAGTGTAGGAAAAAATTTGGAGGGTGTTTGTCGCAGCAACAACACTTGGTGACACACTAGTAGAACTCCAACATCTATGTTTAGTTTTTACCTTTAAGTTGAAGGTCTCAATATTTCAAGAAGCATTGACTCTCCATATAGATCACCTAGCTTTGCCACTTATCCAGACTAAAATATAGTCTCTTATTTTCCTTTCTCAGCTTCAAACACATTTACAAGACTAGTCATACCTCAACTAATTAGATAAGGGGGGAGGAAAATAAGTATAATGAGATTCTGATAATCAGAGTCAACCATATTCCCTGATCTTTCTCTACTTCTAGCGAGCTTGTTCAGTACCCCAATAGAGTCACCACAAGGAATCACAAGCATTGCTTCACTACCAGCAGGCCTATTTAGTACCCCAACAAAGTTGCTTGATTCACCTCTCTGTGGAGGAATCCTTTCTCTTCTTCACCCTTTATTTTTATTTGAAAGATATGCTTGAAGCATTTATTGAACATTAGTAGCACAGGTGGAAGAGGGATCCTGACTTATTTTACGAGCAAGAGAGGTTGTTCCTTGTTTAAGGGATTTGAAAGATATCTAAAATTGATATGCTCATTTAAAGTTTTCTCCTCTCCCTTTTCTACTTGATTAAGTCGACAAGTCAAAAAACCATTAAATACAAGGTTGAGTGGGGAGTGAAGATCCTAATAGAGATACGACCTTTGTAGTTTTGCCAAAGGCTTTATTTCTGGAACAAATCATATTTTTTGTTCAGACATCATTAACTTTAAAATATATATAAACCCAAATAGAGAAGAGGGTAACAGATTAGCCAAGTGTTGTTCATTGTCGCAATTTCCCTTTTAAAGTTTTGCCACATTGTATTTTGGGCCAAGCAAGAGAATTTTCATGCAAATTCTTGTTAAACAAAAAATGAAAGATAAGACATGAGAAAACAAGGAAACAAAATCAAAAGAACAAAGAAAATGGATAATTGACCTAAAAAGGAACATGCAAGACGAGAGTAAGAAAACAAAGAAAGAATTAAGTAGAGAAAAAAAGAAGGAAACTAGGATGTAGTTAGACCTACTCCTAACCTAACCGGAAAGAAGGTCAAGGATAAGTGTATTGAAATTTCCAATGTAGCCACCATTGTTCACAACTTGCAAACACAAAGATATAAGCAATCAAAACCGATATAAAACAACGTGAAAAGAAAGAAGATAAGAACTTGTTTACGATATGGGATGTGGCCAACATACAAGGGGTCTCCCAAATGTGAAGTCCCAATTAAACCTCACACCATTTGGTGTAGGATCCCCATCCTGATATAAGGTCTGACCACCATTGCAAGTGATTTTAAAGGAATTTCTTGGTTGAAAAACATACAAAAGATATATTGCACATATATTTGGGGTAGAAAGTGTGTAACCTTTGTGAATCATCATGTGTAAGGTGTAAAAGGAGCTTCCACTTGAGAAGGATAAGAGACAAGCCTCTAATATGAAAGTATTAGTACTATACTAAGAGAGGCATGCAAGAGAAATTGAGAAAGAATCATTGATTAACCTACAAATTAGTTCACAAGATAACAACAACCATATAAACACATAACAACACCCATTCAACAAGATTCATAACTAAATTAATGAAACAGTTCATTATCTTTAGTATATGTAACACAACATATACTGCAAAAATGTAAAGAAAATTCCTTACAACATTTACGATACATGCATGAAAAAGTGTTAGCTCTGAGAGCTTCTGATAATTAATGAATGATCCAAGTACATTGTTACATTGATGATACACTAGCTCCAATAATGGAACATGAAGCTACAACTTGCTTCTCCAAAAGAATGATCTTCTCCCTTATGCACCACTAGAGAAGCCAAGGCCAAATCTCTAAAAGTCCAAGCCCTTTGCTTGAGTTATGAGGGCTTATTTATAACAAATGCTAATGACCTTTGAGCTTCCTCATGACTCTTTGACTTCCACAACCTATGGACTTCTATGTGACTCTTCATATTCCACATGTGTCTCTTGGACTTCTTTTACCATGGACTTTTATTCATAAAAGACAAATTACATCAAAATGGTGGCTATATAAGACAAAACTCCTCATGTAGGAGGAAAATACAAATCAGTGGCTTGTGAATGGATTTCATTTGTGATGTAAGAGTGACATGCTCTGAACTCTGTTACGATAACTTTAACTTTGATTGGCATATCTACAACATATCACATCTTCGCCTACAATGCATCTGATAATATGGATTTGGAGTTTGATTGTATGCTATTCCACAACCAGGATAATTTCATGTGAACTTTAGCTAGCCCAATTGCATATTTTAGAATAGAAATCTTGGTTATATCCAAGCCATTTTTATCTATTTCTTGCTTGATTTGTTCAATAAACTCTTTTATCTCCTGCATGATGACATCCTTGCCTCTTATTTCTCCAAGTGAACCCATAGAAGGCATTTTATGTTTTTGTGTCAAGGACTCTAAACCTCTATGCATTCGAACATAAGCGTCTATGGTGTTGGTTACTTTTTCACTAATGTGGGCGTAGTTTTGAGTATGAAGTCTTAGCTATGTTCTACCCTCCTCAACTTCCAATATGTCTTTCTTGACCAACTGCTCAAGACCATTAATATACTTGGCACTCCAATCCTACATCAAAGCTACAAATTTTCTTGTAACCTTCATAACCTTTAGGATCTCTTGAGATTTCTTTTGGATATTGACTAGGGGTGACATCACCTCATGCAAGAGAATCATATCATTGTATATTTTCTTCAAGGTGTATTCCATCAGCTTTAGTTCTTCAAATATGGCCAACTGTAGCTCCATCGTGCTGATACTTAGTAAAATACAACCATTAATTCTCTTTGGAAAGATGATCAACCTATTCTTGTGTTGCAGCTGGCTATTTCTGCAATCATGCATTCTTACTCATGAGATACTTTGTATTGTCTTGTGTTATTGTTGCAAAATCCACATTCGTTGCTTCACTGCCATGACTACACAAGGATTCCTCCATGTATTGGATGTTATTACCTTTTCTATGGCTATGGAGACTAGATGGATAGGATCATTGGGAAATTACCTTCAACTTTCTTGTAGAATCCTTTTCTTCAATTGATCAAAGGTAAATCTGGACATATCCATAACCCTGTCATCAGGCGAAGGAGAAATTCCCATTTTGTTGAATGGGAGATGGCCATCAGTGAGAGGAGGTTATGGTTGAGTGCTTGGTTCATCTAAAATTTAGTCAATGGTATCCTCCTACTCCAACTCTGCTTCCATTTCACAGGAAATATGTTCTTTCTCCATCTTTTTTGTGGTTTATTCTTCTTGTTTATCATGTGACTTCTTATGTTATTCCTCTTATTTTTCTCTTCTCCTTTCCTCCTCTGATTTTCTCTTCTTCAACAAATCATATTGCTTCTTCTTTTCTTCTTCTTCTTTACATAAGTGCTCCTCCTCTCTTTTGTGTTCTTCTTCTAGCTGCTTCTTTTCTTCTAATCTTTGATTCTCTTCCTCCCTTTGTTTCCTTTGTTTCTCTACCTCAATCGCACCTTTTCACATGGGGTGAGACTTGAACTTTCTACTTCTTTCTTCCGCTAGATCATGCTTTAGCCTCTTTCTAGGCGATACAATGTCCACTTGGGCAGTGACTTCCCGTTGACTCTCCTCCATATGTTCATATGGTACCTGTGGAACCTGGGAGGGCCCTACCTCATCTCCTAGTTGATTCTTCCTTAATGCATGTTGAAAATAATACTGAGAGGGGGGGTGAATCAGTATTATCTAATTCTTTTAATAAATCTTCCTTATTTGTTCTTTGAATTATTTTTGCATGTCAGTACCATAAAATAATGAGCATGAACAAAGAAAAACAGATAGTCACACCAAAGAACACAAGATGTAAGGTGGAAACCCAATGTGGGTGAAAACCACCTGCTGCAATATGTCTCTATCTTCTTTCAAATTAGAAACTTCTTTTACAATGGTTTTGTACTGGTGCAGTCCTTTACCAGTACGTAGGCTGCAACCTACAGAGAGCTACAACTCTCTCTCTCTCATTTTCCAGTCTCTCCTGGAAGGGAGCTACAACCCCCTACTTCTTTTCATAAAGCATCAAATGATCATCAAGTACATAAAAGTTACAGTCCACTACAGTTATCAGATCAGCAATAACAGAACTAACCCAGAACACCTTATCAACAGAAAAATTCAATCAACAGAACATCTTAAGACAGATACGCAGTTTTCTCTTCTGTGGCCTGCGTCGCTACGCAGTTCACCTTCTGCTTTCCTGCGTATACCCGCAGAAATCCTTCTGCCGTACTGCGTGCCCACGCACTGTTCCTTAAACCGCACTGCGTACTATTACTGCAGGTACGCACCCAGAGACATTATCGCGCCGCGTACTGTTACTGCAGGTACGCACCCAGAAATACTATCGCGCCGCGTACTTTTACTATGCGTACGCACCTGAACCTTAGTCGCTCTGCGTACCCACGCAGCTCTCCTTCTTCTGCTCTGCGTACCCACGCAGGTCTCCTGTTTCTGCTCTGCGTACCCACGCAGATCTCTTGTTTCTGCTCTGCGTACCCACGCAGCTCTTCTGTTAAACACCTGCGTACTTCTGATTAGGGCCGAATAGGCAGTTCACCAGAGTGGCACAGTTGCTCAGATCTGATCATGCGCTCGAGAGATCACCCTTCACAGATTCGCCTTCAACTTCCCTTTCATATAGATCAAGCTTTTAAGACCATAACCCAATATTTCAGATCTAAAGATATTCAATTGCAAAAGATGCTTAGCCAAGTGATCTCCTTTGCTTTATATAGGCAAGCTCCTCCTAAAATCATGGAACAATACCACGAGCCAAAACCGTAATAACACAAATACCGTCGGCTAAATACCAAGAGTAAAACATAAGAAACCCCACGTGTGCTTTTCTCTGCCTTGAAATGTGTGCACTGGGGGTACGCACCTCCTGAACGGCTGGCCTGCGTATCTGGACGCGGTCCCTGCATGGTGTACCTGCGGGTACGCACCTTCTGAGCTGATTTCCTGCGTACTTCTTAATTTTCAACATATTGAGAGCCTTGCCACGGGAGTTGCCATCAAGTACAACATCTGTAACATATAGCCATACCAGAAACATAATGCCAACAATGCATTGTACTGATTCTTGATATTTTCATCTTCTGGAATAGTCATTGGTACATACAGCCAAGTATATTGTATCTTATTACAATGTTTCCTACAAACATTCCTGGAATAATATTTATGAAAACTAATTGCTCCAAAATTAAGAAATCTGAGTTCTTCAATTTCAGCACTAGCCGCCTTAAGGCTCTTAAGCTCATAAATTCCAATATGTAAAGGAAAATCAGGCCAAGGGACCTTCTTCCTCCTATGGAGTTGTGCAGACAATCCATTATTCAACTGATAGGCTACCTCCTACAAGACCACCTTATTGGTCACATACCTCTACATAAGGTGAGAGGCTATCTGACACCCAAAACATCTAATGTATGTCGAAAACCAATCTACAACATCAAAAAGTGCCTCGTTCACCTAATCTATCATGAAAGGAGGTTAAATCTCAAAAATCATCTTATAGACAACTGCAAAGAAATGTTCATCCAGTTGTGCATATACTCTTCGAAAACTAACTTTCTATAACAATATGCAATGGAAATATAGAGGCAACTTCTCATGAGGGGTCCAATTCCATTTCATTCCTTTGAACTTATAATGAGCACATATATCATCCAAAAGTTAAGTGGACATTTAAAATGTTGGTGCTTGTTTGGCATGTAAAGATGTCTTGGCCTATTATATGTCATGTTGTAGCTCATGAGAGAGGATATCGACCTAGTTGAAGAGTTTTCCTCTTGAAACAACTATCTTGAGCAGATAAACCAAACTCTCCTCAAAGTATTCTACATTTTTCTTCCCATGTAGTCTATAGCACATCACCATGAGATATTGGTAAACCTTTCTCAAATATTTGGTCATGTAGACTACACTTGGTCTCTGGAAAAATCTTGCAAGCTCTTGCCACCACGACTTGAGGATTTCCTTGGTATCCAGGTTTTCCCAAGTTGCATAGAACTGAGTATTCAAATATTCTTTGGGGGTTACCATATTGTAATAAGAATGTATTTCATGTGGATGGTAGGTGGTGATCTCATTTCTTCTTTCACTACTGAGAACCAGATTCTTGTTATCCATATGTAACAATATCCATTCAATATTTTCTGCACAAGGCATCACTATTAATATGCATTCCACTCTATGTATCCTGCACCTCTTGGTATTTATATACACTTCTCTTTCTTCCAAGCCTTCCCAGAATTCCTTATGCATGAAAGAATATTTTATGTCCTTCCATGAGACTTTAAGAGATTTATCAATGAAGAAATCTATATCTAATAGGATGGGAACCCTCAGCTTAGTATATTCCACTGCCTCCTCAGTACTAGATTCTAAAGTTTCCTTTGAAGTATCTTGTTGAGTGGTAGGAGGCATTGTCTTAGCATATGATGATAGATAAATGTATTTTGTATCCGTAGTTATCACATGAAAACTATTATTTTTAAGAATTCCCCTATCTATCAAATGAAAACTATTCAAAATACAATGATTAAGGATAGAAATGGGAAAGATGGAAGCACAAGCCTATCAAAAGTGAGATAGGGTAGCTTGATTATCCAATAGGAGTGCACTCTGCACCAAGGAAAGAGGGAGGGCACATGTTGGGATCACTGTGCACAGACAAGGCTTGACTAAGGCTTATAATTGCACCATGCACTTGTTGGCATTATGATGCATGTGTTGTACTTGATGGAAACCCACTTATAGCAGAACAACTCACTTGTATATGGTAACTAGATGAATCTACAGGAAAGATATCGAATGTGACAGAATGCATGGAAGCTATGTTTACAGATATGACAAAATGCAAGGCAGTTCAAAGGAATCAGTTCAGAAGTAATGTACGAAGGAAAATCACATTATAACAGGTCTATTCAGAGGGAATAAAGTAATGGTACAAAAGAATAGGATGAAGGAACAAATGACTACAGATCAGAATCAAGAAGTTGAATAAAAAGGATATTTTCAGGTATGTTAAGATGTATACACAGGTTCACTGTATAAAAATAGTGTATACACGCGGGTTAACAGAACCAAAGGAGAGTATACGTATACACGCACTTTCACAGAAGGAAAAGCGCGTACATGTTGGAAAACCAAGGTTTTGGTCCGAGGTATCTAGTCCAAGGTATTTTGGTCCAAGGTATTGATCCAAGGTATTTGGTCTGAGGTATTGACCCTAGGTATTTGGTCCAAGGTATTGGTCCTAAGTGGTTTTGGTCCAAGGTATTATGAAAGGCCTAAAACTATATAAGGAGGAGAAGATCATTAGGCCAAGTGTGCAAGCATTGAATATCTTCTGAAGTGTTAGATCATATATGCAGGTTATGAGCTTTTGATGCTTTGCTTGATCTGATCTAAGGATGCACCTATGTGGTTGATGATGGTTGATGGATCGGGATCATAAAGCCTGAAATGAATTATCATTATGTGGTTTGATCATGGACAGTCTAGATCTGAATACTGACGCATGTTTTATTCTGTAAATGTTATGATCTGGGTATGACTGAAGTCTGGAATGTCTGTGAAGTTTTAAGTTAGTATTTGCAGACATGTACGCTGTTTCGCTTTGGTAAAAGCGCGTATACACGTTGGTTTGACACATCGAAGTAGCGTATACCTTATGAACTATGATGTTTGAAGTTGCAGTTGGTTCTGGTTGTTGATGCAGAGTTCTGAGTTATGCTTTATGTTATGGTAACTGCATTCTGGGGACAATGTTTTGAATGTTCAGATTGATTGATTGTGATTTGCTTAAGTGATGATGGATGATATCAAATGATGGATAGTGTTGAAAATGCAACAAGATGATGGAGCTTAGTGAAAAGAAGTCGCCTTCACTAAGTGGGCCCATAGGCTATTTTTGGCGCAAAGTCTATTTTTAGACTATGTCTACTTTTAGACATATGGATCATGGTCTATGAGTTGCAGGATGCTATTTGTGGATGATTGGTCATGTTGGTAAAAATAGATGGACTTTTATTTTTAGACATATGGGCGGAGTCTATTTTTAGACTGCCAGGCTAAAAATAGAACAGTCGAATATTATTAGCTCTTAATAATATTTGGACTATAAACATTATCTTATCCTCTTGGAGCACTTCAATTCGAGCTACAGATGTGGCACATGCAACTGTCAAAAGGAAATACGCTTTTCTTATGGGTCAGTTGAGTTATTTCATGGTGGACTTCAGTTAGAACTCAAGTGATTGAGTTTGATGGAGTTGATTGAGGAGTTGATGGAGTTGTGTTCAGTTTGACTTAGTTGAACTAGTTGTATTTAGTCTAACTGCAGAATACACTAATGATGAGTGATGTGAATTAATTATTAATTAATTCACTAATTATTAACTCATAAAGTAACTAAAGAATACATCAGTTAACTCAATGGAGACAAGTGTTAGAGGTGAGTGAAAGGGCAAGACAGCTGTCAGTTGTGACTATAGTTGTGCATGAGATTTGCACAATCAATGGATTGAGTATTTCCAATGAGGATTGTGTGGTTTAGCCAAGGGAAATACGAGTTTGGATCAGCCATTCTCATGCAGGATTGCGCAGTGGAGGCAGGCAAGCAGTGGAGGAGATTTGAACCTGTGATTGATTCATATCTGAGCTGGTTTGTGTGTAACAGGTGGAGATAGTACTGAGTACTTGTGAGGAGTATTGTACTATGTATTGTTACATGTTCTCAATCATTATAATATACAGATAGTGTGGGGTTTTCAGCTGTATGCTTTCCCCGGGTTACATACTGTGTTAATGTGCGCATGTGATTGATGTTTCATTGTTTTTAATTCCGCAAAATTGATGATCAACATAAAGGAGGTTATGTATTATGCATGCATTCCGCAATAGTGTATAATCAGGATAATCTCTGTGAATAAGTGTCATATTATTCAAAATTTGTACAAATCGGGATCATAATGACTTATCATTATGTGATCTGATAATGGATGGGCTAGATCTGATTGCTAACACATTTTTTATCCTTTATGTGTGATGATCTAGGTATTTCTGAAGTCGGGAAGTGCAACGAAGTTATAAGTAAGTATTTGCAGATCTATACGTCAGTTCGCTTTGGTGAAGTTGCGTATACACGCTGGTTCGACTCTTCCAAGTAGTGTATGAAAAAGAAAAGCTTGATGATTCAAGGATGATTGATCAATCAAATCAGTACTACTGTTTTACTGTTGTTTGTCAATAATGTCTTCTTAGATCTGAAAGTATAACTGAATGTATAAGGAAATTGAATCTGATTGATTGATTGATTGAGAATGAAGGGTGATACTTGTTGCTATATGTTTAGAACTTTGTAATATGACAGTAGATATTCATAATGTTACTGATTTGTACAGTTTGTGGTTCAGAAGTTTTATGATTCAGTATCTTTAGAGATATACGCAAGTTGGGCTAAAGGAAGTAGCGTATACACATAGTTTGGGTTCAACCAAGTAGCGTATACACTTTGATGCATGATTTTGAGGTCACAGCTGGTTCTGAATGATGATGTAGTGTTCTTACTGGTTATAGTGATCTATATGTTCTAGTTGATTGGTTGAAGTTGATTAAGTATGAATGAACAATTGATTCAGTTGTGTCAAAGGTTTAGAGGTTGTTAGTGATTGATTGAGTTTGGTTCATTCAGAGAGTGATGATTGAGTTTCAATGATTGGTTGATGCAGATGTATTTGATGGTTGTATTGCAATGGTGAATGATTCTAAGCTCCAATGTTGTTGATGGGTCCAGTGTGAAAATTTGATGAAACGTGGCCTTCAGATTGTGGTGTTGTGATCCAGGAGTATCCAGTCTGAAAATTCATGAAACATGGTCCCTGGAGGAAGAAAGAAGGTCGTAGCCTTTTGTAGGTTGGCGCCTACATACTAGTAAACATATCGGCTAGTACAAGAGCTAGGGGGTTGTAGCTCCCTTCCAGTAGAAGCTGGAGAACGAGAGAAGGTTGTAAACTTCTACAGGTAGAAGCCTGCATACTGGTATGAGTCTGCACTAGTACAAGATTGTAAACAGATTTTCTTATTATTAAAAGAAGACAGAGACGACAATAGCATGTGGTTTTCACCCACATTGGGTTTCCACCTTAAATATTGGTGTTCATGTGTGTTGCTTATGTGTGATGATTTATTCTGTTATTACTGCACAGGGTTACTATTTAATGTTTAATAAAGTACTGATGGACTGATTAAAGATCAACATATGATGAATTAACTGAATCATAAGTTCACTGGATATATGCTAGTTGCTTTAAGAACAGTTGCATGCACACGCAAGTTCCCTTCACTGAAGTAGCATATGTAAATATGATTATGGAAATGAAAAAGTTATTGATTTGATAATACAGATTCACCCCCCCTCTCAGTATTATTTCCAACAATTGGTAATAGAGTAGGTCATTTGGAAAAATCTTGATCACTTGAAGGAGATCCATAGAAAATAATGAGAAAGAAGAAAGCACCTCAAAAGAAGAAGGCATCTCAAAGGAACTATGACAGTGGAAGAGATGATTGGGGATTATGTGGAAGCAACTCTTCAGATTCAAAATCACCTTAAAATGAAGATGAACAAGCAAATGAACTATCGGGTATGAATTTGTTATCATCTGGTGATACATTTCTCTGTTTATTTGAATATGATGAAAGTGACAGCGAAACAACTGAATTTTCTCTTATGGGTGAAAGAGAAAGATATCAAATAGAGGCATAATTTTAAAAAATCACAGAAAAAATTAGAGATCAACAAGATCTATTCGAAAAAAGGGAGTGTACCTGATCCAGGTGGATGTTGGTGGCCACCCACCTATCCCATTTGGACCCCCACAACTGTCTCTTTCAGTTTTTCAGTTTCCTTAATTATAGCACAATTTACTATTTTTAGCAGTTTTCGGGTCCTAAACTTCCGGAGCCGTTTTGAGGCCCTAAACGACGTTTTTTGGGAAATCCCGCTCTTGCGATTTTTTAGATAAAAAATCGTTGTTTGCGTTATAGTCCTCAGAAAGATCTTTTCAACGGGCTATCATGCGCGTAAAACGGAGATCGTATGCCAAAGTTACGACCCCGGGAAGTTGATGTACCAATTTACCCAAACGGGGCCCATAGTTTGGCGTTTTCATCTTCTAGGGTTAGGTTTTGGAATGTTAAGGGTTTTCCATTGTTTCTCAATAATAAATAGGCCTTCGAGCCTCATTGTAAAGACACTTCGAAACAGTTCAGAGGCATGTAGCCGACACATCTCTTCTCAGAGATAAG
Organism: Pinus tabuliformis; assembly: GCA_031772625.1. Classification (NCBI taxonomy): domain Eukaryota; kingdom Viridiplantae; phylum Streptophyta; class Pinopsida; order Pinales; family Pinaceae; genus Pinus; species Pinus tabuliformis. The sequence continues at coordinate 369,802,793 of CM062808.1, read as the reverse complement.
CTACCATCGCCCTAGCTGGGTTATTTCTATTTGTAAGCATATTTCAGTATTCTCCATTAATGAAATGAAGTATTATTTCCGCTGCATCTCTGTTTTTTATGGTTATCGCATCTCTGTATTTATGGTTATCTCTGTAATCTATTGCGTTCCTGCTTAAATCCGGATCAGTACCTTCAAAGAAGAAGCTACCAAACTAAAATCTCAACTGGAGGAAGGAAACAAAGTAAGGAAGCAATACAAGGAAAAGGAAGATCAATGCCAAAAGTTGCAAGATGAAGTGACATCATTAATAAATGAAGTAAATAAAAGGAGCACAACAATCAAGAAACTTAAAGATAGATCCAGTTACTATGAAAGTCTTGAAGCTAAGATCCTCTCTTTAAAAGAAGATTTTGAAAAATCAAATAAGCAAAATGAAGAACTACTCCAAGCTCTTGAAGAACAAGAAAACAAAGTTCTCGAATTAAGGAAACAAGTGGAAGAAGGAAGAAAAGTTGAAGAAATCATGAAGGAGAAATATCTTGAAAAGGAAGAGCAATATCAGGTTGAGGTAAATACACTAAAAGGTAAATTAGAAGAAAAGGATAAGCTTTTACGATTTCAAGATAGTACTAAGATTTTGGATGATATTCTTAGTAGTCAAAGGTCTCCTTCCATCAAATTTGGTCTTGGTTTTCATGAATTTGTTGAAGGTGAATCTAGCTCACAAGGTGAGGCAAGGAACTCTAATGCAAAATCTGAAATTCTCAACAAGGAGATGAGAGGTCAACCCCATCAACAACCAAGGAAAGAAATTTTTCAAAGAAAATCTTTTACTCCTAACTGTGGAAGTGATAGTCGGTTATTTCCTCAAATGAATAATGTTGAATGTTTTATATGTCATAATTTTGGACATGTTACAGCAAGATGCAGAAGTAGAATGGTTCAAGACCATCACACAGAAAGATCATCAACTTCCAGGTACTTTAAGGGATATTGTTTTTCTTGCAATATGTTTGGTCACAAAGCCATTGACTGCTATAGAAGGAATATGAAACATGTAAGATGTTATGCATGTAACAAATTTGGACATATAGCAAAGGAATGCAGGAGAAAATTTCGAGCACCATACCAAAAGGAGAAAACATCATCACACTCGAAAATGTGGAAGAAGAAGGAAGTACAGTTAGAAAAATGTAGCATGGCACAGTGTACAGACATAACAGACTCAGGGGGAGTTGAAAGTGTGAAACTCCAGTGTTCTAAATCTCATACGCAAGTTTCGTGAAGACAAGTCACGTATATGCCTGAGTTTGAAGCTACACAACTGCGTATATGTTGGTTTAATGAAGAATTAGCGGGACAGACTCAGAAAAATGATCTAATATGATTCAAACAATTTTCAATTATCTTTTCTGTCTTGATGATTGATGACTATAGTATATAGAAGTTCTTTTTGATGACTTGATGTATATCTGATTCATGATGATGCCTTGATATTTCTTACTGATATATGCAATGATCAGATCTGACAGTGAACAGGTGGAATAGGTTTAGGGGGAGAACATGGTATGCTTCTAATAAAGCATTGTTGGCATTATGTTTAGAAGTCTTTGGTACCTAATCAATGATGATGATGCTTATGTGGCTAAAGTGTTTAAATGATACATCTTGCTATGATACGGTTATGAGTTGCTCATGATGAAATCTCAGATGATACTTGTATTGCTTGGGGTTACATAGTTGTTATTCAGATCAGATTTATGGATGATTGTGGATGACTTTTTGATGATGCATATAGTACATATATGTTGCTTACATGGTGATCTTCATAAGGAAAAGGAGAAGTACAAAGCTTGAGTACACAACTTCATTATTTGATGATAAGCCACTCATTTCTTTTATGCTGGTGTCATCATGCCTTCAAAGATGCATATGGTGTAGTTATGATACAGGATTCCTATAGTTCTTGGCTCTCACATCGTTGAGGATTGTTGTTGTTGATGGTATCAAGAAAGCTGGACAAATGACCATGCGCTCATGGTTTGCTAGATACATAATTGATGGATACACATTATGTTGGATACATGAATGATTACTTAAGTTGCATATTGATAAATATTGTTGGTTGGCCAAGAGAATGGTGTTATTGCAGGTCTCATGAAGACATAGCTATTTAAAGACATGGATATTCGAAGACATGGATTACTTAGTCACATAATGATGATGAGTTCTTACCTTATGATGATAGGTTGATACTCACATATGTTGATTATCATGGTTGATGCTTATCAGATGTGGGATGTTCCCTAGTGATGATACATGGTTGATATATTGAAGGTTCTTGTGGAAAGATCATGCAGTTCTTGATGATGATGTTATGATCATAGATGATGACTATGGTGTTTTCACATACATATGATATGATGTGAATGATTTTGTGCTACTACTTGGAGATATGACATATGCTTAGTTGATTCATGGAAGGTTATGATAAGGCTCTTTCTACTAAGGAAACGAAGCAAGTTGATCTTGATGAGATCAAGAGGATGAGTTGATATCTATATGCATGCATACTTTGTCACAGGTTGATGATATTTACACTGTCATATCTTGGTAACTAATGATGGACATATACAGGTTGTTGGTCTGGATGTTGTTGACAGATGCTTATGGTGCAGATCATACATGGTGTATGATAGTTACTGATGACTATCATGGTCTTGTTAGATATTTGGTCTCTGTTATAAATGTCATGTATATCATTCGATGTAAAGGTCATATAAAGACCCATGATGTAATAATTTGTCTTTGTCTATCGTAGTCTTTTGATGAGTCCTTTTTGGTCATATGATGTAATTTGTACCCCCACTATGCATGGGAAGGATGATGTAATAATTGCTATATTTCAGTCATGTATAAATTGGTATATCCCCACTTGGTTGGGAGGATGAGTCAAATTCGGTATATCCCCACTTGGTTGGGAGATTGATGTATGTATGAGTCATTGGTGATAGGAAGGTCAAACTCACATAGTTGAATTATAGAGTCATGTTATTCTTTTGGAAGATATTTTGCAGACTCCGCATGTGCTCAGGGGGAGCGTGGATGATATAGTGCATTTCAACATGAACAAAGGGGGAGTTCAATCAGAGAATTCAGCATGTGCCTAGGGGGAGCATGATCAATGTTTATATTCAGTTATTTAGATGTGAAAGTATTCATTTTGGTCAACCCCTTGCCCTTGATATCAAAGGGGGAGAATATCTTGTTCCACCCTTTGCCCTTGATGTCAAAGGGGGAGAGTATTTTGGTGTTGCTTGTTATCTCTAACAGTTTCTACAACTTGCAGTAATAAACACCAACATGGTTGCCATCAAGTCCAAAGGGGGAGATTGTTGGCATTATGATGAATGTGTTGTACTTGATGGCAACCCACTTATAGCATAACAACTCACTTGTATATGGTAACTAGATGAATCTATGTAACTAGATGAATCCACAGGAAAGATATCAGAGATATTAGATGTGACAGAATGCATGGCAGTTGTGTTTACAGATATGACAAAATGTAGGGCAGTTCAAAGGAATTAGTTTAGAAGTAATATACAAAGGCAAATCACATTATAACAGGTCTATTCAGAGGGAACAAAGTAATGGTACAAAAGAATAGGATGAAGGAACAAAGGACTACATATCAGAATCAAGAAGTTAAATAAAAAGGACATTTTCAGGTATGTTAAGTTGTATACGTAGGTTCACTGTAGAAAAATAGTACATACACGACAATTAACAGAACCAAAGGAGCATATATGTATACATGCACTTTCACATAAGGAAAAGCGCGTACATGTTGGAAAACCAATTTTTTGGTTCGATGTTTCTAGTCCAACGTATTTTGGTCCAAGGTATTTGGTCTGAGGTATTGACCCTAGGTATTTGGTCCAAGGTATTGGTCCTAAGTGGTTTTGGTCCAAGGTATTGTAAAAGGCCTAAAGCTATATAAGGAGGAGAGGATCATTAGGCCAAGTGTGCAAGCATTGAATATCTTCTGAAGTGTTAGATCATATATGCAGGTTATGAGCTTCTGATGCTTTTCTTGATCTGATCTAAGGATGCACCTATGTGGTTGATGATGGTTGATGGATTGGGATCATAAAGCCTAAAATGAATTATCATTATGTGGTTTGATCATGGACAATCTAGATCTGAATACTGACGCATGTTTTATTCTGTAAATGTTATGATTTGGGTATGACTGAAGTCTAGAATGTCTGTGAAGTTTTAAGTTACTATTTGCAGACATGTACACTATTTCACTTTGATAAAAGCGCGTATACACGCTGGTTTGACACATCGAAGTTGCGTATATCTTATGAAATATGATGTTTGAAGTTGCAGTTGGTTCTGGTTGTTGATGCAGAGTTCTGAGTTATGCTTTATGTTTTGGTATCTGCATTCTGGTGACAGTGTTCTGAATGTTCAGATTGGTTGATTGTGATTTGCTTCAATGATGATGGATGAGATCAAATGATGGATCAGGATCATAATGACTTATCATTATGTGATCTGATAATGGATGGGCTAGATCTGATTGGTAACACATGTTTTATCCTTTATGTGTGATGATCTAGGTATGTCTGAAGTCAGGAAGTGCAACAAAGTTATAAGTAAGTATTTGCAGATCTATATGTTGGTTCACTTTGGTGAAGTTGTGTATACACGCTGGTTCAGCTCTTCCAAGTAGCATATGCAAAATAAAATCTTGATGATTCAAGGATGATTGATCTATCATATCAGTACTACTGTTTTACTGTTGTTTGTTAGTGATGTCTTCTTAGATCTGAAAGTAGATCTGAATGTATAAGGAAATTGAGTCTGATTGATTGACTGATTAAGAATGAAGGGTGATCCTTGTTGCTATCTGTTTAGAACTCTGTAATACAACAGTAGATCTTCAGAATTTTACTGATTGGTACAGTTTGTGGTTCAGAAGTTTTATGATTCAGTATCTTTAGAGATATATGCAGGTTGGGCTAAAGGAAGTAGCGTATACACGCAGTTTGGGTTCAACCAAGTAGTGTATACACTCTGATGCATGGTTTTGAGGTTACAGATGGTTCTGAATGATGATGTAGTGTTCTGGGTTTAGATATGTGTATTGGTTATAGTGATCTATTTGTTCCAGTTGATTGGTTGAAGTTGATTAAGTATGAATGAACGGTTGATTCAGTTGTGTCAGAGGTTCAGAGGTTGTCAGTGATTGATTGAGTTGGGTTGATTCAGAGAGTGATGATTGAGTTTTAGTGATTGGTTGATGCAGATGTATTTGATGGTTGTGTTGCAATGGTGATTGATTCTAAGCTTCAATGTTGTTGATGGGTCGAGTGTGAAAATTTGATGAAACGTGGCCTTCGGATTGTGGTGTTGTGATCCGGGAGTATCCAGTCTGAAAATTCTTGAAATGTGGTCCCTGGAGGAAGAAAGAAGGTCGTAGCCTTCTATAGGTCGGTGCCTACGTACTAGTAAACATATCGGCTAGTACAAGAGCTAGGGGGTTGTAGCTCCCTTCCAGTAGAAGCTGGAGAACGAGAGAAGGTTGTAACCTTTTGCAGGTAGAAGCCTACGTACGGATATGAGTCTGCACCAGTACAATATTGTAAACAAATTTTCTTATTATTAGAAGAAGACAGAGACGACAACAGCAGGTGGTTTTCACACACATTGGGTTTCCACCTTAAATCTTGGTGTCCATGTGTGTTGCTTATGCGTGATGATTTATTGTGTTATTACTGCAGATGGTTACTGTTTAATTTTTAATAAAGTACTGATGGACTGATTAAAGATCAACATATGATGAATTAACTGAATCATAAGTTCACTAGATATAAGTTGGTTGCTTTAAGAATAGTTGCGTGCACACGTGAGTTCCCTTCACTGAAGTAGCATATATAAATCTGATTATGGAAATGAAAAAGTTATTGATTTGATAATATTGATTCACCCCACCTCTCAGTATTATTTCCAACAGTGCTGATGTGAGAGAGAGAGACTTCTTGGGTGCAGGGTGAAATCATCGTGAGAAAGGAGGGACACATTTTTGTTGGGAAGTGCTCTAAGGAGGCCTAGTGAGGGCATAGTTTCAGTTGACATAGGTGCTCGATTGTGGCTTAGGAATGCGCCATGCACTCTAGAAGGGAGCCCTTTTTATTGGGTGCAATTTGAAAACAAATAGGGTCTCTATTTTCCAGAAGTGTTCTCTGCTCAAGGATAGGCTCCAAATATTTGAGTGAAGGTCAACAACAAGTTAATAACAAAGTAACAATGATAGAATCAGGTTGTAAGTGTTTATACGTCATGTCACAATCATGACTAGAAAGTGAAAAGCCATGGAATGCGAAGAGTCACTAGAAATGTTACTTGCGACAGCAAGACAACACTTTAGGAGGAAGTATAGATGAAAATGACACTTCATAGGTGAAAACAAATTGAAACATTATAGAAATTCCTTGTAGATTCAAACTGCTAATTGTAATTTACTAAAATAATAGACTTAAATCTACTCTACCAATTGCAGAAATAATTAAATGATCGCAAAATATTGAAGCATAAAAGAGAAATAATTCAATCAATGCATTTCCTGGGGAAATCCACAGCTAAAAATCCTCCTATCTGTATATTGCATTAGTCACAAAATATGAGAAGATTACAATGCTTTGCTTAAGCCCGAGCAACCTCTGCACTATCTCTATTTGTATCACTACTTCCTAGACAAGCCTTCGCCAATACTTAACTAATTTTTTGCTTGCCCAAGTCCCTATTTCCTTGTGTTTTTCAATTAGGAATGGCCCCCCTATTAATTAGGGAAATTGAAATTCTAAATTGTGTAATCCATCATTGGCCTTCCTCTGACTGCATGCACCACCTGTACAATTTGGATGATTATACAATTGATAGTACACTTCCCTTTAACTCAGTAACTCATAGATCACACATGTATGATTTATTTATGGTTGATTTATTAGTTAACTGTTTGAACATTGAAGTTGCTCTCCACTGCTAGACCTCCTACTAGTTCCTCCAACAATTGTAACTAGTTTAACTGACTTTAAGTGAGTTAAACTGAATTAATTAATTACAATTCAAAATAAACTCAACTAGGGCTCCTATAAAGTAGGATCCAATCTACATGACTCAAGTTAGACCCTTAACTCGAATTAACTAAACCAACTAAGTCAAACTAACTTAGTTATCTCGTACAAGTTGTAACGTGATGTGGAATTACAATTTTCTTCTAATTTAATTCAAGGGAAAATTAAATTAGAATCTTTCTTGGTGCCATTTTTAACAAACATCGCTAAGGAAAACAAAAGTGCCAGTAAAAATGACAAAAGAAAAAAAAACGACACACTGCAAAACTGACCAAGAATTGGTGCACTTGTGACCAAGATTGAAGAAGAACTCCTTGTGGTGAGAAAATGCACAAATATTAAGCATGGAAACTGTTATGCAACTAGCTCACAAAATATAAGAAAATATAGATCAACGACTTCAAAATCAAACTCTTTGAGGGGGCAACCTCCTTTACATTACACAAATGAACAAATCCTGGATGATACAAATGACAAGACCTCCTTTCTATATATAGGAGTCTAAGGGGTCACAATATAGTTAAAGTCGAAATAACAATAATAATGTAAGGGCACAACAATAAAAATAGTGGGCTTCTGGGGCACAATAATAACAATATGGGGACAACATGGGCACAACAATAACAATAAGGTGCTACAATGACAATAATAATAAGGGAATACACTAGTATTATAGGGACCTAACATTCCCCTCTCCTTTAGAAAAGTGTTGTATTCAACGCTTGAGTAGTTTTGGATGCTTCTATATAAAATTCTCACCCTCCCATGTGGAATCTTCAGTGGGTAAGTTCTTCCACTTGATGAGATACTCTGAAATTGATCGATTTTTTAGCTATCGAGTTCATGTTTCTGTGACTGCTTCAGGTTCCAATATGATTTTTCCTTCCTCATTAAGTTCTGGCAATATTGTTTGAACTAGGAGTTTGTCACCTATAACCTTCTTTAAGCATGAAACATGGAAAACTAGGTGGATATAGGAAGCAATTCAATTCCTTCGCTATCTTACAATGAATAAAATTATGGGTACTTCCTGAATCAATCAACACTATTACATTTTTCTTCTTGATATGTCCTTCTATCTTGATAGTTTGAGGAGTGGTTATTCTGGCCAATGCATTACAAGATATGGTCAGATTCATTTCTTCTTTCTCTAGGATTTGTTCCTAGTGTGTATCCTCTTCTTTTGATGTTTCTTGTTCCTTTTCTTCTTCCTCTTCACAATCTATGTAAAATAATTTCTTCTCAACACACTTATGACCTTTAGTGTATTTTCTATCACAACTGTAACAAATCCCTTTTTCTCTTTTTTCTTCCAATTTTTATGGTGTCAACATTTTAGTTTGTGGAAGGCTAGGGGAAACAACACTTCCATCTTTATAGTTGTGATTGGTAGGCTTCCTTGTTGCCATAATTTTGCTTTCAATTTTTCTTGCCAACCTGAATGCCTTCTCCAATGAATCAAGTTCCCAAAGGCGAACCTCATGTTGGATGTTATCCTTTAATGTCCCTATGAACACATCAATCCTATGCTCCTCTGGAATATCTTTTACCCTTATATTCAATTTTTGGAAGTCCTCAATGTGCTCCACCATTGAAACTTTTTGTTTGAGATTTATCAATTGGCTAAAAAAGGTGTTGCTTTTTGTATCCTCATAATGTGCTATCATTTCTTCCATAAAAATTTCCCAAGTGACAATTTGTTTACGAGAGAAAATCCATTGATACCATACAAATTGATTGGGTTCCAAATATAAAGTCGCAATGCGTACCTTTTGTGTCTTTTACACATTATGGAGATCGAAATATTGCTCCATCTGTAGTATCCATGTTATGGGATCCTTGCCATCAAAATTCCTCATATCGATCTTTGGAACATGGTGGGTCTTCAATCCAATGTTAGAGTCTATGAAATCATGACTAACATTTCTTTTGTTCTCATCATGAGTTTCCTCTACTACCTTTTCACCATTAGGAAGCATTTCTTGTAGCAACTTTGCCAAACCTCCTTTCAAACCTTCCATGTATTTCTTCAAATCTTCAATATTTACTTCTAAACCATCCATCTTAGCTTCCACACCATCCATCTTAGCTTCCATGCCATTCATCTTAGCTTCCACGTCATTCTTTAAACCATCCATATTAGCTTCCACGCTGTTCTTTAAACCATCCATCTTAGCTTCTGTTACTTTTTGTGAGAGTGCAATTTGTTGCACTTGGTCTCATAATTTTGATATATCATGTTGCATTTCTTCATCTTCTTCATGAGTCATGCTAGAGATTTCAGGTTTCTTACTAGGTGTTTCCATTTTCTTTCTTCGAGGCATCAATTAATTATAATTATGCTTCACTATGTCCTTTGAATTCCTTCAAACTAATTTTTCAAACCAAACTTATGAAAAATTTTAAAAAGACTACACATCTTTTTTGGTTTTGTAGAAGCTCGATATTGAATCTGTTGTATCTCTGTAATTTCAGATCTCCTAGGTATGAAATTGCATCCTGTGGTAGCCCTCTAAGTCCTCGTTCCAACCCCGCAAGTTGGATCAAGATTGGATTCTCTAAGAAAGAGTTATTCTGCATCTCCCATGATGGCTTGATTATAGACTGATTCAGTAGAGTGAACTTGTAATAAGTTCCATGTGTCACTATTTATACCTTAGGACATGAAATTGATAAACAGAAAACTAAATTCCGTCCTCTTTCTGTTTCTTTTTATGAAATTTCAATATGATTCTCAGAGAGAAAGTGATGACGATTTTCCCCAGGTCACCTGTTTGAGATATAATTCGGGATCATGCAAAAACCCTAGGTTCCTTGGATCATATCTCAAAAAATATAGCGATACAAGATCTGAAATTTGTACCCGAGGCTCATCAAGATTTTGGTTCAAATGGATTTTAACTTTAACTTCTGAAACATTTTAGAAAAAACGTTATGGCAAAAATTCCACGATGCCCTGTTTGAAGTAGCGAAACCCTAGAATCCAAATCCTCTGATACCAATTGTTATACAACTAGATCACAAAATAGAAGAAAAGATAGATCAACGACTTCAAAATCAACCTCTTCGAGTGGGAAACCTACTTTACATTACACAAATGAACAATTATTGGATGATACAAATGACAAGGCATCCTTTCTATATATAGGAGTCTAAGGGGTCACAATATAGTCAAAGCCGACATAACAATAATAATGTAAGGGCACAACAATAACAATAGTGGGCTTTTATGGGGCACAATAATAACAATATGGGGACAACATGGGCACAACAATAACAATAAGGGGCTAAAATCACCATAATAATAAGGGAATACACTAGTATTATAGGGACCTAACAGAAACAGCTTGTGGGGTTACTTGGAGATAACCCCACCAATCATGTTCGCTCTTTTCACATGTGGTGTTCATCAAATTCCATTACTGAAGACTCCATTCATCTTCATCTCTTCCAATGCACCCTAACTAGAGTTGTTTCCAAATGGTATGTGGACCAACCACATGCCTATCATTCTACCTTTGTGACTCTCACCAAATATTTCCTTTCATATTTTCAGTTACCTTTCTGATACGACACTGGTATCGAACTCTTGACCTCTTTTCATCAAACTTCTGCCACCCGCCTTTCTGACCATGTACAAGAATGGCGCATAAGGAGGAGCATGTGTAGAGCCCCTGAGTTTGAAAATCATGTATATATGGAATGGTTTTTGAGAACCCTTTTTTCCCCCATCGGTAAATATGTCACCTCTCACTTCCCTTAGATTGAGGAAGAATCCCTCTCCATATAACCTTAAAATATGATTTGATATATTCCCAGTCGGGTTATGTTTATATTGTCCTCCTCGATCCACGTTGGCACAATGCTCGTAATGCACTAGGGGCATCTCATGTCACTAATGGTATCATTGTATCTATTTCCCACACTCAACCACCACCATATCCTCAACCTCCTATGAGTTATGGTTAACCCCAGGGGGCAACCAGTTCCACTTACACCTATCCACCTCCTGATCCTTTGTGTTTCAACTCTTATCAAGGTACATGAAATCTATATGCATTCCCCCATCCACATCATTCGATGCCAGGGCCAGTTGTTTCTCAACATGGTTATCAAAATGTTATCACGAACCCTTACTATCCTTATGCACCTCGTATGTTATGAAACCAGCTCAAGAAAAGATATAAAAGATAGATCAACGCCTTAGAATTCAGCCTCTTCGAGGGGGCAACCTCCTTTACATTACATAAATGAACAATTCTTGGATGATACAAATGACAAAACCTCCTTTCTATATATAGGAGTCTAAGGAGTCACAATATAATCCAGCCGACCTAACAATAATAATATAAAGCCACAAAAATAACAATAGAGGGATTCTATGGGGCATAGAAATAACAATATGGGGGTAATAGGGGCACAACAATATAAATAAGGGGTATAACTACAATAGTAATGGGGTAATCACTAGTATTATAGGGACCCAACATGCCCCTCTCCTTCAAAAAAGTGTTGTCCTCAACGCTTGAGTAGTTCTGGATACTTCTGCATAAAATTCTCATCCTCCCATGTGGAATCTTCAGCGGATAAGTTCTTCCACTTGATAAGATACTCTGAAATTGATCAATTTCGTAGCTGTCGAGTTCTTGTTTCTGTGACTGCTTCCGGTTCTAATATAATTTTTCCTTCCTCGTTAAGTTCTGGCAATATTGTTTGAATTGGGAGCTTGTCGCCTATAACCTTCTTTAAACATGAAACATGGAAAACTGGGTGCAATCGAGAAGCTGCAGGAAGCTCCAATTTGTATGCCATAGTACCAATCTTTTGCAACACCTTGTACGGACCATAATACTTTGGTGATAATTTATTATCCTTCTTAGCTTGCTTTAGGGACATTTGCTTATATGTTTGTAGCCGTAGGAATACCCAATCACCTACATCAAAACTTCTTTCACTGCGATGTTGATCTACCTGTTGTTTCATTCTATTTTGTGCCAAAACGAGGTTATCCTTTAAGAGTTGGAGGACTTGTTGTTGATGTTCGATGTGATGTTCCACTGCCTGAACCTTAGAATTTTCTCTTAAATATGATGTGATGGATGGTGGTTGATACCCATAAAGTGCCATAAATGGGGTCATTTTTGTTGCTGTATGGAAGGAAGTGTTATACCACCATTCAGCCAGAGGCAACCATTTGACCCATTGTGTCCGTTTATCAGATACAAAGCAACGAAGATATCCTTCCAAACATTTGTTTACTATCTCAGTTTGCCCATCAGATCGAGGATGATAAGATGAGCTATGAGCTAACTGAGTACCAAGACAAGAAAATAATTCTGTCCAAAAATTTCCAGTGAAAATGGGATCTCTGTCATTTACAATAATCTTTGGGTTTCCATGTAGCTTTTGAACTGTTTCCATAAATGCAGTAGAAACTGTACTGGCTTTAAATGGATGTGATAATGCACAAAAGTGTGCATACTTGGTAAGTCTGTCAACTACCACCATGATGACACTCTTTCCCTCAGACTTGGGTAAACCTGTGATAAAATCCATTGAAACCTCCTCCCAACGTTGGCTTGGAATGGATAAAGGTTGTAATAGACCCGATGTCTTAATTGTTTCAACTTTATTTTGTTGGCAAACCAAACATTCCGCCACAAACTTTTGAATATCTGATTTAAAGCCATCCCAAAAAAATTCCTTCTTAACCTTGTGGTAAGTTTTTAAAAATCCTGAGTGCCCTCCTAAGGGAGAAGTGTGCAATTCCATAAGAATCTTTTGTTTTAGCTGGGAATTCTTACAGAGGTATAAACGATCTTTGTACCATAACGAATCATTTTGCTCGCTAAATGTATCAGAAGTACTGGAATCTTGTTGTAGCTTTCGAATAAGTGCCCACACTTCTTCGTCATTCTTCCATTCCTCCCTTGCTTCGTTTATCCAATCTGGTTGGATAATAGAAATGGCACACAACAATGCTTCCACATCCTCATCCTTTCTTGAGAGTGCATCTGCCACCACATTTTGCTTCCCTTTTTTGTAGATGATTTCAAAGTCATAACCCAACATCTTTGTGACCCACTTTTGTTGCTGTTCAGAGGATAATCTTTGTTCTAAAAAGTATTTAAGGCTATCATGATCCGTTTTTACCTTGAAGTGTCTTCCCATTAGGTAGGGTCGCCATTTCTTAAGTGCATGGAGTATTGCCAACATTTCCTTCTCATAAATAGCTTTGCTTAAAAACTTTCCCTTGATTGGACGACTTTCAAAAGCAATGGGTCTTTCATCTTGCATTAGAACAGCACCAATTCCATTTCCTGTAGCATCACATTCCACAATAAAGGTTTTTGTGAAGTCTGGTGTAGCTAAGACTGTTTCTTGGCACATTGCCTCTTTAAGATGTTCAAAGGCCTTTGTTGCTTCCGGAGTCCATGAAAATGAATCTTTCTTCAATAATGTTGTTAGAGGTGCTACTATTCTCCCATAATTCTTAACAAACTTGCGATAATACCATGTCAACCCAAGAAATCCTTGCAGATGCTTTATGGATGTGGGGATTTTCCATTCCTTAATGGATTTAATTTTGCTAGGGTCTACCTTAACTCCTTCATGAGATACAATATGACCCAAATATTCCACCTCCTGGACTCCAAAGAAACATTTGGATCTTTTTGCATATAATTGTTTCTCCTCCAATAGTTGTAGCACCCTGTCAACATGTTCAACATGATCCTTCCAAGACTTGTTGTAGATTAGTATATCATCAAAAAATACTAACACAAATTTTCTAAGGAATGGTTTGAAAATTGAGTTCATCAAACCTTGAAATGTTGAAGGTGCATTGGTAAGGCCAAAAGGCATGACCAAAAATTCATAATGACCCTCATGAGTTCTAAATGTTGTTTTCGGAATGTCTTCAATCTTCATTCTGATTTGATGATATCCCGAACGAAGATCCAACTTGGTGAAGTAAATTGATCCATGCAATTCATCCAGTAATTCATCAATAACAGGAATGGGGAACTTATCTTTAATAGTGAGCTTGTTGAGCTCCCTATAATCCGGACACATGCGCCATGATCCATCATTCTTGTGCACCAATACTACTGGAGCTGAGAAAGAACTTTGACTCGGTTGAATTATACCAGCCTCTAGCATTTCTGCAACCATACGTTCAATTTCACTTTTTTGGACATAGGGATATCTGTACAGCCTGATGTTTGGAGGAACACTTCTTGGAATCAGATGAATAGAATGATCATGATCACGCATAGGTGGGAGACCTTTGGCTAAAAAAAGTGTTGCTTTTTGTATCCTCATAATGTGCTATCAATTCTTCCGTAAAAATTGCCCAAGTGATAAATTGTTTACGAGAACAAAGCCATTGATACCATACAAACTGATTTGGTTCCAAATATACAGTTGCCATACGTACCTTTTGTGTGTTTTGCACATTATTGAGATCGAAGAATTGCTCCATCTGTAATATCCATGTGGCGGGATCCTTGCCATCAAACTTCCTCATATCAATTTTTGGAATATGGTGATTCTTTGATCCAACATTAGCGTCTATGGAATCATGATTAACATTTCTTTTGTTCTCATCATAAGTTTCCTTTACTACCTTTTCACCATTAGTAAGTATTTCTTGTAGAAAATTTGTCAAATCTGTCTTCAAATCTGCCATGCCTGTCTTCAAATTTGTGTTCAAATCTATCTTCAAATTGTCCATCTTAGCTTCCATGCCATTCATCTTAGCTTCCACGCCATTTATCTTAGCTTCTGTTAACTTTTGTGAGCATGACATTTGTTGCACTTGTTCTTGTAATTTTGATATATCATGTAGCATTTCTTCCTCTTCTTCATGAGTCATGCTAGAGATTTCAGGTTCCTTACTAGGTGTTTGCATTTTCTTTCCTCGGGGCATCAGTTACCGATAATAATGCTCTACTATGCCCTTTGAATTCCTTCAAAATAAATTTTCAAACCAAGCTTAAGCAAAAATTTAAAAAAATCTACACACCTTTTTTCACTTTGTAGGAGCTCGATGTTGCCTCTGATGTATCTCTGTACTTTTCAATCATCTAGTTCTGAATTTGTGATCTGTAGTAGCTCTCTCTGTCTTCTTTCCAATGCCACCAGTCTGATCCAAATTGGATTCTCCAAGAAAGAGTTATGCACAATCTGCCAAGATGACCTGATTATAGACCTTTCCAGAAGAGCAAACTTGTATGAAGTGCCACGTGTAAAATTTTCGATCTTTGGTTCTGAAAAAGATATACAAGAAACTAAAGTCCGTCCTCTTTCTGTACCTTCTTACGAAATTTCAATCTGATTCCCAGAGAGAAAGCTATGACGATTTTCCCCAGGTCACCTGCTTTGAATGTAATTCAGGAGTTTGAAAAAAGACCAACTTCCTCAGATCATATCTCCGCAAATATCGCGTGAAAAGCTCTGAAATTCGGATCCAAGGTTCAACACGATTTCTTCTCAAATGGGT
Source organism: Pinus tabuliformis (assembly GCA_031772625.1). NCBI lineage: Eukaryota > Viridiplantae > Streptophyta > Pinopsida > Pinales > Pinaceae > Pinus > Pinus tabuliformis. The sequence goes on along the minus strand of CM062808.1, from coordinate 369,787,160 downwards.
TTTTTTTGCGACTTTTGAAACATCACAGAAAAAAAGTTATATCGAAAATGCCACGATGACCTGTTTGGAGCAGCGAAACCCTAGAATCCAAAGCTCTGATACCAAATGTTATGAAACCAGCTCAAGAAAAGATAGAAAAGATAGATCAACGCCTTAGAATTCAGCCTCTTCGAGGGGGAAACCTCCTTTACATTACATAAATGAACAATTCTTGGATGATACAAATGACAAAACCTCCTTTCTATATATAGGAGTCTAAGGAGTCACAATATAATCCAGCCGACCTAACAATAATAATATAAAGCCACAAAAATAACAATAGAGGGATTCTATGGGGCACAGAAATAACAATATGGGGGTAATAGGGGCACAACAATATAAATAAGGGGTATAACTACAATAGTAATGGGGTAATCACTAGTATTATAGGGACCCAACATCCTAGCACTCCAGCCCCATCGGCACCAGTGCCTCAACCTTCCATGTCTCCACCTCCTCTGCCACAACAACAACCACCTCCACAAAATCAAGTGTATGCTTAGCATAGTACTACTAATATCCCCAACCCCAAGAGAAGGAATGAGGGGAAGGGTAACCAGAATCAACAGCCTTAAGGTAACCAAGGAAATCAAGGTTGACAAACTAATTCCCCTAAGGGTGACTAGCCTAATCCCACAACCCATCAACAGGGAAGACAAACCAAGTAGAACAAGGCTCTTAGAAATAATAAACCATGTGCTCATCACAAATTTTTTGGCCATTATACTCATGAATGCCCCCTTTTACCTCATATGCATGAGGCATGGGAAACTCAAGCAGCTACCTCTAGAGGACCTCATCTTGTGGCTCCACCTCCTCCTCCCTCTTCATCGCAACTAGTTGTGCTAATTAATCATCAAGGATATGTGGCTTCCCAATCCATCCAAAGTGTTGCAGCCCCCCAACCTTCACACTTAGAAAAATCACTTACCATATCCTCATGATGTATTATGAATAAATCAACCTCCAGACTCAGTTGCGTCAATATGACAAACCTATCGATAAGTCAGCGATTGATTCCCAACCCAAAGTTTCCACTAAGCCCCTGCAGTCACCAAATGGTGCCTTATATATCCCTCTGCCTAAGGTAAAGGTTTACTCCAATATCACCAAAGGTCCATTACATCAAAATGTTTCTTCTTCTAAAGTCGCCCATACATACAACATAGTAGATGACTTGGCACAGTCTCTTGTTTCCATGTCAACGATGGAAGTCCTCCAGATATGCCCATCTCAACAAAAATTTGTATTACCTGCTTTGTGCGTTGGGGATAACTTTGATGATCGTATGATTGTCTTTGATGTTGATAAAGCAAAACATCCCCCCTACCTTCATCTATTGCCTTTCAGATACCGGTCTCCATAAAAAATGCCATTATTTAGAGGTGTATAATAGATGAAGGCGCCTCCACCTATGTGATGGTCGCTAGTGTCTGGAAGAAACTTGGTTCCACTGCCCTGTCACCATCCACTATCACTCTTCGTGCTTAGGATGGTCAACCCTCGCAGCCCCTCAGTTTATATTGCAACTAACCCATCACTGTTATTGGCAATATGGTCTTGATTGATATCGAATTCATTGATGCCCCTTTATATTATAACATATTTTTGAGTCGCAATTACACATATGCCATGTTAGTTTCTGCATCCTTTGTTTTTCGCAAGATGTGCTTCCCTTGTAATGGAAAGTTCTCACTATTAATTAGTTGACTTACTATGACCTCGAGTCCCAGACTTCTCCTCAGTCCATTATCTCATCAATGACTAGCAATAATACCACCCCCACCCTAATTGATGTTTCCCCTTGGATCTATAAATATTCCATGCTGCTTGGGGCCTATTATGGACCACCGCCTACCCCTGCAAAGACTATATCTTCAAGTGTTTGCATGCTTCAAGTGTCACGGTCTGCTAACAAGTGGCTTGGTATGTCTTCTCAGTAACCAGCACCTTCGCAACCCCTTGCCCCAGACTCAACTCATCCTACAGGTACATTTCCTCCAGGCCAATTCCCTTCCACTGGTATCTCCCTCAATCCTTTCCAACTAGGAATTGTCCCCCTAGGTCTCAACCATCTAGGTGCATTTCCTCCAGGTCATTACCCCTCTGGTTAGATTCATTTCTTATTCCTGCCACCAAGAATATTTTCTACCCATGTAATGGCCACCTTGAGTCTTCCTAACACCACTTTGGGGATCCCAGTATGGTACATTGACCCTCCTGCAAACACTCTCCCCAACGAACTCAAACCTTATACAAATTTGACTCTGGTTCAACCCATTGCTCCCTCCCTTTCCTTTACTTTAGTTCCACAACAACCTCAATAGGAAGCCACTCCTGTTGCGAAAGCATATGGTGAGGGGGGAAAGCCCAAAAAAATGGAAACAAAGACAAGGCACCGAAAGTAACTCCCACTTCTCCCAAACCACCAAATCCTTCTCCCCCATGTGCTTTGTGTGATGTTGTTTGGAATTCCACCAATAATTGTCATGAGATCCCTCATATTAAGAATGTGGTCTCTGATATTTTTCCCGAGCCTAACATTCCTGAGGTCCATGTTACCTTACCTGAGTCTACCAAGAAGAACAAAACCTTACGTACAAATCACCCTTATGCTTTGTGTGATAAATATGGACATTATTCCCATCACTATCCCCACCTTGAAGATTTTCGTGTAACACTTCAAGTGCTTTGCAAGTTAGATGTTTCTCATAGTGACTCTAATTCCCCTCTACCTACGAGTTCCGGCCCCACTCCAGGATAGGAAGTTTCTCAACCCACCATCATGATTCCACCTCTTAATGTCGAGATGATAGATAGTTCAGCCCCTATTCTCTACCTATTTTCATCCATGGGATCGATCTATCTAGACGCTTTACGAGTTTTGTATTGTTCTTCTTTCAAACCTTCTTCAGAGTACACTTTGGTCTCAACATTGGTAGATGTCACATCTACTAGTCATCCGTCCAACCTTTCTGATGATGCACATGTGAACCATGTATCCCATGATGATGATTAGTTCAACCACCCCTTACTTCAAGCCCATAAATGCAAACCACATCCACCTCGTGGCCATTACATTGCCACTCAATGTTTGGGTAAGGGGGAATCCACTTTTGAGGGTAGAGAAGAAGCAATTCTCTCCAACCCTCTTGTCACATCTGGTAGTTTCGAATTTAGTACCATTAATCTGCCCCACCTTAAAGAACCTTAATCTCACCATATCACACCAGATCACCCTATGAATGATCCACTTAATCATCCCTACAGCTTACATCAACAACCCAATCCCTATGACATTGTTGTTGTTCAACCATTATGTCATCTAGGTGAGCATCATTTCATTATATCTAAAAGCTACTCTTTGGTATGATGACACCATGTATGTGAACCAAGAAATTCAGTCCATTTGACTCACATATACGGTACAAGAAATATTGACACTCCACCATTGCCTTTCTCCAACTGTATCTATATATTCTTCCCATAAGAAGATAACTATAAACAATAATTGACGATGACACCAAATGTGCATTACCATATTATGTACATCCATACATGTTTGGAATCCATTATTCTAAATACACTTCGCATGTCCATAGCATGTTATAACCATACATACAAAACTGGGGGGAACTAATGCCCCTACATCTACTCATTATCCTCTAGAATATCTCATGCCACTCGGATTGAATGCTCAAATCCCTTATTTGAGCACTTGGAACACAATGGTACTCCTCAAACTCCTCCAGCTAGGGGAATCATTCCCAAATTTTCATACTCGATAAGTCCCCTCCACCATCATATGTTGGGGGACAATATCTCACGCTTAGGGGCAGGATGGCAGCCCTAGCCCCCTTTTCACTTGATCATCCTCATCTCATCCTAGACCCCCAACAATCTAGGTATGGTCAATTATCCTTTCATTCCTTAGATAGTTTTCCCTACAGGCTTCTCCGACGAGCCATATACACATTGCATATCATAGATGCTTGATACCATATCTTCAAATATTCTACTCTATGTGATACCACACTTACCACCTAGTCCCCATGTTTAACTTGGTGGGTGGGGATGATCCTAGACCTTCTCTAGTAGTTCATTCCTATATTCTTCTCTTACCTTGATTCTTCACCAGGAACCATCCTTCCAAGAAGAATTAAGGCCATTTTCAGACAAGTAAGGTCACCTTCCTAAATATTAAAGATCTGGATTCTGACAGTCGATTTGTCTGCTATGAGTTTGCCAATATTTAGGACCTCCTCCTCCTCTCCAAAATTTCCAACAGCTCAATGTGCAAATGAATTTTATTTGGGGATAAGAAGCCCTTTTATAAGAAAAACCCTAGTTTTTTTGTTGGCCATTACGAGTGAACTATAGCTCGATCTAAAGAATCGTTAGCACCATTGGAAATCTCTCACCAAGCTCTATAATGGGTCTTTCTTTGTTTTTGGTGATTTGAAATTTCACCAAGAAGCCATTTTTTCCATGAGGTCTCACTTTGGTTCTTGTGAAAATTGAATCTCTTCATATGATTCACTTGTACTCAGGTACGAATTTTCCTTTTCACTTGTCGACTTATACGTCAAGTTTCATCATGAGTAACCATTATTTACTCGTATTTTTATGGTCCCATTCCGACCTCCCCTATGTGGCAGCATCATCGAGTCACCCTTTTCAGAGCATCATAGATGAGTCACCCTTGCATCCATGGAGTCTGTTCAGAGTCCCATCGTGTCATGTTACAATACATCATCCATTGTTGTGTCACATTCATCCCATCTTACTCATATTTGGCCTCTAGCTATACTAACATGTCTTTGAAAAGCCTCCATTTGAGTAATTAACCATCCCCTCTAGAATCAAGTCAGTCGCTACCAGGTCAACCATGCATAATATGCTCTAACAAGGGAAGTCATTAGTCCACCACTCATATTTTACCTCCATCATCGTTCATGGGGTCAGTCTCTCAGTCACATCATTTTATCCCTCGTGCCTTTATTGAGGAAACATCATTGCCTCAACTCTAGTGGGCCCTCTTCTGTCGACTTCAGCACATTCATTCCAATTGATAGGTATAGAGGGTGGTGTAACTTGATTACATATTTCATCATTGTTTGGTTCCTCAAATAAAGCAAAGGGAATCATCATTGTGTGCTTGAATCCAACTCATTATCTCATGATTAAGAATTAGACAATTAATTGGCCAATGATCCAGTAGATGATATCAACATTTCCTGGGTGTGTCTAAGATGTTCCATAACTCATGAGGGGTTGACCCTTCATGTATCCCCCCACATGCCTGGATGTCAGCAGATTATGATCCAGCCTTAGATTCAGTTCTGTATATTTGACTAGCTTAGTTTCTGTTGCTTGCAAAGCCCACAACATGCATGTCTCCTTTAGATGATCCATTCAGAATTCCAAAGCCCTTTCCTATTCAGCAGGGCTTCTTTGGTTTTGATCTCCCCTTCCTCTCTGCTTGGGGGTGGGGGAATTATGTCTCATGTACTCAAATCAGCAAATGTTATTGTATTCATTCTTGGCCTTTGTTTTCCAAGCACATTATGTATATGGGACTCATTGTATCATTGTATCATTATTTGGCCCATTGATGCGAACATATCATATATCATGTATTTTTTTTCCTCATACCCACATTGTTGGGCATATCATTATTATGTGTACTTAGTTACATCACCGGCTATGGGTATGCCTCCCCCTCCTCATTTGAGATGATGTACTTACCAAAAAAAGGTGGCTTTTATCAGACAAGTGGGTCTCGCCCCCTCCATCCTTAATCCTTCATTTCCTTGCTTCATCTCTCTCTCTCTCTCTCTCTCTCTCTCTCTCTCTCTCTCTCTCTCCCCTTCAGTGTCTCGTGAAAGTGCAACCTACAATGTATTTCGGTCATACGATTTTCTCCTAACACTCTTACATTGGGGGGAAATTTGTTATCACCCAAAAAATGATCACCTATCCATTTCTTACAAGGTTGATCGAAATACACCATGTAGGATTGCTTTTACCATCATAAACCCACTTTCACCATAGGAAATAATTTAGTAAACCACTATTTCTAAATTATTTCTCATTAAAATCCAAAAGAACTCTTGAAAATATTTAAATAAATCATTATGTATTTAATATTCTCTAGAAATAATTATTAAATCATTATTTGATAATTATTTTTTACTTAATCACCTTGGAATATTTAAATAAATCATTATTTATTTATTATTCCTTATTTATTCCACATTTTCCTTTTGAGATAATTGTTAAACCATTATTTAATAATTATTTCAAATTCATATTTTCCTTAATTCTCACAAAGTGATTAATAAATCATTTTTATTTGTTAATTACTATAACCACTTTCTAAATAAATATATTTGACCATTTTGAATATCTTTTCCCTATCAAAAATTATAATAAAGTATTTTCGATGGCTAGATTTTGATTTAGTCAATAACATTTTATTATTTTCTAATTCCTAATTTGGCTTAATACTTCATTATAAATAGAGGTTTTCTATTCATTCTTCACCATGACCATTTTCAGTGCCAACATTATCGTCTCATAACATTTGAGCTCCCACTTGAGTTCAAACACCACTTTTGTTTTCTGCCCATTGCAAATTGAGAGAGAGAAGCATAAGGACAAGAAAAGGACCTGTCCCACGGAGGGGGAACTATAAACCCATATTGTAATTTCTCCTCACCGGGTGTATTAATAAAATTATCATTTGATTACGTCCTCCATTGAGTTATTGCACTTTAATTTTATGTTGTTATATGTTTTTGTTTGCAATATCTATTGTGTTGCAGGGTTTTTCTTCATGTTTTATTGCATATTTGAAGCATAGAAGAAACCATCTTTTGTTGTTAGCATTATAAGTCACCTATAACTTAAGTGAATTGATTTTTCTCACTTGCAGAAATAATTCACACTAACAAGGTGTATATATATTTCTATCATTAGAATTGCAACAAAATTCCATGGTTGAGTATGCACTACAGATGATGAGCATGTTGGTAGTATTTTTATAAGGTTTGGAATTGGTAGAGCATTTGTTATTGAATTGTAGAATTTGATCTTAATGTGATGAGAAAGGCAGGATTGTCTAGACAACTATATTAGTTGCAATGATATAATGTGGTGATGAGTAGAAAGAAGTTATCTTCAAACGCCTATCTTTGAACTAGAAGCACAATGATGTCATACCAGATGTTGTGATAGCTACTAAATCTGGACATATGAATAAATGTTTTCGAGAGAAAATAAAGCTTACTTGTATTATTGTTTAAAGGGTTTGAATTTGAAGATATAATTTTATTAGTAAATTGTTGAGTTAGGGTTGGATGCTTTAATGTAGAAGAAATGTTAGAGTTTGATATGCAGTTTCAACAAAGATAAAAGTGGTTGATATTGACAGCTAGGGTCTCATGTGCATACTAAGCAGAGGTATAATTATATATGACAGTGTATTTTTATAGCTAGGGTTTGATTAGAAAATTGGGAACATATTCTTGTTTTGCAGTTTTTTATTGATATCGAGCACAGGTGGATCCAACCTAAAAAGTGTGAAATGTGGTATGTCGGTTGATCAGGATGACAGGGTGGTGCAAGGCAAGAGAGTGGAATATCCTTTAGGTTGGAGCCTGAGAACACTTCATGGTAGTGCTAGTGCATATTGTAGCTTGCACAGGACATTGGAGCGTCTTTCCAGTAGCAATTAGTAAACAGGGTGTTGGAGCAGCCATCAGGTTGGAGCTTGAAATCTTGGGCATTGGAGCGTCCTTCCAGTTGCAACCGGTAAATAGGTCATAGGAGCATCCTATAGATTGGAGAATGTAAATCATGGGGTTGGAGCCTCCTTCAGTTGGAGCTAAAAACTTGATGTAAATATTTTAAAGACAAATACTAAGACGTGTTTGGTGTTTTTATCCCGGAGAGGTTTCCACCTAAAAAACTTGGTGTCAACCATCTCTATAGTTATGCATTATTGAATGGTGTTGATGAATATTTATATTTATCTATTTCTAATAGAAAACAATGCTTTGTGAAGTTATAAATATGCCAATTGATAAGAAATAATGATTCACCCACTTCTTAGTATTTCCAACAGTTCACTTTGATCCAGGCCATCACGTTATGTCATCTAGCCATATTAGCACCATGTTAACTCCATGCCATCCCCATGTTAGCACCACATCATCTCCATGTCATGCCACGTGGATAACACATCATCTCCATGTAAGCACCACATGGCATGCCATGTGCTCCACAATACTGGACGTTAAAGGCATCGAAAGGAAATCCCAAACTTTGGGTCTTGATTACTTTATCTCTAAAATCCTACTATTGGAAATCCAATCTTATCAATTGACATCTCCCAAAATCCTATTAATTGATGAGCAGTGCAGTTTTATATGGATTCCGATTTTGGGGATGGTGGAAGGGGGTGGTTTCACTCAATAGACTCCACGACACTCTCCCAATTTCCAAAAGCTAAAAGGTTGATCTATGACATTTAACCTTCCTTTACTTGCTCAATCTCCTAGGTTCTCCTTTTCCATGATTTGATGAGTGGCTTGGATATTGTAAGCATCTAGGCTTCAAGCCTACTACTACTTGGAGTATACATGATAGTTGAAACCTAAAACCTAAGAGTAAATTCTTTATTTTACATCCCCCAAACATTTTATCTTTGTTAACTAATGGATGTGTGAGACTCTATTAGTATTCGAGGTTTCACAAGGGTGGTTTGGTGAAATATGTAGCACCCGGGTTCAATAACCTAATATCCCAATGCTAATAGCATATTCTCCCAAAGCTCCCTCATACTATCTCTTGGTCATGGCCCCTATGTCGATAATCTGAATAGGGGTTGAATCTAATGAATCCATTCCCAAAATTTGCAAATGTTTTCCAAACAAAACTAAACCAAAGGGAGTTTAATCCATAATTTTTTATAAGATTCAATGGAGCCTCTCTGTTAGGTCCCTATACTACTAGTGTAACCCCTTATTGTTATTAGTGCAACCCCCTTATTATATTGTTGTGCCCTTGTAGTCCCCATACTGTTATTATTATGCCCCTTAGAAGCCCACTATTATTATTGTTGTGCCCTTACATTATTATCGTTATGTCGGCTCTGATTACATTATGACCCCTTAGACTCATATATATAGAAAGGAGGTATTGTCATTTGTATCATCCAAGAATGTTCATTTGTGTAATGTAAAGGAGGTTGCCCCCTCAAAGAGGCTGAATTCTAAGGCGTTGATCTATCTTTTCTATCTTTTTGTGAGCTGGTTTCATAACATTTGGTATCAGAGCTTTGGATTCTAGGGTTTTGCTGCTCCAAACAGGTCTTCTTGGAATTTTCACTATAACTTCTTTTTTGTGTCGTTTCAGAAGCTAAGAAACAAAACCCATTTGAGATGAAATCGCGCTAAACCTCGGGTCTGAATTTTAGATCTTGTCTCGCTATATTTCCGGAGATATGATCTGTGGAAGATAAGGTTTTTTGCAAGCTCCATAATTTCATCTCAAATAGGTCATCGTGAACTTGTCACTATAATTTGTTTTCTATGAAGGTTCAAACTCTAAAATTAAAACCCATTTGAGAAGAACTCGTGGGGAAGCACGGACCTGAATTTCATACCTTGTTTCGCTATATTTTCAGAGATACAATCCAAGACATTTAGGTTTTCTGCAGGCTCCCAAATTACATCCCAAACAAGTGACCTGGGTGAAATTGTCATAACTATCTCTCTGAGCATCAGATTGAAATTTCATACGAAGTTACAAAAAGAGGACGGACTATATCTTTCTGTGTATATTTTTCAGATCCGAAGGTCAAAATAGTGACACGTGGCACTTCATACAATTTCGATCTTCTGAAACAGTATATAATTAGGCCATCTTGGGAGATTGTGCATAACTCTTTCTTGTAGAATCCAATTTCCATCAGACTGGTGGAATTGGAACAAGGACGTAGAGGGCTACTACAAGTAGTGATTTTAGAACTGGAATATCCGAAATTACAGAGTGACAGTAGTTTCAATATTGAGCTCGTAAAATCAAGAAAAGGCGATATGAGGAAGTTTGATGGCAAGGATCCGGTAAATTGGATACTATAGATGGAGCAATATTTTGGTCTACATGAGGTGCACTGTTACAAAAGGTACGTATTGCATCTTCAATTGGTACAAAAGGTATAAAGGGCATTGTTCTCATAAACCACTTGTTACGTGATCAATTTTCACGGAGGAAATGATAGCACATTATGAGGATACAAAGAGAAACACCTTCTTTAGCCAATTGATAAATCTCAAAGAAAAGTGGTCAATGGTAGAGCACATTGAGGACTTTCAAAAATTGAATATAAGGGAAAATGATATTCCAGAGAAGTAGAGGATTGATGTCTCCATAGGGACTTTAAAGGGTAACATTCAACATGAGGTTTGTCTTTGGGAACCTGATTCATTGGAGAATGCATTCAAGTTGGAAAGAAAAGTGGAAAGCAAAATTATGGCAGCAAGGATGTCTACCCCTCACAACTATAAAGATGGAAGTGTTGTTTCTCCTAACCTTCCACAACCTACAAGGTTGACACCACAACAATTGGAAGAAAAAAGAGCAAAAGGGCTTTGTTACAATTGTGATAACAAATATATTAAAGGTCATAAGTGTGCTGAGAAGAAATTATTTTACATTGATTGTGAAGAGGAGGAAGAAAAGGATCAAGAAACATAAAAAGAAGAGGATATACCTCAAGAACCAACCCCAGAGAAAGAAGAAATGAATCCGACCATATCTTGTAAAGAATTGGCAAGAATTACCACTCCTCAAACTCTCAATATAGAAGGACATATCAAGAAGAAAATGGTTCAAGAAGCGAAAGATCACATCGAGCATCAAGAAATTAATTCGACATATCTTGTAATGCATTGGCTAGAATTACCATTCCTCAAACTATCAAGATAGAAGGACATATCAAGAAGAAAAAGGTAATAGCGTTGATTGATTCAGGCAGTACCCATAATTCTATTCAATGTAAGATAACCAAGGAATTGAATTGCTTCCTATATCCAGCACCAGAGTGTCAAGTGATGGTTGCAAGTAGAGGAACCATAAATTTCTCTGGAAAGTGCCATAATATCATGCTATCCATGGGAGAATATTTATTGAATAGCCCACTGCTTTCCATTCCAATGGGTGGTATTGATGTTGTACTAGGAGTCCAATGGCTACAATCCTTGGGTACAATAGCTTTTAATTTTCAAGAACTTTTCATGAAATTTTATTTGGAAGGAAAGGAAGTTAAATTAAGGGGTATCACAAGGAAACCGGGAAAGACAATCATCTCTAACAGAATGACAAATCTTCTAAAGAAAGAACAAAGAGGCGTAATTGCACAATTATGCTCACTAGAGGGTCCCACGTCGAAATCATCTATTTCTCTAGATCTCCAAAAAGTATTGGACAATCATTCCAAGTTATTTGAGACTCCCAAAGGCCTCCCACCTATTTTTCATCATGATCATGCTATTCATTTTCTAGGAAGTGTTCCTCCAAATATCAGGCCTTACAGATATCCCTTTGCACAAAAGGGTGAAATTGAACGTATGGTTGTAGGGATGCTAGAGGCTAGTATAATTCAGCCTAGTCAAAGCTATTTCTCTGCTCTAGTAGTATTGATGCAAAGGAAGGATGGATCATGGCGCAGGTGTCTGGATTATAGAGAGCTCAACAAGCTCACTATTAAAGATAAATTTCCCATTCCTCTCATTGATTAATTATTGGATGAATTTAATGGAGAAATTTACTTCAGCAAGTTCGACCTTCATGTAGGATATCATCAAATCAGAATGAAGATTGAAGACGTTTCGAAAACAACATTTAGAACTCATGAGGGTCGTTATGAATTTTTGGTCATGCATTTTGGCCTTACCAATGCATCTTCTACATTCCAAGGTTTGATGAATTCCATTTTCAAACCCTTCCTTAGAAAATTTGTGTTAGTATTTTTTGATGATATACTAATCTACAACAATTCTTGGAAGGATGATGTTCAACACCTTGATAGAGTGCTCAAACTATTGGATGAGAAACAATTATATGCAAAAACCTCCAAATGTTTCTTTGGAGTACAAGAGGTGGAATACTTGGGTCATATTGTATCTCATGAAGGTGTTAAAGTAGACACTCAACAACAAAAATTTCTCCAACTCTTAAAGGATAACCTCATGTTGGCACAAAATTGAATGAAACAATAGGAAAATCAACATTGCAACAAAAGAAGTTTTGATATAGGCGACTGGGTATTTTTACGAATACAACCATACAAAAAAATGTCCCTCAAGCAAGCTAAGAAGGATAATAAATTATCTCCAAAGTACTATGGTCTTTACAAGGCACTGCAAAATATTGGTACTATGGCATACAAATTGGAGCTTCATGCATCTTCCCGAGTGCCCCCATTTTTCCACGTTTCATGCTTAAAGAAGTTTATAAGTGACAAGCTCCCAATTCAAACAATATTGTCGAAACTTGACAAGGAAGGAAAAATCATATTGGAAACTGAAGAAGACACGGAAACAGGAACCCAAAAACTACGAAATCGATCAATATCGGAGTATCTCAGCAAGTGGAAGAACTTACCCACTGAAGATTCCAGATTGGAGGACGAGAATTTTATATAGAAGCATCCAAAACTACTCAAGCATTGAGGACAACACTTTTTGAAGGAGAGGGGCATGTTAGGTCCCTATACTACTAGTGTAACCCCTTATTGTTATTAGTGCAACCCCCTTATTATGTTGTTGTGCCCATGTAGTCCCCATATTGTTATTATTATGCCCCATAGAGGCCCACAATTATTATTGTTGTGCCCTTACATTATTATTTTATGTCGGCTCTGATTACATTATGACCCCTTAGACTCCTATATATAGAAAGGAGGTATTGTCATTTGTATCATTCAAGAATTGTTCATTTTTGTAATGTAAAGGAGGTTGGCCCCTCGAAGAGGCTGAATTCTAAGGCGTTGATCTATCTTTTCGATCTTTTTGTGAGCTGGTTTCATAACACTCTCAACCAATTATAAGGTCTAAAATTGATTTTGATAGGCCCTAAAACTTCTATGAAGGATTGACCTATAAACCAAGTAAGATTGACCAACCTGAAAATGGCTCTATTCTAGGAATCCTAGTAGGCCACCATACATAATTTTCCTCTTTTAAAGTCTTCAGGCATCTTCTCCCAACCAAGGAAGCCTTCCAAATGCTTAGTAGTCCAAACATCCAGGCTACTAAGTTCTTATTTTGGCTTGGAAAATTCCAAAACATTTCACTTCAAGGCCACCTAAGCTCTTCATTAGACATTCGACCAGCCCAAGGGCCCTTCAATTAAATCTACAATGCTTACCACTAAATGTCCCCAGAAGAAATTTTCCTTTGAATATGCCTTTTTGAAGCCATGACTCTTATCATTGCCTCTTATATCCACATTATTCACAAGAACCTATGATCACTTCAATAGGCCTACAAATTCTCAGGTTTGTTTAATAGTAGAACATGGACACTAGCTATAAATATGAATAGAAGTCCATTATCCCCATGGTTAAGGTGAACCATTGTTTCTTGTCCATAAAAATGAAAGGAAAAATGCAAGAGTACATTAAAGATTCATTAGTAGGAATATGAATTATCCTTCATCTAATCAAGCCCATTGGTTCTCTGAAGATCACATCAAGCTTAGATTTCTTCCCAACTATTATGGGTGGTTTCATAAATACTCTGCTCAACAATCACCCTAGGGAAACTTCTTTACCAAGACACTAGTGGTGTAAGGATGAAGGCTAGTCTCCTTCATCTACACAAAATCTAGTATGGAGCCTTCCAGCCTTAGAGTCATGGATTTTTCTCACTCATAATGAGGTTTGCATAGCATAATGAGAGCCCTTCAACCAACTATGGGTCCCTCAGTTCCCCTCTCTTGTGCCTTGGGTGCATATCTTTCAATAATATTTTCTCAGTAAATGGGCCATTCCTAGCCTACACATCATGAAAGTATTCCTTCACTTAGATAAGAATCTTGTATAATTATGGTTATAGAATTACAACTGCTCAATAAATTAATCTAAATCATGAGACACAATTCTATTCTACTGCTCTATCAAATTTAATTCACAATTTAGAACTTCAATCATAAACATGAAATAAGCACAAACCACACATGCATAGTGATTTCTATGGGAACCCTTACTAGGAAAAACCCCTCAACATCTATTACATTAATCAGTTGAAATTGAGAACCTATTACAATTGCTAACTCAAACTTTGAGCTCAACCTGCAAAGGAAAAACTATTCTCCTACTGAATGAAGACCTATGTCCAACACTTAGTCATTTTATGCCTCAGCCAACCTCTTATTTCCTTGCACAAATTCTAAGGAAATTAGCCCCTATTATTTATGAATTTACTCCAATTGATTGCGCAATTCCCAAGGAATGATTCTCCTACTTGCATGCAACAACTATACACTCAAACTAGTTTACAACTGATGTTACACTGCCTTGGAGTCTCCACCACAACTGGGGAACTTGAATTCTCTACATGCACTAGCTATTTTGCATTAAATGATTAGTTAACTAGTTGATCACTAAGTTATATTGATTTCCCACTTCACAATTGACCTCCCACTAGTTCTATCAATAGTTAGAACTAGTTTAACTGAACACAACTTAATATAATTGAATTAAATTGCTACAAATTAGCAATCACTCATGCATAATTGAACTCAATCCCTCCAAATTGAATTAATTGAGTTAAATAAGTGACAATATCCATGTCACATGAGTTAACTACCTCCAAGTTGTTCGTTGATGTGGAAATACGAATTTTTTCAATTTGACATAGGCAAAGTCAAATTGAGCCTTTCTTGCTACACTTTTCAACACTCCCTCTTAGCAAGAAAGGTATTTTGAATCACCCCTATACATCTCCTTTGGAATGTACTATAGCACTACCTCTCACTATTATTATTGCTACTGCAACAACTACAATTGAGAAGCCACCAAAATATTGAATCAACTGTGTCTTTATAACTGTCTACTGGGAAAAATGTGTTACTCCTAACTTTGTTGCTGAGCCTCCTAATATATTTTCAACACTGCTTTGCACACCTCAGTATCTAATTGACACTGATCCTCTTGCTACTAAATATTGTGGGCCCCTATAGCAAGGTAATGATCCATGTTGAGAGCACCTCAATGGACCTTGCCATGATTTCCACAATTCTAGGACTAAGGATCTACATCACCCCACTTCATTCCTAGAGGTTTAGCTGCATGCATGGAAATTTTTTATCTACTCATACTATTTTTACTAATTTGTTGTTTCTTGCACATTGTTGCTGCAACTACTTCAATAATCAGTTTGATCTCCCCATATCTTGAATTACTAGCTTCCATAGGGTTTCTCCCTCTAAAACTAGACTCCCTCTGAGTCTCGATCCCCCTGTGGGAAATATTTTTCTCCTCAATCTACCAATATCAATTATCACAACTCATTTTTATGTCACTAAACATTGGCTCACTGATCTTCCCACTAGCAACCTTCTAGCCCCATTAAGAAGTTTGCACATAGGATCCTCTAGATCTGCCCTAAACTAGGGCTCCATAACTCTGCCTCCTAACAGTTCATTAGTTCTTCAATGATCAATGTACATGAGGACTTCAAGGACTAGTTCAAATGTGATTTCAGGGGCTCTGATACCATGTAGAATTATGGTTATAAAATTGCAACTACTCAAGAAATTAATCTAAATCATGAGACACAATTCTAATCTACTGCTCTACATAATTTAATTCGTAATTTAAAACACTATTCATAAACATGCAATAAGCACAAACAACACATGCACAATGATTTCTAGGGGACCATTACTGGGGAAAACCCCTCAACATCTATTTCATTAATTAGTTGAGTTTGAGAACTTATTGCAATTTCTAGCTCAAACTCTGAGCTAAACCTGCAAAGCTAAAACTGTTCTCCTACTGATTGAAGACCTATGGCCAACACTTAACCATTTTATGCGTTAACCAACCTCCTATTTCCTTGCACAAATCCTGAGGGAATTAGCCCCTATTATTTAGTAATTTCCTCCAATTGATTGCGCAATTCCCAAGGAATGATTCTCCTGCTTACATGCAACAATTTTACACTTAAACTAGTTTACAACTGATGTTACACTGCCTTAGAATCTCCACCACAACTAGGGAACTATAATTCTTTGTACGCACTAGATATTTTGGGTTGATTGATTAGTTAACTTAGTGTTCACTAAGTTAGAATGATGTCCCACTACACAACTTACCTCCCACTAGTTCTATCAATAGTTAGAACTATCTTAATTGAATGCAACTTAATATAACTGAATTAGATTACTACAAATTAGAAATCACTCATGCATAATTGAACTCAAGCCCTTCAACTTGAATTAACTGAGTGACAAGATCCATGTCACACTAGTTAACTACCTAGAAGTTGTCCGCTAGTGTGGAAATTCAAATTTTCTAAATTTGACCAAGGCAAAGTCAAATTGAGCCTTTCTTGCTACACTTCTCAAAACTCCCTCTTAGCATGAAAGGGATTTTGAAACACCTCTATCCAGCTCCTTTGGAATGCAGTTTAGAACTACATCTCACTACTTCTATTGCTATTGCAACAACTGCAACTAAGAAGTCACCAATATATTGAATCAATTGTGTCTCTACAACTATCTACTGGAAAAACTATGTTGCTTCTAACTTTGCTATTGAGCCTCCCACTTTATTTTCAACACTTCTACGCACTCCTCGATATCTAACTGACATTGATCCTCTAGCTACTGAATATTGTGGGCCCCTATAGCAAGGTAATGATCCCTAAGGAGAACATATCAATGGACCCTGCCCTAATTTCCATAATTCTGGGACGAAGGATCTACATCGCCCCACCTCACTCCTAGAGGTATAGCTGCATGCATGGAAAAATATGATCTACTCATATTGTTGCTACTACTTAGTTGTTTCTTCGACACTGTTGTTGCAACTTCTGCAATAATGAGTCTGATCTCCTCAGATCCTGAAGTACTAGCTTCCATAGGGTTGCTCCCTCTAAAATTAGAATCCCTCTTATTCTCGATCTCCCAGTGGGAAATATTAATGCTCCTCAATCTACCAATATCAATGATCACAACTCCTTTTTGTGTCATTAAAATTTGGCTCATTGATCTTCCCACTAGCATCCTTCTAGCTCCATTAAAAAGTTTGCACATAGGGTCTTCTAGATCTGCCCTGAACTAGGGCTCCATAACTCTGACTCATAACAGCTCATTAATTCTTCAATGTTCAATGTACATGAGGACTTCAAGGACTGGTTCTAATGTGATTTCAGGGGCTATGATACCATGTAGAATTATGGTTATAGAATTGCAACTACTCAAGAAATTAATCTAAATAATGAGACACAATTCTACTCTACTGCTCAATAGAATTTAATCTGCAATTTAGAACACCAATCATAAACTTGCAATTAGAAAAAACCACACATTCACAATGATTTTTAGGGGAACCATTACTAGGAAAAACCCCTCAACATCTATTACATTAATCAATTGAATTTGAGAACCTATTACAATTGCTAGCTCAAACTTTGAGCTCAACCTACAAAGCTTAAATTTTTCTCCTACTGAATTAATACCTTTGGCCAACACTTAGCCATTTTACGCCTCATGAAATATCCTATTTCCTTGCAAAAATACTGATTAAATTATCCCCTATTATTTAGTAATTTTCTCCAATTGATTGTGCAATTCCCAAGGAATGATTCTCCTACTTACATGCAACAATTGTACACTCAATCTGGTTACAATTGATGTTACATTGCCTTGGAATATCCACCATAGTTGGGGAACTCGAATTCTCTGCACGCACTAGATATTTTGGGTTGATTGATTAGTTTACTAATTGATCACAAGGTTAGAATGATGTCCCACTGCACAACTGACCTCCCACTAGTTCTATCAACAATTAAAATTAGTTTAACTGAACATAACTGAATTAGATTACTACAAATTAGAAATCACTCATGCATAACTGAACTCCAGTCCTCCAACTCGAATTAATTGAGTTAACTGAGTGACAAGAGCCATGTCACACTAGATAACTACATCCAAGTTTTCTGATGATGTGGAAATTCAAATTTTCTCAATTTGACCAAGGCGTAGTCAAATTGAGCCTTTCTTGATACACTTCTCAACACTCCCTCTTAGCAAGAAAGGGATTTTGAACCAACCCTATCCAACTCCTTTGGAATGTACTATATCACTACCTCTCACTATTTTTATTGCTACTGCAACAACGACAACTAAGAAAGTCACCAAAATATTGAATCAACTATGTCTCTGCAACTGTCTACAAGGAAAATTGTGTTGTTAACTCTGCTACTGAGCCTCCTGCTATGTTTTTAACACTGCTTTGCACTCCTCAGTATCTAACTGACATTGATCCTCCTACTACTGAATATTGTTAGCCCCTGTAGAAAGGTAATGATCCATGAGGGGTACACCTCAATGAACCCTTCCATAATTTCCACAATTTTGGGACTAAGGATCTACATTGCCCCACCTCACCCTTAGAGGTATAGCTGCATGCATGGAAAAATATGATCTACTCATACTATTGTTACTGCTTTGTTGATGCTTCCACACTGCTGGTGCAACTATTGCAATAATGAGTCTGATCTCCCTAGATCCTAAAGTACTAGATTCCATAGGGTTTCTCCCTCTGAAACTAGACTCCCTCTAAGTCTTGATCTCCCAATGGGAAATATTTCTTCTCCTCAATCTACCAATATCAATGATCACATCTCCTTTTTGTGTCACTAAACATAGGCTCACTGGTCTTCCCACTAGCATCCTTCTAACTCCATTAAGAAGTCTGCACATAGGGTCTCCCAGGTCTACCCTGAACTAGGGCTCCATAATTTTGTCTCCTAACATCTCATTATTTATTCAATGATCAATGGACATGAGGGCTTCAAGGACTTGTTTTAATGTAATTTCATGGGCTCTGATACCATGTAGAATTATGGTTATATAACTGAAATTGCTCGATAAATTAACTGAATCATGAGACACAATTCTTCTCTATTTCTCTGCAGAATTTAATTCACAATTTAGAACACCAGTCATAAACATGCAATAAGCAAAAACCACACATGCACAGTGATTTCTAGGGGAACCCTTACTAGGAAAAAACCCTCAACAACTATTGCATTAATCAATTGAATTTTAAAACCTATTACAATAGCTAGCTCAAACTCTAAGCTCAACCTACAAAGGTAAAGTTATTCTCCTACTGACTAAAGACGTCTAGCCAACACTTAGCCATTTTATGCCTTAGCCAACCTCCTATTTCCATGTGTAAATCCTGAGGAAAATAGTCCCTATTATTTAGGAATTTCCTCCAATTGATTGCACAATTCCCAATGAATGATTCTCCTACTTACATGCAACAATTGTACACTCAGACTAGTTTACAATTGATGTTACTCTACCTTGGAATCTCCACCACAACTCAGGAACTTGAATTCTGTGCATGCACTAGATATTTTGGGTTAATTGATTAGTTAACTAATTTATCACTAAGTTAGAATGATGTCCCACCGCACAACTAAGCTCCCACTAGTTCTATCAACAGTTAGAACTATTTTAACTAAACACAACTTAGTATAACTGAATTAGATTGCTACAAATTAGCAATCACTCATGCATAATTGAACTCAATCCCTCCAACTTGAATTAACTGAGTTAACTAAGTGACAAGAGCCATGTCAAACTACTTAACTTCCTCCAAGTTTTCCGTTGATTTGGAAATTCGAATTTTCTCAATTTGACCATGGAAAAGTCAAATTGAGCCTTTCTTGCTACACTTATCAATAATTCCCTAGACACTTGCCTCCACTTTTTTCGTAGCACAAACAATTCCTTATAAATCTAGTCGATCCTCTAACTTTAGCTAAATACTCAACCATTAACCCCGCCCACAAAGACTAGGCACATAGGATCATGCACAGGGTTTTCTTTTAGTTCACATAATAGCCTCCTCCCACCTCTCTTGCTTTGTCTCCCTACTCTTCACTCTTTGAACTATTCTTCTCTCTCATGCACAAGTTCCTCTCTCGACCTTCTCTCTCTTCCTCAATTTCCTCCCTTAATTGGATTATGTGGGTAGATAAAAGTATTGTAAAAGGAGGGCACGTAGCCCATACATCTAAACAATATTGTTAATACTTCCCCACTTCCTCATAACAATTGGTAGTTATTATTGCACCTTCCCATTTGATATTTTCTTAAGAAAATTTGACAACATAAAATCTCATGATCATATACTTAGCCAAATAATTCATTGGTAAAATATTAATTCCATAAACTCCTTTGTTATTTTCCCTCCTCTCGTGGATTCTCATGGTCCATATCAAGGCTTCACCATTTCATTAGCTGGTGTTAAATTATAATTGCAATTATTCTAATTATTTTCCCCACTTACATTTGCATCCCCATACAGGGATCAATAACATAATTAGTTACAATTACAATGCCAGTGGGGGTTTAGTGTTGGGGATGTTGCAGTCCCTTCCCCCTTAAAGGAACACCATCATTGGTGTTCACCCTTTCAAATGGCATATTTAACATTACATTATTCCAGGTGGTTTCTTTCACTCCAACATCATATGACCACTTTCTTTTTTATGCTCCAAGATCCTTTCTCCTTCACATCAACATCATTCTTCATGCTTTTTTTTCCTTCCCACCATTTCAACAATGAGATTTTCTCCTTAGCTTGGTCCCTTTCATACTTATGGAATTCCATCAGGTATTTTTAACCATAATATCAACAAAACATGTATTATGACCATTTCCAAATATAACCATTAAATACTTTCCATAGGAAATCTTAATTTCCATAAGGAAACATCGATTTCAACAAATGAACTATTCCACTAAATACTTGTATATATGATTTTCATTTGCTCCATGGACTTCCACAAGTAATACGTTGAGCTCACTTCTTGCATTATATGCACCTCTTCATGCTCCCAATCCAGTGAGTGTGTGAAAATTCTCCTCTCCTTAGCAGTTGCTCACATTTTGGAGTCTAGGCAATCACCTTACTTGGGTGATATACTTGACGGGGGTTCTCCTTCATAGAAATAGTGAAGGAACTATTAAAATATTATAGTCGCAACATACCAACAACCTTCTCCTAACATGGTTTACTTGTCCCTGGGTCCAATTTTGCTTTAGCGTCCTTATTCCTAGGCTCTCTATTTCATAATCATCATCTATATAGTTCCCATGAGATAAACCATAAAAATTTCAATAAATAAAAAAAATCCAAACTTACTTCAAATAGAAGTTATGTCCAACAAACATTAGACTCTTCTCATAATGATTTTCTATTTGTTGGTGGTGATCTTTCATATTTCATTTTTGGATTACATCCCATGCCATACCCAAGGTACTCTACCTGTAATTTGCATTCTCATTCAGTCACACCATGTTAGTTTCTTCATAATAATATCTTTTCAATATGTATCATTTACAACATCCTCAAAAAAATGTTTCAAGAACATCACATAGTCAATCATTAAATCATGTTCAACTGCATACCAAGTATATTAACAAGAAACATCATTGCACTACATACTTCATTCAATAATGTCCTGCAACCATTTCAGAAAATCTATGGTAGTTAGACTTTTCATGCTAGCAATTAAAATTTTCTCAAGGTAGAGAGTTTCATTTTCAATCTCTCTTTCACATATAGGTCTCATGATTATGCACTTCAAGTGATGAGTTAGGGCATGTTAACATATATTTTTTTCCACCTAAGGCTTGCATAGCACCAAAGGTTGTCTTTAACTGATCTAGTAATCCCTTGACACTTATACTTCTCTTAGTTCCTTACATGCCTTTGTCAAACCAACATTTTTGAAATTTTTTCCAGCCCCTAACCCATGTTGAATGCTTCTTCATTGATCTCCTTAACCAAAAAAGTTAAAATCACAATTCCACGCAAGTTGTTGTAATGCAAAATGTTCTCAGGCTTCCTCTTTTTAGAATCACACTCACATACTCACACGTGGATCATATTTCATTCTCATAGAATTCAGAGTTTCACAAGCCCACATTTTCTTACATAATCTTGTTAATTTTTTCAGATTGTTCTATGTTTTTTCAATTACTTCAACTCAATTTAAATCTTCATTAAGAAATGTATCCAATCATTAACAATGTTTCCAATCATAAGCAGTAACTGAAGATAGAACAATATATATGCAATGATAAAGGATACAATTGCACAACCATAAGAGACACCAAATTGGTCAAAGACCGTGGAAAAACCCCACTAGGGGGAAAACCCTTCCAAATATTCTTCTTATTAGGTTGTCATAAAAAAATTCACATAATCTTTCAACAGAGATTTACCCAATACAAATTAGTGACAGACTTCCAGAATTATTGTACAACAGAGAGAAACCTTCCATCCATCAGACAATTGTAGTCAATTGTGGTCAACTGTCAAACCCTGGCTCAGAACCCTTGTGGCACACATCAAGATATTCTGCAAGCGACTGTGACCTCCCAGTCGCTCTCTGAGGCATTGTGAGCTGTTGAATTTCCATGATCTTAGGTTTAGGATAGAATCTTAAAATCTCTGACTCTACCAAACCAAGAATCTCAATGATACTACTTTGCACATCAGAATATAAACAACAGTAAATCACACATGCACAGAATATAGACAACTTTTTACATTTTTCAACCCAACTTCATACCAGGGATAATGACCCTCATACATCCACTAGTAAAAGATACAAAACTAGGGCTTGGTGTCAGTACCTAGACAACCAATCTACCCTCAACAAGATACTCTAACCATTCGGTTGATGTAGCGCGCTCTCTTAGCTCTGTTAGGATATTACGACACATAGGAAATAGTTAAGTATAACTTGGTCTAGTGTAGAGTTAGGTAAATTGTGTTTCTTTACTTTGTACTTTTGTAACTTATAATCCGACGGTCACGATATGTTCTAGACATGAAGTGATCCGATGGTTCATTCTCTCCTCGGTATTACCGAGACTTTATCCATGGCTTAACACCTGATTGGTCCATGATCTCTATTTAAAGAGAATGGAGGGTCATTTGTAAGGTGACCGTTCATGGGAGAAACTTATGTAAATTTTCTTTCTTTTACATTAATAAATTGCCTGAAGTGGCCACATTGGATCAGACCATGGATTGTTTCCCTCTTTGAGGGTTTTAACCACGTCAAGAATATTGGTGTACTGATCTGTGATATGGTTGTGAGTGGTGTCCCTTGGTGTTCTATCTAAGGAACTTACCCTGTAAATTCCTACATGGTATCAAAACTATTTGAGGGTTGCATCCATTGGTGATCCAAATTTGAAGCTAGTACAACTGCATCCGACTATAATTTCCTAGATCTATTGTTTCTGATTGCTTTCGGGCCGAGAGGATTGCTCTATTGTGTTAGGAGCATCTATTCCAGTGAGGAACCCCTTTTGTTTCATGCGAAAATGTTTTCGGTAGCCCTAGCTACATCATTTTTAAGATCTAGAGGTATACAGTCTATATTTGCAGTTTTAGTTATTTATGTCCCTGTTTATTTCGGTTTATTTATCTCTCTCCTTTTATTACCGGATCTATCCCTTTCATTTATGCATATGCTCTTTTCCTCGCAACTCTATGCGATCTGGGAAAATTAGAAAAAAAAGGAAAGGTTTTTTCTCATGCGTATGCTATTTTCTGCCGCGCCTTAGTGTGATCTCAGAAAATTAGAAACATTGAGGAAAATATTTAGTCTCCAACAAAATCTAACTTTAAGTCGTAAGGCTTGTTTTTTTTGCATATGCGTTTTGGGTTGTGCGGTTTTTTTTTGTAGGCAAAAAGGGGTTTCCCAAGGAAGCACGCACCCCAAAGCTTCAATAAAAACAAAAAACAAAATAACCTCTTTCCTCTTTTCCAAAAATTACTAACCTTTTAAACTATCTCACTTGGTCAAAATTTAATTTATGAGAATCGAGGCCTTGGGTTCAAGTCTTTCTTTTTGTTGAATTACTTTTTCAAAAAGCACATGTATCTTATGTTTTAAAGTTACTTTATATAAAAATGTTCTCACCCATTATAAAAAGTGAATCACTTATAATTCTAAAGTCACTTTATCTTTTATTAAAGTTACAATTTAGTGGGTAGTTCATAAAGTATCATTATAGAAGTGACTTTCACTTATTTATAAAAGTGGGTCACATAGAGTAATTTTTTTTTAAATTGAGCTAATTAGATTAAGTTTGGAAAATGGGGGATTTTTTTTTAAATATAACATTATCATTCACTTCTGAACATTCACATACTTCGTCGACATCTTCAACAACTTTTCTTCAAAAAGTCATAACTTCTTCATCCGGAAACCGTTTTCAAAGCTGTTTTTTTTTAATCGACCTAATTTTTCAAGATCTTTCCATTGGATACAAATGGGTTTATAGAACCAAATTTGGACCAGATGGAAAAGTTGATAAACATAAAGCTCGTATTGTTTCTAAGGGTTTTTCACAATTTGAAGGCATTGACTATACTGAAACCTTCTTCCTTGTTACCAAAATCAACTCTATCCGCCTTGTTCTTTCCCTTGTTGCCTCTTTCAAATGACAAGTCCATCAGATGGATGTTAAATCCGCATTCTTGCATGGGCACTTGCATGAAGAAATCTATATGGAACAACCTCTTAGCTTTATACAAACAGACTCCAGCCTTGTATATCGGCTTAAGAAATCCCTTTATGGTCTCAAGCAAGCCCCTCGGGCTTCGTATGCCAAAATGGATAACTTTCTTTTAGATACTAGCTTTTCTAGGTGTCATTCTGATAATATTGTCTACACCAAGAAAGTGGGTAAGTCTCTTATCATTATTGTTCTTTATGTTGATGATCTTATCCTTATTGGTAGTGATCCCAACCTTATAAACCATGTGAATTCCAGCCTTAAAAAGAAGTTTGAAATGACGAACTTAGGACACTTGCATTATTTTCTTGGTCTTCAAGTCTTACAATCCAAAGAAGGTATTTCTCTTTCCCAGTCCAAGTATTCATATGATCTTCTATGCCACTTTCACATGGAAGACTGTAAGACATCTCCTTCTCCCTTTCAGTCTGGAGCCAAACTTTCAGCCACTTGTACTTCCCCCGAAGTTGATGCTACCTTATATCATCAGCTTGTAGGAAAACTTATGTATCTAACCCATACCCATCCTGACATTTCCTTTGTTGTTGGCCTTAATGCTAGATTTATGCAAAACCCACATGAAAGTCATTGGAAAGTAGCTAAAAGAATACTTCGTTATGTTCGAGGTACAGTTCAGTTTTGGATTCATTATAGTACAGAAGCATCTCCTCTATTGGTTGGTTTCACTGGTTTCGATTAGGCTGGTGACCCTGATGATCGGAAGTCTATGTTGGCATTATGATACAAGTGTTGTCCTTGATGGCAACTCACTCACAAGTCAGTTCAGTTTTGATGAAAGGCAACCCACAGTGTAATAGATCCATTCAGATGTAACAGGGCATTAGTACAGAAGAATAGGAAGATGGAACTAAAGTCTACTAATCAGAATGAAGAAGTTGAAGGTAAAGGATGGTGAAAAGTAGTTTAAGATGTATACTCAAGTCCACTTAGTCAAAATAGTGTATACACACAGGTCCATCGAACAAAAAGCGCGTATACGTATACATGCACTCCCTCAAGAGGAAAAGCGCATGCAGGTTGGAAAATCAAGCAATTTCAAGAGTAGAGAATACCAGGGGTCAATATACCTAATGACCTAATGGTGACATTGGGCTGAATGGAGATCATGATGATGTGAATGAAGTGATATTAATGATTTTTTCATGATGGTATTCTCAACTGAGCTATGAAATTGACCGGCATATGAAATTCTTGAGAGAGTGGAAATATCCCTAGACACACTAGCTAGTGACCAAAATTTTATTTGAAGACTCACTAAAATGAAAAAAAAATGACTTGACACCCTAACAACACCTTGTAAGAGCATATTTGATCACTAGTGACAGGTTGAACCGAGTGACACTAACACCCTCATAGATAACCTTACTTCTTTTGCGACTTGGGAACCCAACCAATTCATTAACAAAACAATATTGTGCCCAACCCAAAGTCTCCCTTAAATTTCTTTGTGCACGCCTTATCACAACCATAGGATTGCCTCATGCAAGTCCTATTCTGAACTTATCCTAAAACACTTCATCCTTGGGACACCTGTAATTCACTGACACTCCTTGGCACACACTCTTATTTGTTCATTTCCAAGCATTTTGGCCTAGTTCTCCCTTGTGTTCCCTTGACTCTCCCTGACACTGTCTACCATGTGTTAGCACACCTTTTCATTCCTTGGCATGCCCTGGCACTCCTTAGCTATCATGCCAAATGATAAGGGTTTTGATTTAAGATAAGATGATCTAGTCCCACTGATGGATTATTTTCATCATAGTTGTAAGGATGAGAAGAGGTTTGCATTGCAAACCTTAGCTAGCAAGAAGGAATTCTTGGTTGAATCTAATCAACTAGTAGTGGTAACATCATCCCAATTGGCTAATGCTATATGTTGTATGAACTTTTTTTCACCCTTTGTTGGTGCTTAGCTTCTTTTATGCCTTCTTTTATGTCATAGAAGCTTATTGTTGTCCCTTAATGGATGATCCAAAAATGGATCCTGGATAAACCTCTACGCCTAGAAGACTTCATATAAGAGGTAAAAGGTGCCAAATGGCACAAATCCTTTGTAAATCAAAGGAAAATAAAAATTGTCGACTGCTCTCGGAAATAGTCTCATTACAAAGATCTCCTCATTTTGAATCCAACATAACTTGAATGAGTGAAAACAGACTCCAGATGAAGAAGTTATCATAAGAAGAAGTTCCCCTTTGTTCCTTGGGAAAGAGGCAAAAAACCTGAAGAAAACAGTGAAGTAAGGCCTATCGGAGGCTTAAACCAATAATGAACAGGAACCATCGGATCTGGCCGATCAACGGTCCAAATCCGATCGGCAATTGCAATTGGCGATGGCAGTCAGCGGATATCGGAGCGTAATATATAATTATTGTGATCACGACATCGCAATCGGCGGTTGCAACAGATCGATATCACAACCAGCGACCACAATAGAGCGCTACACCGGCTGGGGGCATGAGCGATATGCAATTGCAATCAATCGCATCGCGATATCGCAATCGGTAAACATGATGGGGCGGGGCTTAGACATATATATATAAGCGCGATGCGATGAAATACGGACCCGAAGGGGTTTTGGAATGAAAACGAATAATATTTCAAATCCGTCATAAGCCTTTTTTTGGGGATTTTTCCATGTTTTAACGTATTTTTAAAATACGAAGGGAAACCTTGGAATAGGGCCGAAGCGACTTGCGATGGCGATTTCAAGTGGACCCGATAGGAGTTTAGGCGGAAAATTATGAAGATTTGAAGTCCGGGGAATAGTGTTCTCTGCGGATTTTTCCCATGTTAGTGCATTTACCTGTGTAAGCAGATAATGCCAAAATTTGGGGATTTCAAGCACTGATGCACTCTCCCGTTGTGGAACAGGTGACCACCATCCCTTAGGGCATTTAGCAATGATTGCTAATGCTCAGAGAGGGGATTTGAGTAGACCAAAATAGGAAGACAGAGAGCCCGAGAGGGAAAATGAACCAACAGTGCCGATTTGGCTTAAAGTCCAAAGAACGACAGAAGCAAGGGCACTATTGATTGTTGGTTGCTGAGGTTGATTGCTGGGGTTTTGTTGCCAAAAGTGAAGCCGAAGCAGAAATATAAGGCAAAAGAGGTAGCACAGAAGCAAAGAGGCAGCCAAGGGAGTCACTTGGAAGTCAAGTGAAAAGCCAAGAGGGTTGTAAACTGATAGAGGGCAGAAAGAAGCCAAAGCCAAAGAGCCAGAGCCAGAGCCGAAGAGCCAGAGTCAGAGCCAAGAGCCAGAACCAAGAGCCAAGAGCCAGAGCCAAGAGCTAGAGCTTCAAGAGCCAAGGAATGACATGGTCTCTGAACCCACTGTTTCTGTATAAAACAATAAGAGTTGAGCCAAGAGCTTGTAAAAAGGACTTATACCATAATCCCAGAGAGCCTAGTTGAGTTGACTAAAGCTCACGGAGACATAACCCAAGAGTTGTGCATGAAATCCTAATTAATATCATTGTTCAGTGTGTGTTTTATTGTTACATTGTCTTTGCTGCTTTATTTTTTGTTACATGTATTTATACATCAGTTTCAGCACATTAATTTACAGCACATGAACAGTTAAAAACAAATACCAGCATACACCTATATTTTCAAGCATTTCTTAATTCCACATTGGTTAATCATTAAGACTTGGGAATATTTAAAGCTTTGGAAGTGGGAGAGGTTCTTGTAAGTTAGACAAGAAGCTTAAGTGCCCCATTTTCAGATCAATGGAATACGAGTAAAACGTAGATATCGGGCAAGCTCTATCTCTGCCTATCACAAAAGGTTAGACAAACATCCACACACACATAGGAGGAGTACACTCACCCCTAACATATATGGTATGGGTTTCTTATGCCTAGGCCAAGGAGATACTTATCAGCGATGTAAATTGGCTTTGATGTGGAGACTATGAAAAAGAATAATATCATACGACACATTAGACACACTAAAAGAGTTTGAAACCCTCCTTTTGCATAGATACACACCTTAACATGGGGTGAAACCCTCATAAATCAATAGGACACCCTTAATGGCTCTGAAAAGCCTCTGACCTCCCTCCATATAACACTTGACAGGTTGAAACCCTACAGTTGGAAGTAAGGAAGGAAGGATGGATTCACATTTTGGTTGCGGACCATCATAGTTGGATGGGGAAAGTTCAATGTCTTGATGCAAGATTCGTTGAGCCTCTCAATTGAAGGTATCCTACCATTATTATAGAAACCCTCGGAAATGCCAGTTTTCCCATTTGGTATCGCCAATGTGGGATTTCCTCATTGAACCACTCAAAATTAGTTTTTGAGACTATGGAAAAATGTGAAATGAGAGGGATTTGTTGGAGTAACTATCATGCTAACTATTTACAAGGAAGGAGGGGTTCGCATAATGGACCATAACAGTAGGCAGGAAGGAATTGGTGTTTTCATAGCTCTCAACCATAATTGCTCTCATGGTGGTTCCCTTTCATGGTGGATAGTTCAGTTTAACCACCTCATCAACTATGCAGTTACTAAAAGCCTCTCCTATTTGTTTTGTTGAACCTCACTAACTTCATGGGGAACAACACATTTGGCTATCCAAACAACCATACGGAAAATCTTTGGCTCGCTCGACCTCAAAGAAAGCCAAGGGGATATGGCTCACTTACAGCCTAACACTTATTGACCTAACATAACTACCTGATAGTGCAAACAAAACACCTATGTGGTTGAACCTCCCCAGTCTTGTCCACGACAATATAGGTGAAAATTAGGTCCCCCATGGGGATCTCCATGGGCTCATGCAGCAGCCTTACACCTGGGCATGTGGGGACCTGAATCCTGAATAGCTCTATTGCTTGCTTAGTGGAACCTCTCCTATCAGTGGTTGTGGAACCTCATCTAGAGACATGACCTTCCTTATGGTACAATCAGTTGCCAATGGATATACCGTTTGAGGTGTTGATGTTTTGACTCTATCTTGGTCAGTACCTACCACCTCATCCTATTTGGTCGATTGAAACTCATCACCTATTGGTTGAACTTCGTCTCTAATTAAAGGAATCATGGAAGGAATTAACATGTTCATAGAAAATAATCTCTACTTTATATCATCCTATGAAGAATGTGATTCATCTGACCCTGTAGAATTTGGGCTTACCTCATCATAGTGCTCACAATGGGGATATGGCCACTTACCCACACAGACTCTCATGTTGTTGGTAACGCCCAATCAATTTACCACGAGTTCATTCAGCCTTACCTAGTAAGAACTTGAATCCTGAATAGCTCTTCTCGATGATGTGGGAATTTCCTCGGAACAATCAAATTGACATAGTTTAGTCTCCCTTCGTCAGTAACCATGAGAATAGGAGAAAAATATAGAGAAAAATATTTGGATATTTCCCATTATTCCCTTTCCATTAGATAGAATGGTGATGAGATCTGGACCATAGACCTAGTGAAAATAGCAGAAGCTAGAGTTCAGGATGGGGCTTTGGAGATGGATGGACTAACCCAACTAAACTAATTTGTATTAGTTAACTCGGATCAAGGTGCTAAAAAATGGCCTACTTGTAGTATGGGAGGAGGGGGTCTCGACAACTTACCATACATATTGGTGTTTTGGAACCTCCTCTTGGTGTTCCCTTATGAGAAGCACCGAAGCTTAGGCCTGCCTGGACACTCATTGTGGAAAACCTACTCATGCGGGAGATCCCAAGCACTAAGAAAGTTTTGGGGATCTATCTGTCCCAACCAAATGTAACATGGGGAGGACATGGATACTGTGTCTAGTGGGTTACACTCTAGATGAAGCGTTGTGGTAGCGGAACTCCTATCAGTGGTTGTAGAAACTCATATGGAATAGGTCTTGACCAATACCAGGCCACAGGAGGTCTTGGGGAATGGGTGGGTGCCTAAGAGATCACATACCCCTCTTGAACAAGTAAGGTTTTGAATATGTGGTCTAATAAACAAATGAACATGGTGAAATTACTTCGAAATTCAAGTTGTGCACTTAGGGCTAATTTTGTAAGGTCTAGCTACTATGGCAACATCTGAGTCTAGTGGAGGAACGTTTTTGGTTCCATTAAGTAGTTAAGTGCTCACTCTAACAGCCAAGGGAAAACTAGGAGATACACTACCTGAGATCTAGGCCATAAATTTAGGTCAAAAACTACATAGTGAAAAGCCATACATAGAGAGTGTATCTCCATGATTTGCTTTAGTACTCGCCCACATACATATGGAATAATTGATTCCTATTTAAAAAAGGTAAAGGTAAAAGCCTCCATGGCTTCCTATATTCACATAATAATGTGGTTGTTACTATGGTCGTATTTCCTCTCCATGGTTCCTTCGGAAGTCAAAAAGCTTCTGGCCTTCCATGACTCATGCTTGGTTCATGATTTATGGTTAAAATCCACAAAGCTCTTACCTTTCCATGTTCTTGGTTCCTGCCTTCCATGGTTGTTCTGTATTGGTTCTTTTAGGAGCAAGGCTGCTCCGTTAAGCCCTAGCTTCCGCAATAGGTGTGGTAGCTTCTACAGTTTTTGTATAGCCCATTAAACATTAAATGAAAGCCTATGTCCATGTCACCGTAAGTCGCGCTTCATTTACGTTAATCTTGTTGTTGTTTTCCGATACCTAGGATTTCATGGCTTTATGATTTAATAAAAACACATCATTTCTAATTCCTTTGATGTTTTCATACTTTCTCACGTTATTGTGGTCCTGTAATGAAGGATAGAGATCATATACTAATATTGAAATTGCAAGCCTCATTATTCTTTGGCATATTATGGTTTCATGCTCGATCTCTCTGCTTATCAATCCCTACAATGAAGGATAGATATTAGATATTAATCTTGAAATTGCAGGCCTCATTCTTCTTTGGCATCTTAGGGTCACATGCTCGATCCCTCTGCTTATCAATCTCTCAAAGAGGGAGATTTCCAATTTGTATTTCATGCGTAATTCATATTCCGCAACAAAAGGATGCAACTGTAAGTGATCGCCGAGGAGAATGAGATGTTGAGTGAAGGAGTTGATGCAGGGAAGAACATGGGCCTCCAAAACCTTGACGGCCTCTTCTATCACCACTATTTATGCTTGCAATGCCTAGAGGAGGACATAATTTTGAGCAGCCCCAGTGGTTGTCATTCCCACAACTTTTTCTTTTCTTAAAATTTTGAGGCTGGGCTTATGATCATGTTGAAGTAACCCATCACATATTTCTTTGTATCTCTCAGATAGATTGTGCAGTTCCTCCTTGACCTTTTCGTTGGCTTTTTGCAACTAATGATTATGCAGCTTGATCCTTGATTTTTGGGGAAACAACCATAAATACTGGGAACTAAGTATGTTGTCTAGAGATATCTCTGTTGAAGAAGATTTATTTGACACTTTCTGCTTCCCTTTAAATTTCTCATCGCCTTTATCGACCACTAGTTCATCTCTCATCCCTTTCTACCATACCTCTCAGATAGGTTGAACACCTGTTGATTTTCTCTTGCACATTAGTACACATTAATTCATTGTCTCTATCACGAAGTCTTCCTGAAAGAATGTTCAACCTTGGCTTCAACATTGAATTTTTGAATTGTCACTGATTCAAACAATATTTTTATCTACAGAATAAATGGATTCCAGGATTGATTTAGTGCATGGTTGGTATAACAAATGACTAGAATAGGATCACATTGTATGTTATATAGGAGGATTCCGAAAATGGTCAAACCAGCATAGGTTTTCCCAGTTCCGGGAGGGCCCTATAATGGTCACCCTCTTTGTCAGGCCCTGCCTCACGACTTCTATCTAGATTTCATCTAAGGTCGAATTCCACTCAGGCCATTTCTGCAAAATGTGGAGTGTGCTTCTGCCCAAACCATTTTGGATCCTCATAAATTCACATTCTAAATTATATGCATCCTTTAATTTCCTCTTTTCTAGACAACCTAGCTCTATATTTTTGAGTTCTAATGATATAAAGTGCTCCCCAAAAGGAAGCTCTTTTATTTCTAGGCATTGAAGACATTTCAAAACATGGACATAGGTATGAAGCTTCTTTGAAAGACAATATGAAAGAAATGACCCAGAGATTCCTGTAAAATGTAAAGAAAATTCAAACAAAGAGCGAATAGGGACCCATGGATGTGCCATTTCCAAACTTCTCAATTACATCATCAAGGCTGGCTGCCCCACACTTAGTCTAAGTAATCTGCCCAATTTTCTCAGCCATAGTCATCCAAGAAAGCAAATCCTCAACTCTTGCTTCAATGGATTGGCCATGGTCCATTTAATTGTTTAGTCTTGTGAATTTAATTGGAAATATGTTATTGCACTTTCCAAAAGTTTCAAATTTTAGTGCAAACTGTATCTTTCTAACAAAGTTTGGAGATGCATTCTAATGAATCTTGATATCTCAGTGAAAACAATAAATTTATGTATCATTTACTAGTAGCATATGCACAACAAACGATACAATTAATTCAATCATGATTTTGGGTTTTAACTGAGGGAGTGGCATAAGGCACATTTATCTTATTTCGATTCAACAGAATTATAGAAGAAATTTGATTTATACTCTCAAAAATAACTAAGATGGAATGAGATGATTAATGCAGAATGTGTTAATTACTTTGATTTTTAATGTAGTTTGTATATAATGTGTTAATTGTATAGTTTTCATGTAAAATTTACCTAAAATATTAAAATGTAGAAGTTAGTGTGATAATTATTAATATATTAAAGAGCTTTGATTTTGTGTATATTTATTCTTTTATTATCAAGTGGTTGTAGCAGTGTTTTCATCCTCTGTTCATCAAGTTGGTTGTTTCTTGAATAGTGTCAAATATTGTAGGTGGTGGAGGTTCAAAGGACAGACTCACGATTGCCCCAAAAACTCCAGGTTTTTATCTCTTTAAGTGGTTGTTTATTCAAATTAGAATTTTGATATGGTAAAAAATGCAGAATTCAATTTAAAAAGAAACGTATTTAAAGTGTTTTATTGTTTTATTTATTCTATTTATAGGCAATTGTCTCCAATCTAAGATTATATTTTTTCTCAAAAACCTAATTATTCTCTACATCAATCAAATTAACTTGAATGAAATCATTCCATTAGTGATGGTCAAAATTATGAATTAATATATATAGAATATTATGTATTAAATTTTTTATTTTTTTATTGCTTTTATTTAAAATGGAATTTTAATGTAATTGAAAGGTAATTTTTTAATTTCTTCAAGAGAAAAGGTTCTTGATGGTAAACATATAAATCCAAATTCCAACCCCTTCTCTCGCCTTTTTAAGCATAATATTTACCTATTCGATGAAATCTGCTCATACCTTCTAGTTATTTTGTGAAGTTCTAGGCAAGGAGGGCTTAGGGATTTAAACATAGCAGGTCAGACTGTAGGCTCTTGGATTTTGGGGAAGAATGGCCCGTAACGAAGAGAAGGCACAGTCTATGTTCGTCTATGTTGAACAGGTTCTTGACTTTCAACAATGAAGAGAAGAATAAACCCAAGGAGAGGTGCTTGTTCCTAGCCTCAGAATGCTGCGATCTCGCAGAGGCACACAAATGGAGGCAACAGATAATACGAGAGATTGGACAGAAGGTCATGGAGATTTAGAACCCGGACCTCGACGAACATTGCCTCCCAAACCTCAACGACGAGATCAACAAGCTGATTAGGGAAAAGGAGCACTGGGAAGCTCAGATCGTAGAGCTTAGCGACCCTAATTATGCCAAAGTAGGGGCCAAGATGACAAACTTGGAAGGAAACTAGGTGGATGTGCACAGTGTTGTCGGTGCTACCATTTTGCACTAGCCACAAGACGGGTTTAACTATACCAGATAATTCAAATCTTTTCCAGATTTCATAGTTGGATCATAATTGGTTTATCTAATCGTTTTGTTTTTGTTTGGCACATATTTTGGGATCTTGTTTGGCTTATTGTAGGATATCTCGGCGGTGAGATCTGGCACCAATATTCTTGAAGCTCCTCCATGGACCTCAATTTCGATAAGGCCATAGAACATTTCACCATGCAGCCTAGTCATTGGTCGATCTATGGTTAAATATTAATCACTGCGCAGAGAATATGGGATACTATCCCTAGTTTGCAAATTCACTAAGATACATCACACCAAAAAAATTGGGATTTTGTCAGAATTACACTATAATGGTTATGATTCCATAACTGAATTTGATGCCTTTTGCTTGCAGGGTTTTCACATCACATGCTTAATTGGAAAAACGTCGATGCCAAGGTTTAATACCTTACTTTCACGACAATTTCTTTAGGGTTGACAAACATCAATTTAGAAATTATGCCAAAGTAGGGGCCAAGATGACAGACTTGGAAGGAAACTAGGTGGATGTGCACAGTGTTGTCGATGCTACCATTTTGCACTAGCCGCAAGACGGGTTTAACTCGGGCTTCACTATATCCATGTGAATCTCGTTTGTCCACTATTTGCTGCCGCTTTCTCTATATTTTATGGACAAAAGAGCCAAGGCAATGTACAACATATTAAATGCGCATTCAATAGTACGATCAAAGCCTGTGACCCACCGTAAGACCGAAAGTTTAAACTGAATCTATGGTGGGCACTGGGTACTACTACTATCTAGGCTGAACGATACCTCTCCTTTGCATAATTTCCAGTCATCGTTGTTTATTTCTGCCATCTGAGGGATGGGAATGTGAGGGATCTCTTGTCGTGTAGTTAGATACGAATTAGGGGATCCCTTGTCGTGTAGTTGAATGTGAATTAGGATAGCCTCAGTTAGAGATACTTTGGGGCTGCGAAATTCCTAGCCGTCCTCAAAGAGTTATTCGATAAAACCCCCGAGGAAAAGAAGAGGAGGTCTACATATGAGATTTACAAGTGAAACGATGCAAGTTATTATGGCTACAAGGATGACGAGGACAGGATCTTGGAGAAAGTCAAGCAACTCAAAGAGGAGGAGATGCGGGCCAGGGCACTGAGAGAGTGGCAGAGGATTGAGTTCGTCGAGAGGGAGGCTAGGTTAACGGTGAAGAGTGGGGAGGTCACTGCCGTTAAGCCAGTTCTGTTCAAGGAAGAGGAGGATGTGGAGAAATAAATCGGAGAGCAGGAGAATGGAAGCCAACAACAGAGAGAGCAAGAGTTTGTTTCCTGTTGAGCCTCAGACCTGCACTTCTTTTCACAACCTCTCAGCCTCCTTTTCCATTCATTTTCTTCCTTTATCACTCATTTCCTTCATCAATTTGCTTAAATCATTGTATTATAGGACTTTTACATGGTTTATTAATTATGCTAATGACTGTGTTGTTGGATTAGAATTTTGGTTCAAAACCTGCACTTTTCGCAGCTGGTCTCAGTTTCCGCAGCTGATCCCAGTTTCCGCAGCTATTTTGTTAAACGGCATGATCCAGGTGTCCTCTGGTCAGAAGGGCCACATGGGCAAGTGCGTGGCACCAAGGACATGGTGTGTGTCCTTCCAGCTCAGCCATAACAGTCATAAACACCCATGGTCAACGAGGGGGCAACTTCGGTCAAACAAAGGTCATTGGCGGTGACACGGCTCTGCGTGTTCGGTTTAGAGCACGTGAAGCACAGTTGGCCTCTTCCTCAGCCACGCAGATGATGGGGAACACGAATCCAACAGGAGATTTAATGCCCACCTCGACCGTTACCTAAATCCGTGGACTGTGCTAGATTACGTGTTTTTCACACAGCTGATAGAATAGTGTAGTTTGTGATTAAGTTAGTTTTGTTTTTCCGCTATAAATAAAGCGTATATGAACGCTGATTAGTTAGCTGCTGTTATGTAATATTGAACCTCACTGTACTTTCCATTTTGCA
The DNA here is from genome assembly GCA_031772625.1 of Pinus tabuliformis. NCBI lineage: Eukaryota > Viridiplantae > Streptophyta > Pinopsida > Pinales > Pinaceae > Pinus > Pinus tabuliformis. Next base: position 369,750,395 of record CM062808.1, on the reverse strand, counting down.
ACGTAATATATGAGAATATTGTTCTCCATTTGAGCGTTTAAGTGATCTTTTGAGCTGGCTGGAGTAGGCAGAGGGCCCCTGTTTACTTAAGGCCTGTACAGTGCTTTTCATTTTATGCATTTCTTCTTATCAGTTTATGTATAATAGTTGTACAGAATGCTTTTGTTTGCTATGCTTTGATCATGTACAATAGCTGTATATAACTTTGAATTCTGTCCATTTATATTTCTGCACTTTTCCATGACTGATCAGTATGTTTTTGCAGATTTCTTAGGTGCCCGGGACAGTTTCTTCTTACTTTTTTTTGCAGCTAGTGGCACTTGTGGCTGTCTTATCTAAACTGCTGACCTTTGTTTTTGATTTCCATTAGCATCACTGCTTTAGTTTGCACTTTATTTTCTGCTCATAGCTTATCAAGTTGTTTATCTTTTAATGGCTCTTTTATCATAATCAACTAACTTTTCAAGGAGCCAGAACATCACTTAAGTGCAGCTTGGTTATTTTGTTTAAGACTCACATTGCTAACTCACTCATAACTCTTTCTTATATGATCAATCCAGCTGAAGGCAGAAAGGTTAAGGGAAAATTAAGTAGTGTGATTTGTCACTTAGATTGTACATTGCTTGAGATTTCATTGAAGAATTAAAGTAGTTGCTCTTGTTTTTAAGTTAATGTAGATGTCATTTTCAATCTCATTTTTATCAGCAGTATAGGTACTGGGCCAATGCCATTGGTCTTTTATTTGATGCTTTCATTTTTCCTTTAAGAGTTAATTTCATTTCAGTTGTTGTTCAAAGCTTTCGTGTAGATTACTTTTAAGCTTTAAGAAATCATCTAGAACTCATCACAATCACACACACCTCACTCACTTTATTTCATTTTCATCACATCACTGTAGGAGAAATAGACTTGAAAACAAACTTAAAAAGTTAAAAACGACAAAAGCTTAAGAAATAGTTGCCTAAGTACATACAGTACCCATCACTTCATCAGCTTACGAGCCCCGGGTTGACATTTAAAAGTTGCAATTTAGACATCACTAAATTGACCAAACATTTTGGCGCCGTTGCCGGGGAAGTGAAATTAGGTAGCCAATTTCTATAAAAAAAAATTAAGAAAATTTCAAGAAAGGAAAATTGATAACCTCTCAAAGTATGCTCTCCTCTTGCACCTAGAGTGATCTGGAGGATCAGAAAAGAGAAAGTTATTGATTTAATAGTTTCTTAAGTATGCTCTCTTCTTGCACCTAGAGTGACCTGGAAGATTAGAAAGAGAATTATTAGCCTGACTTGAAGAAAAATAAAAAAAATGACATGCATAGAGCGAGAGATTCTAGGGGAAGGTTTTTAGCTAGAGCCAAGAGTTTGATTTTTACAAGTCCATCCACTTCAAGGAATAGACAAGAGACACCTCCCTCATCTCCAACTGACACTCCTAGCCCTAGGATTCCTGGAATTCAAGAGGCAAGAATTGACTCTCCCACACCTTTTATTGAATTTGAATCAGAAAGAGATCCTTTCCTTTCTTCTACAGAAAGACCAATTGTAATTGAAGAAGTAGAATCATCTGAAGAAGAGGGAGAAATTCCTTCTCGTTCACCCTTTGTAGAAGAACCAGAAGACTCTGAAGTCTCTAGGGAAACTACTATGACAGAGGAAGGAGGTGGTAGAGGTAGAGGTAGAGGAGGAGGAGGAGGAAATAATGGAGGAGGTAGAGGTAATATTGGAGGAAATAGGGATGGGGATAACTCATTTGGGTTTCCTATCGTCGATGAGGACTCCCGAGCTACCATGAAAAACATCTCACCATCTGTCCTCCCAAACTTTCATGGGTTAAGGAATGAGGACCCTGAAACATTTCTATTTGAGTTTGAAGTCGTATGTCGAACTTATGATTATTTGGATGACTCTCAAAAACTCAAATTGTTCCCTTCAACATTGAAAGGACAAGCTTTGAAATGGTTCATGGGATTACTCACTCAATCCATTAGGTCTTGGAATGATATGAAACAGACATTTTTGGATAGGTACCTGGACTATTGTATGCCCACCAATCACAAGGATGAGGTATTTAAAATGGTACAAAGAGAAGATGAAAACTTAGAGGATTTACTTGAAAGATTTCAATATAACCTGAAAAGAGCAAAAATGAGTAACTTAGATGAGGAGACCTTGAAAGCCCTCCTATTAAAAGCCATTAGAGATGAATGGATAGATATTCTGAACATGATGGGGAAAGGAGATATATCTCAACTTTCACTCAACGATATAGCTGAGCTATGTGTCCATCTCTCAAGGGGGAAATCAAAAACTCAAAAAGGGCCTAGAGATCCTTCTCTCATCAGAGCAAATAAATCTGCAACTGGATCAGTAAGTAGGGCTGAGATCGGCAATATGCTTGATGAATTCAAAACTGACATCTTAGGGAGTCTTAGCGAACAATTAGACACCCTTAAGATTCACAATAAACAGAAAGCAGAAGCTGAGGCTTTGGCCATCTTTTGCCCGAAATGTAGGAAGAAACATGCTCTAAGGGAATGTCCCTTGGATGCAAAAGTTGTAGAAACATGTGTAATTTGCTCAGAGAACCATGAGACCAAGGATTGTCCTTCAATTCCTGGGCTCAAAGCTGTCTTTCAAGAAGATCCAAATACACTTGAATATCTCTGTTTTGTTGCAAGGATACCTTGGCAAGGGCAACAAAATCAATGGTTTAACAACTCTATGAATTTTCAACCCCAACCAAATTGGAATCCTTGGCAACAACCTTGGTCCCAACCTCAAAATCCTTTTCAATCATGGATACAAGGTATGAAAAATCCTTATGGGAGATTTGCTCAATTCTATCAATATCCTCCATCTTTTCAAAACCAGCAAGCTCCACAACTTCCAAATCAAAGTCCACAACTATCATTGCCATTTCCACAACAACAACCTTCTCAACAAAATCAAAGTTCTCAACTCTTGCCCCCATTCCAACAGAAGTCAAATCAACTTCCTTCTCAGCCATTGCCAAACCCCAATAATAAAAACCCTCAAAATGCTTACATGATGGAAGGTCAACCATTCCCTACCTATATGATTGTTCCTCTCAATGAAGTACAACTCAGATCAGGTAGAATCCTAGATCAACCTTCTATAAATGTTCAACAGCCAAGCATTTCTGAGGAAGAGTCTCTTAAAGCCAATAAGGGTTCTGAAGCATCTCTTCAAAACCCAAACACTCAAAAAGAAAAAGAAAAAGAATCAACCCCCACAACTCCCATAGTTGAACAACCTACATCTTTGTCCACACCTCCTTTTCCTGAAAGATTACAAATCGACAAAGGAGTGGAAAAACAAATTTGGTTGCCTGACTATAATTTTCTAGATGAATTGAAGAATGTCTGTATCAAGATTCCCTTGTTACAAGCCATTAAAGAGATTCCTATTCTAGCAAAAACAATAAAGGAGTTGAGTCTTAAAAGACCAGGAAGGAAACCAAGAGATACCAGAAGGATCCACCTGGTAGGGAAAATTGCAGATATCATGATGGGAAAAATTACTATGCAGAAATATGTAGATCCCGGTAGTCCAATTGTGAAAACAGATATCAATGGGGTAGAAATACCAAATACTTTGATTGATTTAGGGGCTGCCATCAACATTATGAGTAGACAGACTATGGAACAGCTAAAACTTCCTAATCTTCTTTTTACAGCCACCTTGTTGCAACTTGCAGATCGATCCATTATCAAACCAGATGGTGTATTAGAAGATATTCCAGTCTCCTTAGATTCTTGGGAATATCCAGTGGATTTCATGATTTTAACTCCCAAGAGTAATCTAGGAGGACATCCTCTTATTTTAGGAAGACCTTGGCTAGCCACAGCTGATGCTTTCATAAGTTGTAGGTCTGGGGATATGTATATTTCTGATGGCAATTCGACAAAGAAGTTCAATCTGTATCCTCCAGCAAAAGCAATTACAGAAATAGGAGATAATGAGTGGGTTGATGATGAAGATACTATACAACCTGTCTTTACCATTTCTGAGATTAGTGAAGATAGTCAAATTCTGAATACATTAGAAAACTTTGAACCATCTTCAGAATATGACCACACACAATTTCAGTTGGATTCTAACATTGAGTGTCTATCATCTAGACAAATGTCTCTTTTCTCTATGGAAGAATTTGGTAGTTCTGCCATTGAGATCTTTCCAGGAAAGCATTGAATATCAATAGAAACTTGGAAAAATCACAACAGGAAGAGCTAACCAAAATCTTGCAAAAACATTCTACTGCATTTGCATGGGAGTATACTGATATGAAAGGTATCGACCCTAAGACTTGCATTCATCACATCTACATTGAGGAAAATAGTAGACCAATCAGACAACCTCAAAGAAGGATGAATCCAAACCTTAGGGAGATAGTGAAAGAAGAACTCCAAAAGTTACTTAATGTAAACTTCATTTACCCCATTTCAGATAGTCGATGGGTTTCTCCTTTGGTTATAATACCTAAAAAGAACGGTAAATGGAGGGTTTGCATTGATTACAGGGAATTGAACAAAGCAACCTTGAAGGATCACTTTCCTTTGCCCTTTATTGATCAAGTATTAGATACTTTAGCAGGCAAAAAGTATTTCTCATTTTTGGATGGTTTTAGTGGTTACAATCAAATTCAGGTAGCACCTGAAGATCAGGACAAAACCACATTTACCTGTCCATGGGGGACTTTTGCTTACCGAGTACTTCCTTTTGGATTATGTAATGCACCCGCAACATTTCAAAGGGCAGTATTAGGAATCTTTTCCGATCTAATTCATGATTGTGTAGAGGTCTACATGGATGATTTTACAGTTTATGGTAACTCATTTGAAGAAGCATTAGAAAATTTGGAAAAAGTCCTTATAAGATGTAAAGAAACAAATCTTTCATTAAGTCATGAAAAATGTTTCATGATGTTTACTGAAGGGATTGTTTTAGGACATCATATTTCAGGAGATGGAATTAAAGTTGATAGATCAAAAGTTGAAGTCATCTCCAAGTTACCTATTCCAAATTGTCAGAAAGATGTTAGAAGTTTTCTTGGGTTTACTGGATATTATAGAAGATTTATTGAAAACTTCACCAAGATAGCATCTCCGCTCTTCAAATTGCTTACAAAAGACTGTGAATTCAAATGGGATCCTGAATGTCAATCTGCATTTGAAACTTTAAAGACTAGAATATCTGAAGCACCCGTTTTGAGAGGGCCAAATTGGAAATTCCCTTTCCACATTTCTACTAATGCTTCAGATACAGCTCTAGGAGCTGTCTTGGGACAAAAGGATTTGGTCCCTTATGCCATTTACTACACCAGTAAAAATTTGACTCCCACTGAGTTAAATTATACTGTGACTGAAAAAGAGTTTTTAGCCATTGTTCATGCAATCAACATGTTTAGACATTATATAACTGGCTATGAAACTTTTGTCCATACTGATCATTCTGCAATTAGATATCTTATGAACAAACCTGTTACTAATGGTAGAGTTACAAGATGGCTTTTACTTTTACAAGAATTCAATATTACTGTGTTAGATAGACCAGGGAAACAAAACACAGTAGCTGATTTCTTGTCTAGAATCCAAAACACTAACGAAGATTCTCCTGTAGAGGATAAGTTTCCAGATGAATACTTGTTTGCAGTAACTACTAAAACTCCTTGGTATGCAGATATTGCTAACTATTTAGTTACAGGGAAGCTACCTCTACACTTATTTCCTAATGAGAAAAGGAAAATCATTCAGGAGAGTTCACATTATTCATGGATTTCTAATGAATTGTTCAAAACAGGGCCAGATTGTGTGATCAGAAGATGTGTTCGGGAAGATGAAATACCTGACATCCTTAAAGCATGTCATGATGAACCGTGCGGCGGACACTTTGCTGACAAGAGGACGGCCTATAAAATCCTTTCTTTAGGATATTATTGGCCTTCTCTCTTCAAAGATGCAAAACAATATGTCAAAAGGTGTGACAGCTGCCAAAGAGTTGGGAGACCAACTCTTTCAAATGAAATGCCATTACAGCCACAGGTATGCATCGAACCCTTTGAAAAATGGGCTTTAGATTTCATTGGACCTATTAACCCACCATCTAAGCAAAAGAAGTATATATTGGTTTGTACTGATTATGTTACTAAATGGGTAGAAGCAAAGGCATTGCCTTCTGCCACTGAAAATTCAGTTGTTCAATTTCTTTTTGAGGATATTTTTACTCGTTTTGGTGTCCCAAGAGAAATTGTGACAGATCAGGGAAGTCAATTTACATCTAACTTGATGGAGAAGCTGATGGAAGAATACAAAATCAAGCACAGAACATCTACTCCATACCATCCGCAAGCAAATGGTCAAGTGGAATCTACAAACAAAGTTCTTGAAAGCATCATCACCAAAACTGTTCATCTCCACAGAAGAGATTGGGCAAAAAGGCTTCCTGAAGCCTTATGGGCCTATAGAACTACATGGAGGAACACAACAGGACATTCTCCCTATGAACTTGTTTATGGGAAAGAAGTCCTGCTCCCCATTGAGTTCCAAGTCAAGACCTTCAAGATGGCAGTTCAATTTGGGATGAGCCTATCAGAAGCCCAAAAGCACAGAATGGAGCAGCTGAATGAGCTAGATGAGATAAGACAAGATGCAATTTTAAGAACTGATCTAGTTCAGCACCAAAGAACTAAGTGGCATGATCGACACATCAAAGAGAGAAAGTTTCAAAAGGGAGATTGGGCACTATTGTTTGATTCCAAGTTTAAGGACTTCAAAGGAAAATTTCAAACTCATTGGCTTGGACCATATGAGATTGATGAAGTCTTTAACAATGGAGCAGTTCGAGTAAAGACCATTGATGAGCTTCAGACTCCTCTCATTGTGAATGGCCACCGATTGAAAGTCTACCACAAGCCACTCTCAAAGGAGGAATTTGTTAAAATATTCCAAGAAGATTCTGCAATGAAGCTGGTGGAGAAGAATTCTTCTCCTCCATCAGCCTAGTCTTTATTTCTTTCAGTTGAAAAAAAAAAAAAAAAAAAATCTCTTGTATAAGCCTGAAAACCAATCTTGGATTGGCGGTCTTATGCAGAAAATATAAGGTGAAAATCAGGGTCACCTGACACTTTATATTTTCCAAATAAAAAAATCTCTCTCTCTTTCCATTTCATTCGCCATTTCATTCCACTTCATTTCCATTCCATTTCATTCTTTTCATCTCATTTCATTTTCATCTTCACTTCCACTTCCATTTCTATTTCCACTTCATTTCATTCATCTCACTCCATTTCATAATAAAAGTCCCTCTCAGGACTATTTCATTTAGTAAGTCTTCTCTAACTACTTTTTGTATAGACAGAAGGGTGTTGTTTCAAGTTTCTGCAGCTGAGAACTGTTTCCGCAGCTCGCACCAGATTCCGCAGCCAGCACACTCTGTCTCCACAGCAGCAGTACTCTGTTTTCAAAAATCACAGTCAGAAGGCAACAAGGATGGAAGGCACCTGCAGGATCAAAAGGCAATCATGGATCAACAACCTTAATCAACAGATGGTAAACCCATAAAGGTATGATCAAAATTTTTCTCCAAACAACCATTTATGTCATGTTGTGCATAATTATTAATCGTGGACAGAGCCACTAAATGCAATGATTAAGCAAAGATCATCCCATTTCTCCGCCATGATCATCCTTCATCCACCTCAGATCCTCATAACGGTCTCATAATCACCACTTAGTTTAAACTCAAATCGAGACTGCGCTTTCATTAATTAGCCGTACGAGGAAGAAGAGACCTATCGTACTACGTCTCTTCTCCACCACGATCTCCGCAGCCAAAAACTGAAACGTGTATGAAAGCCGTCCGACTCCAAGGGATTTGGCCATTATTTCATTCCCTTATCACTCCATTTCGCACGCATTTGAACTCATTCTCGTGCTTGTCTTCCACTCCTTCACCTTCACACCATTTCCACTCTCGTTTTTGTTGTAAACCCCGCAGCTCTGTTTTAAACTCCACGTCTCTGTTTTAAACCCCGCAGCTCTGTTTCAAGCTCCACAGTTCCGTTTCCAACCTGTATTACCTCGCATTACAGTGCGGCTATTCCACCTACAGCCGTAGTCTATCTGTCTTTCCCGTGAGCATCCTCCTTGAGTATCCATATACAGTCAAAGCTTCAGCCGAAGTTGAGATGGGGAAATTGCTTCGAGCTGAGCCTGAAGGTTCGAAGTATCTAGAAGGATACCCACAGACAAAGGAAGCATTAAAAAAGGAAAAATGGTTGAAGTTCATTCAGAAATTCAAAGGATATGATAAGGAGGTAACGAAAACGTTTGCTCGTTCATTCAATGGAAATACTGTGGAAATAGGAGATCTGAAATTCACAGTCACAGAAAACTCCATAGCAACAGCAACTAATCTACCTATGGTAGGAGACCGATGGTTCAAGAACAGAGGGGTTGAAGATCAGGAATGGAAAAATATGCTAAAGAATCCAGGTATGGACACTTCAATATTCACCAAAGGGATTCATGTACATGTTATTAAAGAAGAATGGACTGCATTGTTGTTATTAGTTCAAAAGTTTATAACATGTGAAGGCCGCTTTGGCACTATGTATATGTACCATGCTAGAATTATGATGAACTTCATGGAGGGCCATGCCATCAATTTACCCTATTTTCTGTTAAGAAGCCTAACAAAAATGAGTTCTACTGTCCAAAAGAATATAGGCAATATTGAACCTCACTTGTATCATCATGGGTTCATTAGAATTCTTATAGAGGACCAATTGAAAAACAACAATGATACATGGGAAAAGTTTTTAGTCAGGAATCATTTTCAAGAGGTAATTGAAGCTTCTGCTAGCAGCTCTCCTAGAGTCCCAAAAAGAAGTAGGAGAATGAAAAGGGATGTTGCAGCCCAAGATCCTCCCATTATAGAAACTCAGGAGACTATTCAAGAAGAAGAGGTAGAAAGAGATAAGACCAAGAAACAGAAAAAGGATAAAGGGAAAGCAGTTGTCCAAGAATCATATTCATCCCCTGAACCTTCAATAGAAGAGGACTATCAAACCTTGGCTGATAGACTAGTAGAACTCCAAGCTACTGCCCTCTCCAAGAAGAAACAAAAAGAAAAACAAAGCAGTCAGCAAAAGAGTACTAGTGTACAAGTGAGAAGAAGCAGTAGACTTATAGAAAAGAAGAGTGTGACTAAAGAAAAGCAGTCACATTTCATTGATTTGGGCACACCTGAGAAGACTCCAATCCAGCTAGATATTGAGCCAAGTCCTCCACGAGAGGAAAGTCCCTTCCAGCAAGAAAGAGAAAACAGTCCTCAAGAATTTGAGTTTAGGCCAAGACAAACACCTGACATTGACCCTGACCAGCAGGAGGCATATAATTATTTGGAGACCTTGGAGCAATCTGTTGCCGGTCCAAGCACTATATTACCTCTTGAGGAACAAGTCCACTCTCTAAAACAAGAGGTATTTGAGCTAGAAGTCCTGAACCGGCATATTAAACAGGAGAATGAAGCATTGAAAGAACAAAGCAAGGTGGACAAGATTGTCCATGACAACACCATGCTTCACCTAGGACTTTGGCAGAAGAAGAACAGAAAATTGAAGAGAAAATGCAAGAAACTGAGCAAGGCCTTGATCAATTTGAAATTCAAGTGTTTAGTCAGAAAACCAAGGACAATTTTGGCAACAAGGAGAAAGAGGAGAAGGCTGGATGTTTTGGCAGAAGCATCTGAGCACATGGACTGAAAAACACTGACAAAGTTTTGGTTGCATGAGGACATGCAACATCCTCACAGTGGGGGTATGTTGAGCCTCAGACCTGCACTTCTTTTCACAACCTCTCAGCCTCCTTTTCCATTCATTTTCTTCCTTTATCACTCATTTCCTTCATCAATTTGCTTAAATCATTGTATTATAGGACTTTTACATGGTTTATTAATTATGCTAATGACTGTGTTGTTGGATTAGAATTTTGGTTCAAAACCTGCACTTTCCGCAGCTGATCCCAGTTTCCGCAGCTGATCCCAGTTTCCGCAGCTGTTTTGTTAAACGGCATGATCCAGGTGTCCTCCGGTCAGAAGGGCCACATGGGCAAGTGCGTGGCACCAAGGACATGGTGTGTGTCCTTCCAGCTCAGCCATAACAGTCATAAACACCCATGGTCAACGAGGGGGCAACTTCGGTCAAACAAAGGTCATTGGCGGTGACACGGCTCTGCGTGTTCGGTTTAGAGCACGTGAAGCACAGCTGGCCTCTTCCTCAGCCACGCAGATGATGGGGAACACGAATCCAACAGGAGATTTAATGCCCACCTCGACCGTTGCCTAAATCCGTGGACTGTGCTAGATTACGTGTTTTTCACACAGCTGATAGAATAGCGTAGTTTGTGATTAAGTTAGTTTTGTTTTTCTGCTATAAATAAAGCGTATCTGAACGCTGATTAGTTAGCTGCTGTTATGTAATATTGAACCTCACTGTACTTTCCATTTTGCAACGTAATATATGAGAAGATTGTTCTCCATTTGAGCGTTTAAGTGATCTTTTGAGCTGGCTGGAGTAGGCAGAGGGCCCCTGTTTACTTAAGGCCTGTACAGTGCTTTTCATTTTATGCATTTCTTCTTATCAGTTTATGTATAATAGTTGTACAGAATGCTTTTGTTTGCTATGCTTTGATCATGTACAATAGCTGTATATAACTTTGAATTCTGTCCATTTATATTTCTGCACTTTTCCATGACTGATCAGTATGTTTTTGCAGATTTCTTAGGTGCCCGGGACAGTTTCTTCTTACTCTTTTTTTGCAGCTAGTGGCACTTGTGGCTGTCTTATCTAAACTGCTGACCTTTGTTTTTGATTTCCATTAGCATCACTGCTTTAGTTTGCACTTTATTTTCTGCTCATAGCTTATCAAGTTGTTTATCTTTTAATGGCTCTTTTATCATAATCAACTAACTTTTCAAGGAGCCAGAACATCACTTAAGTGCAGCTTGGTTATTTTGTTTAAGACTCACATTGCTAACTCACTCATAACTCTTTCTTATATGATCAATCCAGCTGAAGGCAGAAAGGTTAAGGGAAAATTAAGTAGTGTGATTTGTCACTTAGATTGTACATTGCTTGAGATTTCATTGAAGAATTAAAGTAGTTGCTCTTGTTTTTAAGTTAATGTAGATGTCATTTTCAATCTCATTTTTATCAGCAGTATAGGTACTGGGCCAATGCCATTGGTCTTTTATTTGATGCTTTCATTTTTCCTTTAAGAGTTAATTTCATTTCAGTTGTTGTTCAAAGCTTTCGTGTAGATTACTTTTAAGCTTTAAGAAATCATCTAGAACTCATCACAATCACACACACCTCACTCACTTTATTTCATTTTCATCACATCACTGTAGGAGAAATAGACTTGAAAACAAACTTAAAAATTTAAAAACGACAAAAGCTTAAGAAATAGTTGCCTAAGTACATACAGTACCCATCACTTCATCAGCGTACGAGACCCGAGTTGACATTTAAAAGTTGCAATTTAGACATCACTAAATTGACCAAACATTTCCCATGTGCCCCTACCAGATGAGGAAGAGATTGAGTGCATGGTTATGAAGAAGAAGAAACATGAGCTTCTTAGTAAATAAACGAGTGAGGATCTTCTCGAGGAGCAGTTCGAGGCCAAGGCAATGCTTGATATTCAACAATAAGGTATTATGTTGAAGCTTATGGATCTTCAATTTTTTTTTCTTTTTCAAATGAGCTTCTCCTTTTCCATGAGGGTGGGGTTGTCAATGCTCCCATGAGGGTGGTGAAGAATTTGTGCATTTCATGTTTCAGAAAAAAAGGATGATGTTGAGTGTATATCCTTGGTGACTTTGGTAGAATAGTTTTCCTCAGACCTAACACCTAAGTGAAAAAAAATCTATTTAATACCCTAAAGCATGTTTTGAACAATTTTCACCATTCATCTTATTTTTTAGAACAGTGAGCACACAATTTACATAATAATTATATGATAACCTGTTCAAAATTTGAATGATTTCATCCCAAGTAAATTGGTTTAAATTTAGTGTTATATTAGTTATGATCATCAGGTATATATCAATATTTTGTTTTAGTAGTTTTGTACTTTTAATTGCGTTTAGTATAATTTATCTGCTAGTGAATTGTGTCTCTTATTTGAAAGGTTAAAGTTCACATGTGATGTTTCTTTTTGTATTTAGACATTGTCACTCATGTATTATTATGATCTGAAACAAAAGTTTTCACACTACACAATTTTCCACCATTAGTAAATTTTAATCTCTCATTTAGTTAGAAGAATTGATTTTATTTCTCATCATGGTTCTCTACTCTTGGCTTATATTATTTGGTGTTATAGCTTGAATACGTGATGATATTATTAGAGAATTGAAGTCATCAAATCTTTTGTGAACTTGGTGGTTTTGTGTCATTCTCGAATGGTAAATATGTGTATTGAATGGTAAATATGAGTATGAAAGCTAAACAATTGACATGCTTTAATTCAGATTTGATTTTATTTTTTTACAATATAAGAATCAAGTTATAATTTATAAATATATATTTATGAAAAAGTAGGATTTCACACCCTGTATGTCTCTTTGGACATTAATATAATAATTGTATCTTATCTTTGCTCGGGTTGTGTTGCATGCATTTGTCCAAAGAAATATCGGCAAGTCTTTTTCATGTGTCATGGCCTTAGTAGCCCCTATGATGGACTTTTGCTCGACCGCCCTATTTTTCCCTGGGTTGTACAGAGCTGCAACTCTCTCTTGATTCCTTCCTTCTTGCAAAAACCCTTGAACTCCTTGGAGGTATACTCTCTCACATTGTCCAATCTCAAGACTTTGATATTCATACTTGTGTGGTTTTCAATCAGAGCTTTGAACTCCATAAACTTGCTAAACACCTCATCCTTGATCTTTAATAAGTAGACCCAAGTCTTACAAGAAGAATCATCAATAAAGGAAAGACAATACATGCTTCCTGTTATTATCACTAGTAACTACTGACTTCAGTCCAAAAAAATTATACACTAGAGCTCAAGTTTTGACGGTGACTATCCAAGGGCGGGGTAAAGATGTGCAGTCAAAATATATATCTCTATGTTTCACAGCAACCTGCATATTACTTTTCCTCTCTTATCATGATGGTTCAACTTTGATTGGAAAATTGAATCCGGAAGGCACATCTATTAGTGAAGTATCAAGTGTTCTTGAGGGTGATCAAGATGGTCTGTTAAGGTCTGTTGGGCTACATCATTGGAAGGAGTTGCTTGATGGAAATGGTTTTTTTTGTCTTCCTATTTATTTTAAAGTCAAACTCTCCACTCACTGTGTCTCTTGGTCCTATGGATCTATTTGCACAACTTCTGTGATTGTCTAGAAATTCATCTTCTCCATGGATTGGGCACTGCAAATTACAGGTCTCTCTCTAAGGACAACAATATTTCTATTCTTTTACATGATGATGGTAGTTTGAAGATATTCTCATTTAGAATGGGCAGTGTAACTCGAGGAGGATTGGATTTACTAATACATGATTGCAGTATTAATTCAGAGTAGGTGAAAAAGCTAGGTCCTGGTATCCTCAACAATACATCAAATGTTGGGATCAACCCAGAATTTACACTGGATTTCTTTGGAAAGACAACCTGCATTACTACAAATATTAAGCTTGGAGGTGATGTTATTCGAAACAATGATTTATGTGTTAAGATGAATTTAGCATAAGAAGAAGGCTTCTTAGAGAGCCCCAACCCTACTAGATTTAAGGTTTATGCACTTTTTCTTCAATCATATATATATATATATATATATATATATAATTACATCATAGTTTTCCTTCTTCTAGTGTAGCTCATGTTTTTCCATTGAAGAGCAAGTTCTTTAATGTTATTGTAGGATGAATGAAAGTAGTTGTGAAATTAAACACATGAGAAGATTTTGATAAAGAGTTATGGATACCTGTGTTGATATATCTATGATTTCATATTTGCAAATAATTGCGTTTAATTCCAATCCAGACATTGTAATGGTAGGTTTCCATGTTAATGTGGGAAATACATCACGAAGTCAAAGGAAAATGGATGCTTTATGGTTTGTCTTTGCATTTGGACTTGTAGAAAAATTTCCACTTGTGCCTTTGTTGAAGGCATATCTCGAGCATCAAAGGAAAGCATCAGAAGAAATAGCAAAAAAAGGAAGAGATCATGTTGGGTCACTAGTATGTTTATTATTATTGGTGTGGTTCATGCTCCCTTGTCAGTATAAACTATCAAAATATTAACTTGTCATTAGACATATTCTCTGAACACTTCCATGTCTTATTGCAAAATTCAACAACCTCAAAAGAAATTCATTCATTGAACAATGTAATAAAGTGCATTGAAGTGCACAAACTTGAATCATAGATTCCTACCAAATATCTTGAAAAACGTGTGGTTCAGTTATAGAAAGACATGGAAGAGAGGAAAAGATCTGCAAAATCCATTAGGACTGAGACTAAATGGGCTCGTCTTAACAGTGATAATGGTGGTGGTGGTGTTGGTGGTGCTAGTGTTGTTGCTGGTTCACTGTTCTTTAAACCTTCCCCTCACAATGCCTTTGCCCTTCCCAATTATTCTTCGTTTATCCTTAAAACTACCCCTCCTAGTACCTTTTGCCTTTCAAATTCTTCTTTATTGCTCCCTACTAAACCTGCCTATACCAGTGCTTTTACCCCTTCAAATTTTTTTGACTTACAACGTCTTGTATAAAATTGAGTAGATTTGGTAAATGAACAAGGCATATGCAGTGTTTTTAAAAAGATTGTTTTATTTTACTGCATGGCATCTCGTATAATCCTCCTGTGATGTTTTGAAGTGTATTTTAGTACCCCTTCTCTCTTGTTTGTGCATATGCTCATGTCTATCTTGTGTTACTTTGTGCATGTAAGAGACATGAAAATAAATTGGTATTATAAGTTGAAGTGCCATGTTTTCTGAGCATTTGATTCTTTACAACAATGACTATAATGTAACAGGTTAATTGGAGTACAAATCACCACAAAAATTCTTATGAGAGGGATATACCAGACATGCCTAGAGTTCATGGTAAGAAGAAAACAAGGAAGTTAAGAAAACAAGGAATTGACTTCAATTCAAAAAAAATCCACTTTACAAGTGAGGGACATGCGTCATGGTGGTCTCCTATGGTTGTTTGATGGAGGAATTCTTACTCCAATGTTTTGCCAAGTTTCTAGGACATGGGGATATAGGAATGCAGGGATCCATCTGAGGGACATGTAGAGACACCCCAAAATTTTTAGGGAACATCACAGAGGACTTCAAGGTGCTCAGCATAGGGGAGTACCTGAAATACTAAAAATAGCACGCAACCTTAGGATGGGTTTGTTGGAGGTTCTAGAAGCCAAGTTGTTGTGACTTCTGGAAATTCCTAATATCCTAAGGCTGAAAACCCAACCTTGCATATCAACACCACCCTGATCATGAGACTTAGCACCACATACATCAAAGTTCCAAGGCACTTCTACTCAAGTTGTGACCTATGGAAGGCTTTCTGAATCTTTCTTCTAGTTGGAGGTCAGTTGGACCCTGTACATTCAGTTGAATGAAATAGAATTAAGGCACACTGTGTAGTATTTTTTTTCCCATCTCTTGGACTAACATGTGAGCTATCTAAATCATCTAGTGCAATTCAACCTCCAGAAGTTATGAAATCAAGCCTGCCACATCTTCTTTTGCTGAAGTTGTGAAATCGAGTTGGATCCTTTTTGTTGAAGCTCCAACCTTTTTACATATATATTTTTATGCCACAACATCCCTAGTAGTCTTTCCTTTTAGGGATAGTGGTAAAGCTTATTTGATGTAATTCTTACTGTGTACTTTTGGAGAGATGGAAATTGGATCACATCCACCTTAGTTGCACTGAGAAAGAGCTGAGGTCCATGCTAATATCCTGGACATGGGTGGGAATTGTAGTGTTTGTATGTCCAGGTGATGGGACGTTAAATATAGACAATGCATTGACTGCATGAATATGACGTTCACACACACCTATCTAGATTCAAGTATGATATTGACCTAGGGGTTCCTAAGGTTGAGGATCCGTCAAATGCACACAATTGACTGAGTTCTGAAATATAGAAATAGGAGATATGCAACTTCTAGCTTCACAAACTAGGAAGTGCATCTCAGACACAGGTCTATATAGATTTGTGCTCAATGCAGGGGCAGTAGAGCATGACACACCTCTAACTTATTGACCCATTTATGGGATTTGTTAGGTCTGTTAATCATCAGGAGCTAGGGATGGATTTTGGAGCTAAATCGCAAGAAGAGAAATTACAGTAAGACCATGAAGCAAGATTCCTATGCACTGCGTAGTGGGTATCTAACACCCAAAAAATGTGGTAGTGTCGGTATTTGGGGGTTTAGATGTATTTATTTCAAGAAATTTAGGATATAATGATTTTAATCTTTGTGTATAAGGGGACAAGCCTGCCTCTATGTAACAGAGACAAAGAGATAATGTGCTCAGAGGAGCCTTAGTATGCATGTGGCATTAATCATTAGCTGGAAACCATGGTTTGGACCTCTATGCTGCATTAAAGATTAGAGGAGGAGATAGTAAATAAAGAGATTGTGTGTATGATGCCACAAGTTATGTATTCATGTTCATTTATCTACTAGAATTAGGTGTTAAATCTCTCTTGATTCCTCCAATTATAATGTTGTGTGGTAGAATGTATTTCTTAGTTGTATTGATACATAGGGTGCAAATTGACATGGTCCTAGCTCAAACATTTCTTCAAACAATTGGTTGGTCTCTATATCTCCTAGGAAGATACACAACATGCAGATCCATAATTATATTCAATTTGCAAGGAAATATTGGAAATGGATTCAAATATTCTAGACTCAGATCTACTAGGACTCATGTTTGTGACAGAAGTTGAAGAATTGTGTTCCCAAAAGGTTATGGAACTTTATCAAGCAGACAAAGACTAACTAAATATCAAAATTTGATCCACATTGTAAACAAGATTCATTTCCTTCATGCATAGACATTGGGAAAATGAAAATATCAATTAGCTTAAAACCCTGAAATAATAAATATTTTACTTAAAAGCCTTAAAAATAGGATCATTCAAAAAAAATTCTCATCGTTATCATTTACCTCACTTAAATTTTGTTGAAACAACATAATCTCACAATTATCCTTACAACTAGCTAGAAATTTTTCAAATAATCAAACAAAAACATTAGTGTGTCTGGCTACCCAATAAAAGCTCCCACTCTTATCTGCATGAGCATTATCATTTAGATTGATTTATTTTGTATTTTTTCTTTCCCGGTTCTGTAGTTCAATAGATCTTAAAAGTTACATAGATCTAGTCATTTTTATAGGCCCTTGAGTTGGGATGACTAAAATTAGTAGATACCACCCTCAAAACATTCAAAAGCCTCAATAGGTCGACAATGGTTCCACTAAAGCTACCCTAAATTTAGTATGATATAATCCTTAGGTAACCAACCTCAGACATACAATTGGTTAATTTATGTTGTTTGAAGTTTATTGAGTTTGAGTTTATCATGAAACTACTAGAAGCGTACTAGCTTGGGTGAGTTGATTATCTTGATAACAATGTTATGGTTTGATCTAGTCCTTGAAAGGAACTTATAGTTGATGGTCAAAATTTCACATTCCTTTCATTTTTTTATCTTCACATATAACAAATATCTTTATGTTATAGCCTCTAGCTAGATATATACAGTAATTGCCACTCAGAAGTTGGATGCCATCATTTTGGAGCTTGAGCTTACTCAACTTACCTTGGTTTGAGTTGAAAATGTCATTAGATCTCATTATATCGTCTATTGTAGAGCATGAATCCAATTTACTTTTGTTTTAGTTAAAAATGTGATTAGATCTTGCTATATCATCTATTGTAGAGAATGAATCCAATTTCTCAGAGTCCATTTGCTTGAGTTATAACAAAGTTGCTTTAATTCATTAAACTTAATTTTCATATTCTGTTTGTTGATTTTGATTCTGTAGGCCACATCTGCATTGGAAAAGGGGCATATTTAATTAAGTGTGGAAGGAGAGGGAAGCTTTAGTTCTGTCCTTTCAAACTTTCTAAGGTATGTAATAAAAAAATTTTAAAAATCTCCATAGAATGTTGTGCTTTAACTTTTTCTTTTAATAATGGATTATTTATATGATCTCCCCTCTCTCACACACAACCAGAGTCCAGACATACATGGTCTTTTGGGATATGTGGATAATGGACAGATTTAGGCTAGCAATTTATCTAGAAATTTACACTGTAGGAGATTAGGCATTTATAGTTGAATATTTCCTTGCCAATAAATTAGAGTTGCAGATTCAGACTCCTATTTGCCAGGGATATACCTCACTTTTAAATCATTTTATTGCTTACTCTATATAGACCTTCCATGGGAGGGCAAAGAGTGATCACTACCATTGCTTAATCTTTCTGCAGACCAAGTAAAGATTCCAAATGTGTATAAATTAGTTTCTCCTTGGAGAATCCCAAGAGTGGCACTATTGTAGCAACAAGAAATTCATTTATTTTGAGTTCTTCATTAGTGCATTGATAGTATATTGTTTATTCCATACAATATCTCAACAATGTATGATCAAATTATAGTTAAGCCTATCATAATATTTTGACTTACCCTCTTTTAGAGGGAAACTAGAGTGTGTGTCAAGCTTGCACGTCACAATTGTATCATGCAGAGTTTACCTGGGACAAGTTTTGTGGATCTAAGCAGCAAGATACCAGTTGGAATTCAAGAGGCAGGAATACTACAAAGTGGGAAAGAGGTTTCATAGTTAACCTGGTTTTCACATTATTGTTGGAGTTTGTTTGTTGGAAAGATGTTGGATACCCCAACTCCCTTTTTATGACTGAGTGCAAAATTGAATCCTTCGACATATTCCTCATTCAATTGTCATTAAGTGATGGGTTTTCTCAAAAGTGCTTCACACCTATAAACTTTACCAGAGTTGTTCTTGAGTCTTTGGAGGTGGTTATCTTTTCAAAGCACACATGTACAAGAAGACGAGAAATAATATGCCCGACTAATTTGAAGTTATCTCCCATTCATAAACCTAACGACTCACTCTACTTATTTCTAGTGAACAACTTTGGGACTTTCCATGAATCGTGAGACAATTCCAACCCCATAACTATAAATTTCTTATTTAAATCTATACCCACTAGATTATAATCTGCACAAGGAGAACTCCATTCTTGTTTTGAAAGAACCTACAATCGACTTGTACCATGCTATTTAATATTTTTTGTATTTATTCGCATCCTTGTTCTGTGACATAAATATGCAACAGGCTACCTTGCATTTTCTATACTAAAACTCCTAAAAAATAATAAAGTATGCCCAAATCTATCATTTCAAATGATCTATGTAGATCACCTTTTGGTTTTTCAATTATCGAAGTTGTTACCTATATTGATGAGATATTCTACAACTGATACCATAGTGACAATATATGTTAGAGTTTTATTCGTGTTTCTCTGAAGGTGTTTCTCCTTCATTAGAGCAACAATACACTGCAGTTTCGATTTAGGGGATAATTGTACCGAGTAGCAACCTTGGCCTATGTGCAGATGGGTTGAATGCACATTAGACTCTATCTATTGTTTTGAAGGTGTTTCTGCTTCAATAGTACTTCATCTCAGTGGATCCTTTTGGTTTGCACCTTTAGCAGATGCATGTAGCCTTGGGATACATGTTGTAGATTATAGTTTTCCTATGAGGGTGTAGCAGCGATGAAAGAAGTGCATCGATTTTAGGCATCTTGTGGTTGTTGTATGCAAGCGTGCTTATTTAGGGTTTCCCAAACTTAGATAGATCCATATTTAGTATGCTTTTATAGTTTGACTTAGATGCTCACTTTTTTTAATTTAGGTGTTTTTCTTAATTATGTTTTATGCACAGATTTATCCTTAAGAAAAATGCACAGTAGAGAAGGGTTCTATATTTTGAGCAGAGGACACACTTCTAGGTAGGAGATACTCTATTCTAGGAAGCTTTTGCCATGCAGGTTAGGTGCTTTATCCGAGAATCCCAAGAGTGGCGCTATTGTAGCACTAAGAAATTCGTTTATTTTGAGTTCTTCATTAGTGCATTGATAGTATATTGTTTATTCCATGCAATACCTCAATAGTGTATGATCAAATTACAGTTAAGCTTGTCATAATATTTTGACTTACCCTCTTTTAGAGGGAAATTAGAGCGTGTGTCAACCTTGCATGTCACAATTGTATCATGTAGAGTTTATCTGGCATGAGTTTTGTGGATCTAAGCAACCAGATACCTATTGAAATTCAAGAGGCAACCATACTACAAAGCGGGAAAGAGGTTTCGCAGTTAATCTGTCTTTCACATTATGGTTGGAGTTGGTTTGTTGGCAAGATGTTGGATACCCCAACTTCCTTTTTATGACTAAGTGCAAGATTGAATCCTTCGACATATTCCTCACTCAATTGTCATTAAGTGATGGGTTTTCTCGAAAGTGCTTCATATCTATAAACTTTACGAGAGATGTTATTGAGTCTTTGGATGTGGTTATCTTTTCAAAGCACACACATACAAGAAGACAAGAAATAATATGCCCGACTAATTTCAAATTATCTTCCTGCAAATAGGGTGTTCCCTTCCACAAACTTGACGACTCGCTCTGCTTCTTTCTAGTGAACAAATTTGGGACTTTTCATGAATTGTGAGACAATTCCAACCCCATAACTATCAGTTTCTTATTTAAAGTTATACCCACTAGATTAGAACCCGCACAAGGAGAATTCCATTCTCGTTTCAAAAGAACCTGCAATCAACATATACCATGCTATTTAATATTTTATGTATTTCTTCGCATCCTTGACCTATTGCATAAAGATGCAATAGGCTACCTTGCATTTTCTATACTAACACTCCTAAACAATAATAAAGTATGCCCAAATCTGTCATTTCAAATGATCTATGCAAATCACCTTTTGGTTTTTCAATTATCAAAGTTGTTACCTATATTGATGAGATCATCTACAACCAAGGCCACAGTGAAAATATCTGTTAGATTTTTATCCGTGTTGCACTAAAGGTGTTTTTTCTTCAGCAGCACTACAATACATTGCAGTTTCCATTCAACGGAGAAGTGTACCCAATAGCAGCCTTGGTATGTGTGCAAATGGGTTGAATTCACAGTAGACTTTATCTATTGTTTTGAAGGTATTTCTCCTTCAATAGTACTTCATCTCAGCAGATCCTTTCAATCTACATCTTCAGCAGATGCATATAGCCTTGGGTTACATGCTATAAATTCCAGTTTTTTTGTGAGGGTATAGCAACGATGAAAGAAGCGCATCGATTTTAGGCACCTTATGGTTTTTGTATGCAAGCATGTTTTTCTAGTGTTTCCAAAACTTATATAGAGCCATATTTAGTATACTTTTATAGTTTGACTTAGATGCTCACTTTTCTTAATTTAGGTGTTTTTCTTAGTACTATTTTATGCATAGATTTATCTTTAAGAAAAGTGCACAGTAGAGAAGGGTTCTATATTTTGAGTAGGGGACACTCTTCTAGGTAGGAGGTACTCTATTCTAGGGAGCTTCTATCATGCATGTTAGGTGCTTTATCCTAGATAGAGTTCCAAGTCCCTTCTTCATTGACAAAGTCCCTACCAGACAAGACACTAGTGGACAAAGTTCCAAGTCCCTAAATTTTCCAAAAACCCACCTGAGCCTAGCTATCTAGCCTAAAATCCTTTACATTCCAGTCATCTCTTGGCTATGATTTCATAGAGAGAGCCCTCTCTGGTTTGGTAGGGCTAGCTACCAAACTAAAGGTTGTTGGTCTATGGTTACCTCTGTCAATCTCCTCATCAGCCTAGGACATTGCGAAGGATAACAGAGGGCATGAAAACTAAGGAGTGCTAAGGTGTTCTAGTGAATGTAAGGTTCCCAAGTCATGGAAAAATGTAATGCTAGTTGTGAGGTCATGACTGCCAAGGTGTGTTAGGGAATGTTAGGGCATGCTAACATGTGCCAGATAGTATGAAGACATGTCAAACAAGCTAAGATGTTCCAAGTGCTAAGGCATGCCAAAATGTACAAGAGTTCCAAGTCCTTGCCTCCTCTTCTTCCATATGCTATCCACTTATGACATTTCCTTTGCAATATTTGGTGCATTTGCTAGTTATAGGTCATTTATAGGTTATAAACGTATTCATAGTTTCACTTCTAATTGAGTATTCAACTGAACATATTGATTCTCTTATACATAACTATTTTTCCCTCCACCCACTTTTCATAACTTCAATAACCATTAGGTAGGGACCTGCAGCTTCGATGTTGCTTTGCTTGTTTAGTAAAATATTGCCAAGACTTTAATTTATTGAAATTTGTAGAATTTAAAATTTATGAAGTTTCAAGGTCTAATTTTTAAAAGTATAACTGTTTAAAGGGTGCTAGCTCAATGGAAGAGCACCTGTTTTACAAGTAAGAGGTTGGTGATTCGATTCCATCGTGCCCTGACATCCATATGGAATGGAGACGATCAATTTTTGGTGATGGAGGCTCTTTTGACCATCACCAATGAGCTTTGGTGACATTTTTCGACCCTCACCAAAAATATGAAATGGTGACGGTCAACGAATGCCACCATATATACACATCAATAGTGATGACCCTCAAAGGTCCGTAACCATAAATCGTTGTTGTTGATATGAAATGGTGACAGTCATTGTCCGTCATTATAGTCATTATTCGCAATGGACCTTGAATGTCACCACAACACCTATACTTTTGGCAATGCGGCTTTAGGTGAAGGTCAATGAATGTCACCATATATATGCACCAATAGTGATGGCCATTAAAGATCCATCACAATAAATTATTGTTGTTCATATGAAATGGTGATGGTCACTATCGGTCATTATAATCAATATTCATTACAGACCTTGAATGTCACCATAACACCTATACTTTTGGCGACACCACCTTTGGTGACATTCAATTTTTGGTGACCGAGGCTATGGTCTGTCACCATTGCTCATATGTAATGGTGATGGTCGCTATCCGTCATTATAAATAATTATTGGTGATGAACTTTGAATGTCACTACAACACATATACTTTTGGTGACGCCACCTTTGGTGACATTCAATTTTTGGTGACGGAAGCTATGGTCTGTCACCATTGCTCATATGACATGGTGACGGTCGATATTTGTCATTATAAATCATTATTGGTGACATACTTTGTATGTCACTACAACACCTATATTTTTGGCAACGCCACCTTTTGTGACGTTCAATTTTTGGTGACGAATGCTCTTTTGACCGTCACTAATGAGCTTATGGTGACATTTTTCACCCCTCACCAACGTCCTTTTTTCTTGTAGTGGGTTAAGGTCACAAAATCAGTCTTTTCATGTATAAATCCGGAAAATGAGGAGTAGCAATGGGTAAATTTGTTCAATAACACTTGATTTCAAATGTAATTTATGTTTTTAGATGTAATAGTGTTCCTAAGGTTCTAAAGTTACAAGAAGAGTTCCTAAGGCTACAAAACGAAAAAAGAAAATGAATTGGTGAGGTGGGCCATCCTACCTCATTAATCACTTAGACACCAAAAGCAAATTATAAAAGCACATGGAGGAGCTCATTCACACTCATTTGCACTTGTCTATAATCCTAGCATTGAGCTCCCCCCTCTCCTTTGCAAAAAATTGTGATTCCATAGCCCTCACTGACAAAAATTGACTATCGTTGTGCATAGAGAGCCTTCGTTGCGCACCTGGACTACATGCTGGGCATAGGAAGCCTTTGCTGCGCACGAGGTAGAGTTGTCCAAAATTGTTGTTTGACCACCAAAATTCATTTTTCAAAGTTCCTCTTCAAACATTTCACCCTCCATACTCTATAACAAGTAATTGTAATCATTTTCATGCCCTACTTTGTCTCATATGTCAAGAATATGATCAAATACTTCTTCTTCTAGGGTTTGCATGATTTTCATGGTTTTGATCATCAAATGATGATTTACTGCCCTAAACCCTAGATTCTGTGTCCCTACACCTCTGTTTGCAACTAATACACCAATTCCATCCATCACAAAGCCTTATCCCCTCATTTTCTATCATTTTCCTCTAAACCCTAATCTACCCTATCTCTTTCTAGGATAGCCCTGTGTTTTGTCCTTTTCCACCCCCTCCCCTCACTTATTTCCAAAAATTCCTTTTTCCCCTACTCACTGACATCATCCCCTACCCTCCTAAATTTCCTTACAAATTTAGACAACTCCTAAGTCCATCATACAACCTCATTCCCTCACAGCAGAAAATTTCATTGTTTTTGCTTGCCTTTCACCTAGGGTTTGAAGTATGGAGCATGACTCATCACCATCAGAGAAGAGGAAGTACAACAAGGGGGGAAAGATACTGAGGTTTGATCCCTATAATTGCAATTAAATGAGCTCCATCCCATTTTTCATGAAATTCTTTGAAGATGTCAATTGTTTAGGGTTTTGTCAAAGAATGCAGGAAGTAGGTTACCATGACCATCACACAGCTATATTTTCCCTCACCTTGAAGGAAGACAAGATCAGCATTGCAAGGAATGATTTCATGTTTTCAGTGTATGCCATCTCTCAAGCTACATGCATACCAAACCATGGTGAAAACTAGTTTAAAGGCATGAACCTAGACCTAGAAGAGTACAAACCCTACTTGAAGTCACAATACAAAGGAGCTCACTCACATGTTTTTGTAGAAATTTTGAATAATATGACACTTATTCACAAATATTATCCTGATTATACACTATTTCGGAATACATGCATAATACATAACCTCCTCTACATTGATCATCAATTTTGCGGAATCAAAAACAATGAAACATCAATCGCATGCGCACATTAACACAGTATGTAACCCGGGGAAAGCATACAGCTGAAAACCCCACACTATCTGTATATTATATTGATTGAGAAAATGTAACAATACATAGTACAATACTCCTCACAAGTACTCAGCACTATCTCCACCTATTACACACAAACTAGCTCAGATCTGAATTAATCACTGGCTCAAATCTCCTCCGCTGCTTGCCTGCCTCCACTGCGCAATCCAAAGTGAGTATGATTACTTTCCAAGCTTGTTTTTACTTGGTTTGTACTGCAAAATCCTCATTGGCAATATCCATCAATGCATGTGCAAATCTCATGCACAACTATAGTCACAACTGATAGCAATCTCAACCTCTAACACCTATCTCCACTGAACTGTCCATGCACTAAGTTAACTGATGTATTCTTTAGTTGCTTTATGAGTTAATAATTAGTGAATTAATTAACAATTAATTCACATCACTCATCAATAGTGTATTTGCAGTTAAACTAAATACAACTAGTTCAACCAAGTCAAACTGAACACAACTCCATCAACTCCTCAATCAACTCCACCAAACTCAACCACATGAGTTCTAACTGAAGTCCACCATGCAATAGCTCAACTGACCCATAAGAAAAGCGTATTTCCTTCTAACAGCTGCATGTGCCACATCTGTAGCCCAACTAAAGTTCTCCAAGAGGATAAGATAATGTTTATAGTCCAAATATTATTATGAGCCAATAATATTCGACTGTTCTATTTTTAGCCTGGCAGTCTAAAAATAGAATCCGCCCATGTCTAAAAATAGAAGTCCATCTATTTTTACCAACACGACCAATCATCCACAAATATCATCCTACAACTCATAGACCATGATCCATATGTCTAAAAATAGACATAGTCTAAAAATAGACTTTGCACCAAAAATAGCCTGCGGGCCCACTTAGTGAAGGTGATTTCTTTCCACTAAGCTCCATCATCTTGTTGCATTCTCAACAATTTTCCCATTCAAATACTTGTTGGAGAGATATGTACCATTGATGAAGGTTGTCATGAATTTGTTCACATGTGAGGGCAGATTTTCCAGGCTATATCAATACCACATAAGACTGCTCATGCACTTTACAGCTGCCAAGTCTCTAAATTTGTCCAGCTACTTGTATAGGAGCCTAACCAAAATGTATGAAAGGGTGAAATTGAAAGGAAAAGTGCATTATCTCGACCTCTTTCACCATAGCCTGATAAAGGTTATAGTACTCCATCAGTTGATAGAGAATAACATGACATGGGACACCTTCATTGAGGCAGCCTTGAAAACGCATATAACCACTTCACCAAGCCAGCACCAAACCATGTCAGTACATCCCATGGAGGTGGGGTCATCAAGAAAACATGATGAGGTTTCCAAGGCACCTAGGCCTGAGGTGAGAAAGACATATCAGAGAGGTAGAAGGCTTGTGTTTTCTCCTCAAATTGAGGAATGATTCAAGCCTGCTATATCAGTAGAACAAGGATCACCATCACCTCATGAGGCTTCTTTGCATGATGAGGAGCCCATTGAGCATGACTTTGACCTAGTTGAATTGGAGGAACATGATGAGCATCAAACCCTACAAAAATTCATCAAAGAGAAGGATTCTCAGATCATGGAGCTCAGGGACAATTTGGAAAGGGCCAAATTCATCATTTGATTCCTTGAGCAAGAAAACAGTCAACTTAAGGAAAAACAGCTAGTCATGGAGAAAGAACAATTCAAACTCAAGAAACAAGAGATGAAAGGCAAGGAATTGGTGGACCATGAGGACACTGAGTAGCATGAAGGACATCTGGAAAGGAAGAGACCAATGACAATGGGTCTTAGGAAGGCACTTCAGAGGGAAAGAGAACAAAAGCCACCAATGGAATAATTGACCTTTGAAGATAGGATTGCCATGGAAATAAATGAGGACAAGGATTTTTGGCTTGAAAAATTCAATTGCCACCTTGAGAATCTCCTTGAAAAGGCAAAAAAGTATAACAAGTTGCAAAATAAAATGGCCATCCATTATTACACAAGGAATCAAGTTGCCAAGGTCAAAATCAAGCAGTTGAAGGAAAAACTCAAGAAAACCCTAATCAGCCAAGAGGAGAAGGGTAAGTTAGATTTTCTTGCTGATGAATACATGATTGAATAACATACCTCATCAAGCATATCTGGACAAATTTTGGGAGTATTTGGAGAAAATTTTGTGTTTTGGTGCAGACTGGTGCAGACTTGCAATTTTTTGGCAATTTTCTGTTTAGGAGCACAGCGAGCTCATGATGCGTTTCTTCCTAGGGCTCCAAATGATGGAAAATAAGACTTTTTGGAAATCTTATGACCCCCTCTCAAAACCTATTTTCCCACTTTCCTGGTCTGGGGCTCAGGTTTTGAGAAATTTGCAAAAAAGAATCCAAAAATCACCTTTCTACCCCTTTTTCCATTTCGTTGCACACCTGGCAAAACCTTGAGAGAACGGCCATACCTCAGCCAAAAATGGGTCTTTTTGAGTGAAAAAATACTATAAAGACATCTACACTCTCCCAGATTTCCAGAACAAGCTTCAGATCTAGATTTGGACTTCAGAAAGGCACTCAAAAATGGCCTCCAACAGCTCGCTCCACACTTGGAAATTTCTGAAATTTTTTGTAAAATTTTCACTTTGTAATTTTTTGTAATTCCTTGTTTGAGTTTGGTAAAATAAAAAGGGTGAAGTATATGAATGTGAGGGGTAAAATTAAATGTAAATAATGGGTGGTTAGTCTTTGTACGTTGTTTTGATGTAAATTTGACCTCATTTATGAGAGAGGTTGGAATCAAAGTTAATTGTAGAAGTTGTTTTTAACTTCCCTGGACATTAGGGTTTGGTTAGAACACCTCTTGGAACAGTTCCTAAAGTCATGGATTCGACCCCTAAGAGTGGGGAGATGTTGTTTTGGTCTTTATGTATCATTTTCTCAGTGATAGAATGGGTTGGATTTCGAAGTAGAGAACTATTGTAGCTTGTACTTGGACATTTTCTGGAAATCAAAGGACACAGTTTGCAACTATTATCTAGGAATTCATGTGCAGTAAGTTTGTAATGTTATTTTCTCTCTATTATAGCTTTATATGAAATATATTCATCTTCTCTTTCCATTAATCAATTTTTCAATGGTTTTCCTTACAGTTTATAAACAGAATTCTTTTCATAAAGCTCTGTTTTGATGGAAAAATCATTATGTGCTACTTTCTTTCTTGCTTAATGAATTCATGTTTCATGCTCATTAAGACCTTTTGCTTCTTATAAAATCTACACTACACCGACAAACCCTAAGATCCATCACAAAATTAATGCTACCTTGATCCTTTATATCTTTTCTGTTGTAACTCTTTGATCCTCTGATCTAGCTACCTGGTTTTTCTCCCTTATCCAGCAACAAAACCCTAAATTTTCCAAAGCCCACCTAAGCCTAGCTATCTAGCCTAAAATACTTTACATTCCATTCGTCTCTTGGCTATTATTTCATAGAAAGATCCATCTCTAGTTTGGTAGGGCTAGCTACCAAACTAAAAGTTTGGTCTGTGGTTACCTCCATCGATCTCCTCATCAGCCCGGGACATTGTGGAGGATAACAGAGGGAATGACAACTAGGGAGTGCCAAGGTGTTATAGTGAATGTAAGGTTCCCAATTCAGGGAAAAATGTAATGCTAGTTGTGAGTTCATGACTGCCAAGGTGTGTTAGGGAACGCTAGGGCATGCTAACATGTGCCAGATAGTACGAAGACATGTCAAACAAGCTAAGATGTGCCAAGTGCTAAGGCATGTCAATATGTACAAGGGTGTGACAATGCATGCTAGGGACTATCAAGGCAACAAAAGGGAGGAACAAGTTAAACTACAAGGAAATGAGCACATGATAGGGTTAATAAGTCATCAATTTACCTTTTCCATGAGGCGCATGCTAGGTACACCAACACTAGGTGCCAAGTGTCAATTCATTCTAAGTGCCAAATCTTCCTCCATTTCTTCTCATCTAGTTTCCAATAATTGATCTCAATGCCAAAGCATACCAAGTAATCTCAACACATGCAAAACATGTTAAGACTTGCCAAGTGCCAATGTGCGCCAGGGAGTGTGATGCATGTTATGAAGTGGCAGAGCATATCGAAGAGTGCTAAGGTGGCCTAGAGAGTGCCAATGCATGCTGAGGAGTGTTAGGGAGTACTACGAAAACACAAGGGAGCACTAGGTCAAAATGCATGGAATTGAATGAATATGAGGGTGTGTCAGATATGAGTGCTAGTTGTCATGCCAAGGAGGGAGTGACAAGGTATGCTAAGCACAAGTAAGGCATGCCAAGGAATATCAGGGCATGTCAAGAAGTGCTAGAGTGTGCTAGATAGTTCCGGGGTGTGCTAACATGTGCTAAAAAGTGCCAAGGCATGCCAGGTGCTAAGACATGCTAGGATGTGTAGGGTGCCAGAGTATGTCAATATGCGTCAAGGAGTTTCAAGGCAACAAAAGGAATAACCAAGCTAAAATGTAAGGAAATGAACACATAAGAGGGTTAATAAGTCAAGACTTTATCTTTTTCAAAAGGGGCATGCTAGGCACACTAATAATATGTTCCAATACATTCCAAGTGCGAATGTGTGCCAAGTGCTAATTTTGTCAATGAAATGTTATGCCAACGTGTTCCAAGGCATGCTAAGCACACTAATAAATGTTCCAATACATTCCAAGTGTGAATGTGTGCCAAGTGCTAATGTTTGTCAATGAAATGTTATGCCAAGGTGTTCCAAGGCATGCCAAGGACTACAGGGCATTCCAACATGTGAATGGGTGTGCTACTCATGGCAAGATGTTCTAGGTACAAAGATGTTCCAAGACATGCGAGGTGCCAAGGAATGTTAGTGTATTGTTCCAAAGCATGTTAAGGTGTGCCATGAGTGTTGAAGAGTGCTAGGTCTCTCTCATTAATAGAATTGATAGAGATTGATTATGTATTAAATACTATAGTTCCTACACACACTAGTGGAACTTTATTTAAAGGAAATTTGCTAGATAATAAACCTAATAGAGATGAATCATGTGTTGACTCATAAGAAAACTATATTCCTATGACTTGACGGAAATGATACACACTAATTACTTCTTAACAAATTGATTGACAATAACCACTATGACCTTCGACACATGAAAAATACTCCACAAAAATGGTCTTGAATTGTTATCTTTAGACAAAAAATATAGTAACAAGTACATAGCGTCATAAAAAAACTCATTGGAATGATCAATGATGACGAACATTTTTTAACCGTCACCAAAAGTAACCAAAAATATCATTGGTGAGGGTCAATAAAAGATTGTCACTAGAAGTGTCACCAAAGAGAGAATTAGTGATGGGCTTTAACGACCCTCACCAAAAGTGTCACCAAAGAGAGAATTAGTGATGGGCCTTTAATGACCCTCACCAAAAGTGTCACCAAAGAGAGAATTAGTGACGAGTCTTTAACGACCCTCACCAAAAGTGTCATTGAAAATGGCTTTGGTGACAAACCTTAAAGGACCATCACTATATACACTTACAACAACGCTTTTTTAAATACCGTCACCATATACGACATTGGTGACGGACCTTAAAGGTTCGTCACAAGCATGACCCTTACCAATGACATTTTTTCTTGCAGTGATACCATGGTATTAGCCCACAATATTGAGCAGAGTAATGACTATTTGATCCCGTCCAAGAATACCACGGGTCCTAAGTGGTTTTGGTCTGAGGTATTGAGAAAGGCCTAAAACTATATAAGGAGGAGAAGATCATAAGGCCAATGTGTGCAAGTGAAAAGGGTTTCTAAGGAATACTTCTATCTGAAGTATATTTTATGTTGCAGGGGCTATGTTGGTGATTTGATCTGAAATATTTTGTGCACCTTGAATTCAATGTTGGATCAGGATCATGAGACCTGAAATGACTTATCATTGAATGATCTGATATTGGTTGGGCTAGATCTAATTGTGTACACCTGTTTTATTCTTTGAATGTCATGATCTGGGTTTGTCTGAAGTCCGGAATAGCAACGAAGTTATGAGTTAATATTTGCATATATGTATGTTGGTTTCACTTGGTGAAGTTGTGTATACATATTGGTTCATCTCTTCCATGTATTGTATGCAAAAGAAAAGTATGTTGTTCAAAGATGACAGATCTATTTGATCAATACTGTTGTTTTATTGTTGTCTGTCAATGAAGTCTTCTTAGATCTAAATGTAAAATTGAATGCATAAGGAGTTTGATATCTGATTGATTGATTGTATAAGTGAGAAGGGTGATCTTTGCTACTGCCTATGTAAGGCTCTGTAAATTGACAGTAGATGTTCAGTATATTGTTGGTTGGTACAAACTTGATTCAAAAGTTTTATGTTTCAGTAGTTTTGAAGGTATACGCAGGTTTGATTAAAGGAAGTAGCGTATACACGTAGGTTGGGTTCAGTAAAGTAGCATATACATTCTGATGCATGATTTTTGAGGTTGCAGCTAGTTCTGAATGATGATGCAGGTTTCTGGGTTCAGCACAGTGTTCTGGTGATAGTGATCTGATTGTTCAAATTAACTGATTGTTGGTTGATGCAGTTTGAGTTTCAAAGTTTCTGATGGGTCCAGTATGAAAATTTGATGAAACGAGGCCTTCATGTGTATTATTGTGTACCAGGAGCATCCAGTCTAAAAATTTATGAAATGTGGTCCTTGGAGGAAGAGAGAAGGTTGTAGCCTTCTGTAGGCCAGCGCCTATGTACTAGTAAACACATTGGCTAGTACAAGAGCTAGGGGGTTCTAGTTCCCTTCCAGTAGAAAATGGAAAATGAGAGAAGGTTGTAGCCTTCTGCAGGTTGGTGCCTGCATACTGGTATGAGTCTGCACTAGTACAAGATTATAAATAGATTTTCTTATTATTAAAAGAAGACAGAGATGACAGCAGCAGGTGGTTTTCACCCACATTGGGTTTCCACCTTAAATCTTGGTGTTCATGTGTGTTGCTTATGTGTGATGGTTTATTATGTTTTTACTGCACTTTTTAATAAGTTACTAATGCATTGGTTATTGATCAACACATGATAAATTAACTAAATCACAAGTTCTCTTGGTATATGATGGTTTCACTAATCACAGTAGCATGTACATGCTAGTTCACTTCACAAAAGTAGCGTATATAAATCTGTTTGGGAAATGAAAAAAAATTATCTGATAATGCTGATTCACCCCCCCTCTTAGTATTATTTCCAACAATTGGGATCAGAGTAGGTCCTTCAGAAGAAGCTTGATTACTTGAAGGAAGATTGTTCAAGATGAATAATCACGAAGGCATGGGATCCATCAGACCACCAATCTTTAATGGGAGCAACTTAGTATATTGGAAAATAAGAACCAGACCCTATCTACAATTGCTTGGAGCCGATGTTTGGGAAATTGTGGAAGGAGGATATCAATTTCCTGTAGCAATTCCTACAGACTCTACAGGTAAGAAGTTATATGAAACCAATGCCAAAGCTATCAATACGTTATTGGGAAGTCTGTCAGAATCAGAATTTGTCAAAGTCATGTAGCTCAAGACAACCAAAGAGATATGGGACAAAATCATTCAGAGCTATGAAGGAGACTCTCAGGTAAAACGTGTTAAGCTTCAAACTCTCAGAATTCAATATGAAACTCTTAAGATGCATAGTGATGAGAGTGTTGCTAGTTACTTTTTACATATAGATGAGATTGTTAATTGTATGAATAATCTAGGTGAAGAGATAAAGGAAGCTACTTTAGTTGAGAAAATTTTGAGATCTTTGTCTTCTAAATTTGAGTCAAAAGTGTCTACCATAGAAGAAAAATAGGATCTTCAAACTATTACTGTGACTCAACTCCATGGAATCCTAACTGCCTTTGAAATGAGAAAAGGAGGTCCATTAGATATGAGAGAAGCCGCTTTTAAAGCGTCAGCAAAGGGAAAAGAAAAGGAAGAGCACAATGAATCAGAACACATTTCAGAAGAAGAAGATGAGGTAAATTTGTCAAGAAGCTTCAACGAGGTTCCGAAGGTTCAGAGGTAAGCTACCTTTAAAATGCTTTGCTTGTGGTAGAGTCGGCCATTATGCTGCCAAATGTCCTCATAAAGATAAATATGAAAAAGGAAAGGAATATGCAAAAGGAAATAGAAAACAGGTTGTGAATAGAAGGAGTTACTATACGCATGAAGATAGTGATGGCTTATCCAATAGTGATGAAGATGAAACTGACCAAGATTATAGACTACTCATGGCTTATGACAATGATGATTTTTTGGATGCCTTAGAAGAGGAAGACTTTCTTGAAGAAATTACTAAACTCAAAATCTGTTTAGAAGAAAAGAATATGATCATCGATATGTTGACACACCAACTCACTGAAAGAGAAAAACACAATGAAAATCTAGAATGTGAAATTGTGGGTCTAAGAAAAGAACTTGAGAAGACAAAATCTCTTAATCTTAGATTTTCTAAAGGATCTGAAAATTTAAATGAAATCATCAAAGTTCAGTGTTCTCCTCTGATAAAGACAGGTCTTGGATATACTGAAGAATCATCTCAATCATAGAAGCCGTCAGCCTCCACCAGAAGCTATCTTGATGCAGCAAAGACCAATGAACAATATGTCAATCATCAACAAAGGCCTAAAATTACTCATCAGGTAAATCATACCCAATTTACTCCAAGGATGAATATCAGTAGAAGCTTCAACCAACATGTAAACAATGCCAAAAGATTATATGATCATAGAAACTTCTTTAATGAACAATGTTTTTCATGTCTTAACTTTGGGCATAAGGTTGCTCAATGTGTTGCTTACAAAAACATCATGAATAGAGAAGCACGAAATCAAACGAGTGTAATAGGAATCAAGAAAAGTTCCTATAATAACTTTTCTCCTCTTGAAAATGAAGTAGAATGTTCTATTTGTAACAACTTTGGTCATGAAGAATTTGAATTCAGGAGCAAATTTCGGCCATCGCTTCAAAAAGAGAAAACATCATTAAATCCCAATATATGGAGAAAGAAGGAATCTCAATCAGAAAGATGCGGCATAGCTCTATATGCATAAGGACAAGAAAATCAGTGGTACAGCGGCAACACTTGCTCCAAACACATGACAGGCGATAAAGAGAAACTTCATTCATATAATTCTCTAGAAATTGAAAGAATGATACTTGGGAGTTAGTTCATAGACCTCATGATAAAAATGTTATAGGAACAAAATGGATATTTAAGAACAAGCTAAATGAAAATGGAGAAGTTATTAGAAACAAGGCCAGACTTGTTTGTAAAGGGTATGCTCAACAACAAGGTATATATTTTGAAGAAACTTTTGCACCTGTTGCCAAACTTGAAGCCATAAGGATGTTTCTTGCTCTTTCTTTTTTTCAAAAATTCAAAGTATATCAAATGGATGTAAAATCAGCCTTCCTTAATGGAGATTTAGAAGAAGAAGTTTATAGTGAACAACCAGAAGGATTCATTCATAGAAATGATGCAAAACTCATATGCAAGCTTAAAAAAGCTCTCTATGGTCTGAAACAAGTTCCAAGGGCTTGGTATTACCGCCTTGACAAATATCTACAAAAAAAAGGTTTCACAAAAGGTTTTGTAGATAGCAATTTATACACAAAGGTTGAAAATGATAAATTGCTAATTATTGTTGTTTATGTTATGTTGATGATATCATCTTTGGTAGAAATGAAGAATCCATGAGTCAAAATTTTTCTTCAGTAATGCAGCAAGAATTTGAAATGTCCTTACTTGGTGAACTTACTTATTTTCTTGGTCTACAAGTACAACAAAAAAAACATGATATCTTTCTTTCCCAAACCAAATATCTCAAGCAGATCTTGAAGAAGTACAAAATGGAAGATTCTAAACCAGTATGTACTCCAATGGTAATAGGATGCAGTCTCAGTTCTAATCATGAATCACCAGCAGTAAACCAACCAACTTACAGATCTATGATTGGAAGTTTCTTTATCTAACAAGTACCAGACCTGATATCATGCATGCAGTAGGAATTGTTGGAAGGTTCCAAGCAAATCCAAAGGAATCACATCTCCAAGCAGTTAAAAGAATTTTGACATATCTTCAAGGAACTCAGGAATTTGGACTATAGTATCCTAAAGATACAGACCTTACTCTTCATGCATATATAGATGCAGATTAGGTAGGAAATGTTGATGATCGAAAGAGCACTAGTGGAGGTGCATTCTATATGGGTTCTTAGTTAGTGTCATGGTTCAACAAGAAACAAAGTTCTATTGCCTTATCTATAGCTGAAGAAGAATATGTGGCTGTTGCATCTTGCTGCACACAACTACTTTGGATGATGCAAACATTGCAAGACATTCAGATCACATGTACTCCACACATCTCCATTTTATGTGATAATACAAGTGCCATCAGTATTTCAAAAAATCTTGTCATGCACTCTAAGACCAAGCACATACCCATTAAGTACCATTTTCTACGAGAACAAGTGCTTGAACAAAAGGTTAAATTGTAGCATGTTCCATCCAAAGAACAAGTTGCTGATATGTTCACTGAACCGCTTCCCATAGAAACATTTAAATATCTTAGACAAAAGTTGGGAGTAGTTGCTACATCATCCTGCCGTTAAATCCAATTTTCAGAGGAAGGTTATTATATGCGGGTTTCATGAAGTGTAGTCACGTACACACGGGTTTCTGTGGCTGAAAGAGCGTATATGTTTTTCCGACAGAAAAACAATGGGTAAGACTCTAATATGGGTGCTCTGTTTGATATTGATGATTACAGTTTGATGATATTCTTTGCTCATTGATTTTTATCTGACTGACAAAGATGACTTGATGAATGACTTGTTGACAATGCACAGGTAGCACAGGTTCAGGGGGGGCATTAGCCTTCACACACATTCAGCATTGTTGGCATCATGGTTGTTTAGTTCATCTACAGCTTCAGATACTTATATCATTTGTTGCATAAGTCATGTAAATATCTAGGGTGTGATATGACTTCTTCTGTCATGGTCTATAGTTCAATGAGTCCTATTGGACATATGATATAATTTGTATCCCAACTTTGCATGGGATGGATGATGTAATAATTGTTGTATTTTTGTCATGTATAAACAATTGGTATCATGGGTGGATGAGTCAAATTTGGTGTATCCCCACTTGGTTGGGTGATTGACGTATGTATGAGTCATTGGTTATAGGGAGGTCATACTCACTTAGTTGAGTTATAGAGTCATGTTATTCTTTTGAAACATATCTCTACAGAATATGCATGTACTTAGGGGGAGAATAACTTGGTCCGCCCTTTTCCCATAATGTCAAAGGGGGAGAGTATTTTGGTGTTGCTTGTTATCTCTAACAGCTTCTATAGCTTGCAGTAATCAACACCAGCATGGTTTCCATCAAGTCCAAAGGGGGAAATTGTTGGCACTATGATACAAGTGTTGTCCTTGATGGCAACTCACTCACAAGTTAGTTCAGTTTTGATGAAAGGCAACCCAAAGGGTAACAGATCCATTCAGATGTAACAAGGCATTGGTACATAAGAACAGGAAGATGGAACTAAAGTCCACTAATCAGAATGAAGAAGTTGAAGGTAAAGGATGGCGAAAAGCAGTTTAAGATGTATATGCAATTCCACTTAGTCAAAACAGTGTATACACGTAGGTCCACAGAATAAAAAGTGTGTATATGTATACACGCACTCCCGCAAGAGGAAAAGCGCATGCAGGTTGGAAAATCAAGGAATTTCAAGAGTAGAGAATACCAAGGGTCAATACCATGGTATTAGCCCACAATATTGAGTGGAGTAATGAATATTTGATCCAGCCCAAGAATACCATGGGTCCTAAGTGGTTTTGGTCTGAGATATTGAGAAAGGCCTGAAACTATATAAGGAGGAGAAGATCATAAGGCCAATGTGTGCAAGTGAAAAGGGTTTCTAAGGAATACTTCTATCTGAAGTATATTTTATGTCACAGGGTCTATGTTGGTGATTTGATCTGAAATATTTTGTGCACCTTGAATTCAATGTTGGATCAGGATCATGAGACCTGAAATGACTTATCATTGAATGATATGATATTGGTTGGGCTAGATATAATTGTGTGCACCTATTTTATTCTTTGAATGTCTGATTTGGGTTTGTCTGAAGTTCGGAATAACAATGAAGTTATGAGTTAATATTTCCAGATCTGTACACTGGTTCAATTTGGTGAAGTTGTGTATACACGTCAGTTCGTCTCTTCCAAGTAGCATATACAAAATAAAATTATGTTGTTCAAAGATGACTGATCTATTTGATCATTACTGTTGTTTTACTATTGTCTTTCAATGAAATCTTCTTAGATCTGAATGTAAAATTGAATGCATAAGGAGTTTGATATCTGATTGATTAATTGTATAAGTGAGAAGGGCGATCTTTGCTACTGCATGTGTAAGACTTTTGAAATTGATAGTAGATGTTCAGTATATTGCTGGTTGGTACAGACTTGATTCAGAAGTTTTATGTTTCACTAGTTTTGAAGGTTTATGCAGGTTTGATTAAAGGAAGTAGTGTATACATGCATGTTGGGTTCAGTATAGTAGCGTATACATTTCGATGCATGATTTTTGAGGTTGCAGCTGGTTCTGAATGATGATGCAAGTTTCTGGGTTCAACACGGTATTCTGGTGACAGTGATCTGATTGTTCAGATTAACTGATTGCTAGTTGATGCAGTTTGAGTTTCAAAGTTTCTGATGGGTCTAGTATGAAAATTTGATGAAACGAGGCCTTCATGTGTATTTTTGTGTACCAGGAGTATCCAGTCTGAAAATTTATGAAACGTGGTCCTTGGAGGAAGAGAGAAGGTCGTAGCTTTCTGTAGGCTGGTGCCTACATACTAGTAAACACATTGGCTAGTACAAGAGCTAGGGTTTGTAGCTCCCTTCCAGTAGAAGCTGGAAAATGAGAGAAGGTTGTAGCCTTCTGCAGGTGGGTGCCTGCATACTGGTATGAGTCTGCACTAGTACAAGATTGTAAACAGATTTTCTTATTATTAAAAGAAGACAGAGACGACAGCAGTAGGTGGTTTTCACCCACATTGGGTTTCCACCTTAAATCTTGGTGTTCATGTGTGTTGCTTATGTATGATGGTTTATTTTGTTTTTACTGCACTGTTTAATAAGTTACTGATGCACTGGTTATAGATCAACACATGATAAATTAACTAAATCATAAGTTCTCTAGGTATACGTTGGTTTCACTAATCACAGTAGCGTGTACACGCTAGTTCACTTCACAGAAGTAACGTATATAAATCTATTTAGGAAATGAAAAATTATTGATCTGATAATACTAATTCACCCTCCCTCTCAATATTATTTCCAACAATCTACTGCAGGTTATGGCTTCACTCTTGGTTTTGGACCTATTACATGGGCTTGCAAGAAACAAAGTGCCATTTCTCTTTCTTCAGCAGAACTAGAGTATCGTGGCGCCATAGAAGCTAGTAAGGAATCCATGTGGCTTCGTCAGAGCTTGTTAGAGTTTGGCTTTCAGCAGCAACATCCGACTACACTTTGGTGTGATAATCAAAGTGCCATTCAACTATGCAAAGATTCAGTCCAACATCAGTGCAACAAACACATTGAACTACATATTCACTTCATCAGAAAGCTCATTCATGACCATGTTCTTGAAGTGCAATATTGTTCAACCAATGATCAAGTTGTAGACATCTTTACAAAGCCTCTCGTAGAGGTGAAGTTTACTAAACTTCGACTTATGGTTGGAGTTCAGGAAGTTGTGACTAAGGGGGGATAGGTTCTAATGCCTCCTTCTTTCTCCTTCCTACAAGCTCCTCTCGATTGTACCCTGTACCTACCCAATCCTTTGGCTCCCGATCTGCAACTCCTGCCTCTATTAATGCTCCAAGTCCATCTGACCAATGAATCTTGGCTATCCAATATGCTCACTAGTTGATCGTTCATCCATAAACGCATCAACACATTGAGACTCCTGTCGAGTTGTTCACAACTCCACTTGTGAACAACTCTCAACCGTCCATTGTTTCTCCTCAACTACTGAGGTACTTCAACCCACTATGGTCTTCCTGTGTTCCATCGATGAAGACAAACATAGGGCAAGAAGGGCTGCCACCTATCACTGCAAGGTGTCCATCTCCCACAATGAACACAGGCTAGGATGATTTCCCATCTTCTATTGTAGAATTCCTTCTCCACACACAAGTCTCGGGCTTCACAAACTTCTCCTAGTTGATCAAACCCTTAAGCTCATCAACTTCCTCTCTTGCAACCACCTTTGTCCATCAAGGGGTTGCTCACCGGGCTCCAACTTGGAAACTATCACATTGTCCTCCAGCAGACCATAAGTGCCCAATCACATCCACACTTGGTCTTCTCTCATGCTTCCCTCCAACAATCCATGAGAGACCAATTCCATGTTGTAGCATCTTCACCTAGTTAGGCCATCCCCACACCTAGGATACCTTTACACACAGATGCCTACATAATTCACCAATCTGCCCTTTGCTTCTGTAATAGTGGAGCTATTACACAAATCTAGGCACCAATCATGTCCTCACCTAGGAAATCTATCCAACTTTCATACAAGGTTCCATCCGCAACTCTCCTTGTTGTTGTCCTCTTGTCTTCCAATCTGATGTGTCTGCTATCACCTTGGCTGCTTGGTAGGCTTCCCAACAATCCATGTGGGCTCCTCCAACCAACTCCTAAGGTTTCCTCAAGCTTCCAACTAATCTAAGCATTGGTAAAACTATTTGACCCAACATCCCTCCAAAAACACAGTTGTACTGATGTTTGCACATGTTGTTTGCAACTATCCTAGTTAGGGCACATACTGCAACCCTAAATCCACTTGGCAGTCCCCAAACAAGTTGTTAAAGGGTTGCATCATACCTTAAGAAGGCTCCTCCTTTGCCACACTGCCTCCTTAGGGCATAGTCCTTTTCAACCCTTATGTAGCTCCTGGCTGTGTGCTATGGCATGCGGCCTAGCACAACAACCCTCTTGTAGCACCAACCCCTCCAAACAATGCCCAAACACCCTCCACCAACAACATCCTTGTCTCTCATGAACTCAGTCTCACAACAACCCTACTCTGCCCTCAAAAAATCAACCTGGATAGCCCAAATACATTCCACACCAGCCTCCTTACTCTGCCTTCCCTACAGACTTCGAACCCTCTCCTCCACGTTGTCTAGGCCTGTTCTTTTACTGCAGCTAGGGCTAGATAGTCGCCTCTCTCCACTGAGTCCTTATGTTGAGAAGATGTTGCACAATGAATGAGTCTAAAGTGACTCTGTCACCTCTATTTTATACACAAAAGAAAGGGCTCCACGAATTAGTGAAGAGACACATCTATTGGCCAAGTTTTACTTCAAGCCTACATGACTTGAAAACCAACAATTACTTGTCAACTTCAAAAATTCAATTCTCCACTTCTACAACTCAGAATTCAATGATTCTTGAAGTGTTGGATTCTCCTTTCTGCCCTCTATTGTCTCATGCCATCACATCTCGAAATGTGCTTCCAAAATTTCCCCAAAAACGATTAGGTGCAAAACCCCAGGCTTGGGTTCTAAGCCCACAAGCCTACTTGTGGCACTTTGACCTCCAACCCTTGAACATTAGGCTTGGAGTACCTCCCAATCTACACAAAAATCAACAGCGAGCGACTTTAACTGTGATCATGCAATTGTGGAGAAGAAATATCCAAACCCTCGATCGCTCCCTTTAATTTTTCCTTTGAGTGACTATGATGCCCTAGTCGCTCCCTTAGCCTCTTTATGCATGCAACTATGGTCAGATATACCTAGATCTGATCTCAGACCCCAGTCGCACCCTTCAGGAAGTCATGCAAGTGAATGTGCCTTCCCAGTTTCACTTTGAAACGTGGCGAGCGAGTGGATGCAGTCAAATCTTTCCATAGTTGTGCATGCAACCGGAAAATAGAAACCCTAGACATGTGTGAGCCTCAGACCAGATACTTCGAATCTTGAGTGAACTTCTTTTGACGAACTTGAGCGAGCCAAACTAACATACGAGTAGAGAACAAGAATCTTGATGATGGTGTTCAAATTAGCTTGAGGTATCTTCTATTTATAGGCTTTCATGAGGGTCCACTTGATATTGATGCCAACCTGTCCAATTGTACATGTGTATAGGGTTGACCTAGTCCAATGTACATGGGTGGGTTCAAAAGATTCCAAAACCAAATTTTTTGTCCAAATGAGGTGATCTTTAAGTCGATTTTGGTCCTCTCGAAAATAGGAATTCAATGCAATCATCATCTCTATCATCTGAGTTGTCTAAGATGTAATTTGACCTTGGTTTCATAAATTAACACTCCATCTCAATTAGGAAGAATTCCACCTACCATATTTTTCTGTTGATCATCACATCATTCTATCATGATGTCTTCATGTCATGACCATCTCTTCTCAACTCTACCTACTGAAACATTCTCTAATCTAAAAGAAGAAGAATCGGGGAGCATTAGAATCCACCCATACTAAGGAAAAGGATATCCAAACATACAGGGGAGCATATCTTCAACCTTTGAATCATATCGGGGAGCTCATTCTCAACCTAGAACCATAAAGGGGAGAAAAAATCAACCCAATCCTATTGCCTACTGATATTCCCATCAATAACCCTCAAGAGTCTTGAGGTAGAACACTTGCATCATAATCAACTTGGGTTGTACAACCCAAGTACACTCTCAACCCGTTAGCCAAACAAGGAGCAGTATTCCCAACACACTTAACTTGTGGGTATGATACCAACTGAGGTATAATCTGCATAGACCAAATAGGGGAATAGCATCTCCACCCTATGAAGATAGGGGAGTAGCATATCCAACCTTATGGGTAATATATGTGTTACCCTATTGTCATAAATCCCTCAAACTCTCAACTCCAAACTCATTTCAAACCCTAGGAGCTCAAACAAGGTGGTAAGAGTTGGATCAGTGTCCTTGATCAGCGATGCCCCTTATCTGGAGGGGTCACATCAATCAGTCTAAGATGATCTCTGAAGACCAAGAAATTTCCTTTCGGTAAAGCCTTGGTGAGAATATTTGTCATCACTCATTTTTTGATATATGATGGAGTCGAACGGGTCCTCTTTGCACCATGTCTCAAATATAATGATATTGAATCTCTATGTGCTTGGAATTTTCATGAAACAAGGGATTCTCTGCCAGATGGATCCCACTCTTTTTGTCGCAATATATCACTATAGTTTCTAGAACCTACTCAAATAGCTTCTCAAAGAGCTTCCTTAACAAACTACTTCGCATCTATCCATGCTAG